>JARFOC010000345.1:33820-77318 GCA_031763485.1 Osmoderma eremita | reverse complement strand
GGATGGCAACTTAGTTGCCGAAATACGTATCCAGGAGTTCTTCACTGATCGAGGTGGTAAGGGTATTTTTTATTTTTTACTATTTTAAGCCACCGTATCCTATTTTGTATTTTATATCATATGAATTTATCTCTACAAGTGGTGTACAATAGGGATCTAATCTTGGCCCTCTTCTTTTTAATATATTTATAAACGATCTCTTGCAATCGTTTACATGCTCTGCCTCAGCGTACGCGGATGATGTTAGATTGTATTGCGCTGTATCTGGCAGTATTGAAGATGATGTACCTACTACAACAAAATATGGATCTTTTGGTTGACTGGTCTGTGAAGAACAACTTATCACTTAACACAGCTAAATGTTATCTCATATCTTATATATAAAGAGTAGACCGTACCAATTTACTTGCACAATAAAAAATCAAGTTTTGTCTAAAGTCAACACAATTAAGGACCTCGGTGTAACTTTTGATTCGACCTTGTCTTTTTCTACCCATATTACAAACAGTTTGCTCGTCTGCCTCGAGAATACTGGAATTTCTTATGAGAACGTCGCGACATTTTAATGATATCGTATTACTTAATCGCTGTTTTTTGCTTTTGTTATTAGTAAGTTGGAATGTACTTGTGTTGCTTGGTATCCCTTTCATGCGTCTCAGCAACTTCCTATAGAATTCAACGTCGTTTCCTGAAATTTTTGTCCTGGAGATGGATGGTCTATCCAAATCGAGAGATCTACGATGATCTACTTTCAAGGCATCAAATACAATCGCTAAGCCATCGACGCGAACTCCATAGCGCTCGATATCTATATAAACTTCTTAGCAACAAAGTTGATTGTCCTTATCTCCTATCGATTGTACGTTTTAATGTTTCTCGCTTCGTGTTTCGTCACATGCCTACTTTTTCAGTATGCCAACACCAAGGACTAACCTACGCTTCGACCAGCAGTCTACCACATGATCCGCAATGCTACTGTGTATTATGAAGACGTCTTCAGCGGCACTGTCAAGTAATTATGATAATGCAATTATTATTATTATTACTTAAATGAATGTCATATTTTTTAATGTAACATATGTTTGTTGATTTCGATGTATTCACATTTTTATAATTTAATTTTTTTTTCTGTAAATGGGGGTTACCTGTTGGGTAAAATATATTATTATTATTACATATTATTATTATTAATCCACCTGTAGACCTAGAACTATTATGTGCATAGAGAGCATGTGTAAATATGCGACATTTTTGTTAAATTTGAATTAAAACTTTTAATTTACTTAACTTATAAATAATAATTCTTTCTCAATTAAACACGAAAATTTCCAAAAATAGTTTTCCCTATATAAATTTTCCCATTTTGATAAATAAGGCCATTTTTGGCCCATTTTAAACATAGTTTTAATGGTAGAACAAGAGTACCATGAAAATTATTTTTTGCTTTTTGGTGGTTGGAGGCGAAGCAGAGACTAAGGGCGAGTTTACACATGCATGGATTTACTGGCGCCAATGACCACTTTTACACACAGCTTTTACTTTCACGCAAGTTAAATGAGTGGAGTTTTATTTACTGGCGCCAGTAAATCCATGCGTGTGTAAACTCGCCCTAATGCCAAAATCAGTGGCGGCTCGTCAAGGGTGGCAACATTAAAATTAGGCGACTGATCTCATTTTATTATATTATTTTGAATGATTCTAATTATAATATTGTTGTTAAATTAACATTTTGTTTGATTATTTATTTCTGTTACAATATTTTTTCTTCAGTTTCTGGTAGAGTTGGTATAGTACTGGCAGTAATCTTTGCCGAGAACCAAACTATGAACGATCAGGAAATTAGGGCTGAGAGAATTGTTTGGCTTGACATTTGTTTTAATGATAATTTAACATGTATTTATTGATTCGTAAAGCACCATTTACTAAAGAATTCTTGTTTTTGTAGGGAGTGTGGAATCCCAATGTCATACGTAAAGAAAAATATCAAAGGCAAATATTACATGGTTATCTGCGAAGTGTTGAACATATCTTAACGTAATCCTCTTTGACAGAAATATGTTTGAAGATTATAATGCCAAATAAATCATTGAAAAAACATTGGTAATTTACGTATAGGTACCTTCAACAAAAGAACTACACCACACCAGTACATTATTGTGTAAACTGATAAGTAAGAAAGCAACAAAAGCAGCAGCATAATGGGATAATCGCTTAAGATACCATGAATAAACCATAAATTGACATCTATTTAAATATTAGTGTAGTTTAATTTGTTATATATAAATTACATAAATATATATAATATAAATTACACTAAAGTGTATTTAGTACGTTTGGAAGAAAAATATCAGTGCCAATGTATGAAATAATAAATGTTTTGTTTTAAATGTATATTGTTTCCCTTCCAAGAGAATACAGGAAATAAAACGATTATTTAATAAAATGTTGTCTCTTATTTACAAGTGTTTATCCTGAAACAACTAAATAGTTGCTAAAACTAGTTTACATCAAAGAACTACAAGTATTTTTTATATTATACGGCTTTCTGAAGACAGTTCTCTTCCTAACCGCATTATGTAACAGAAAGTATATTACACATTTATAAAAATTCAGGTTATGAAAAATATGAAGCGTATTAAACATGATAAGGTAAGGAACAGTTTATTATTACTTAATTCTGAATACCTATATAAGGTTACTTACTAACTTTTAACTACAAGATTATAAAAAGGCCAATGAATAGTTTTTAAATTCAAATCAGTCAAACGAGTATTAAACCAGACGACACTAAAAAGAATAAACACCTTGCGGTCGCTGCGCATGCGTCAAATGAGTGCGCAAAATTAACGAACTTTTAGGGCATGTTTGAATTGGTTTCCTTTGTTTTTACTTCGTTGTTCTGTGAATTGCAAAAAACCACTCGACTCTTTTACAGTTAAATTTGCATTAATTTATTTGTTATATTTGTATACCTACATTAATTTATATTTATTTAGGTATATTTATTTTTACTTTATTGTTCTTTCCATTATCTATTCACGTTCTTAAAGATGTGTAGACAAGCTACTGAAAGATTTTAATGGATTATTATCAATTTTACATATAGGCAAGAGGGCATCTTCAGATTAAATGCACGATAAACGTATCTACAATAAAACCCTTAAAAAAGGAAAACACTTTTTTAATTAAAAATTAGTGAATCGAAGTTCTCTGAAACAAAAAAGTAAAACAGATATATCTAAATATAAATTAATGTATACAAGTATACCAAACAAATTAATGCAAATATAAATGTAAAAAATTGAAGTGGTTTGTTTCTGTGATATTTGCATGTATATCACTTTAAATGGTCCAATCTCTATAAATAAACGAATTAAGTAAAACAAGGAATCATATAGTTCAAATTTATTGTTGTATAATCATATCATAAAACGAATAGATACAGCAGTACACAAAGCAGTAAATATACTTAAATCTAGCTAGACCTAGACGCAAAGTTACGACGTGGATCTTGGTTTCAATTCGTCGTAACAGGAACGTAGAAATATGTAATTCTTCTTGAGCGGATTATAGTACTCGTGACCCTTGCTCCAATCGTAACTTACGGAATACGCAAATATTTGCCCATTGTGATTGAACGCGCAGCGAGTTATCGGTTGCTCCATCACTTCAGATGCCTTCAATTTCGTTCGAGCGTCCTTATCCCAAAAACTGAATGATCCGTCCGATCCTACGGTCGCCAACGTACCATGCACCGGATGAAATGCGATATCGTTCACTGCATAAATATCTTGAAAACCGTTCGGCGCGGCATTCGATCTGTGACACTTAAAAGTGAAGTTGTCTTTCGCTGTAGTTGGAGTAACATACTGGATAGCAACACGACCTTCAACCGAACCTAATGCGTAACCTGTAGGAGCTTTTTTCTTATCCCTAAAAATGTATATACCGCACGAAATATAACAAAGCCACTAAAGTTACAATGTAATATACCTGAAAATTGCAACACATCTATGCTGATATTTCAAAGGGCTTTCTAACCGTTTAAATTCTTGTGGTTTGCTCTCAAGTTGATATACAATTATCTGGCGACCTGCTGTACCGACTACAGCCATTGGATAGTCAACGTCAGCACAATAACATCTTTCCGGTAATGTGATGCTCATCATTGGTGCAGCACTACGTGTGTCCCAAAATTTTAATGTTTTATCCCACGAACCTGTCATTAAGCAAGTGTAATTTGGGGATCTTATCCAATGGCATGTTTTAATCGGCGCGTCATGAGCAGCTACTTGTATTACTTGATTACTGGCTAAATCCCAAGCTTTAACTTGTTTATCACAACCAGCCATAAACACCTTAATGAAATACAATTTGTGAAAACCAAAACTTAGAAGGCGTGAGTTCTTAAATTCATCAGCGATGGATCCATCAATTATACTTTCTCGCTGTATATTACATTAGTTAAATAGTGACAAAGTCAAAATCCATGGATCCATCGATGAATTTAAAGAACTCGCCTTATATTATTGCCCCATACTCACTTTGGTGCCGTCATCACTCCAGCAAACGTCTAAAACAGGACCACCGCAAGTTTGCATCGATTTTGGGACGGTTTTCCCAGACTGTTCGACCTCCCAGCATCTTACGTTATTATCCCAGCTCCCGGCGATCAAAAAATTCTGCGGTATAGTCGAAGGAGAGAACGACAAGCAGCTAACCGAGTCGTCAGGGGGCGACGTTACTTCGAAATCCTTCATTGGGTTCGCTGTGCTCGGATTGGTTGTGGTCGACCCGAAGGTTCCCAAAGCATTGCTCTGGTTAAACATTGCTACGATATATGTTTTATAAAAAAATTAATAAAATAGTAACTGCATTAAAAAAGTTTGTTACACAAAAAGATCAACAAATAAACATCAAAGAACTTAGCAAATGTGACAGATGAGATTGTTTACACCGTAATGTGAAGTTATCAGCAGTTAAACACTCTGTTCGGATTACTTCTCCCGCACAGTTGATAAAATTAATAATGTAAAAGGTAAAACTGAGATAATATACAATTACGTTTCCTTAAAATTGAAATGCAATTACTTATATAAAACCAGATTAAATTAAAAAGTGAATTACCAACGCTTGGTAAGGTTGTAGTGGAATTACTTTTTATAATGTTAGAGTAAAAAGGAAGAAATTCACTATTAAGTCACTAGAATTTGGCGCGCAAACAGTTAAAGAAACTGCATGTCGCACGCCATTGTGTTACTTTATCAAAACGCTTTTACAATCTAAATATATATACACATATATAGTCTACTTGTAGCAACATTAATCAAAATGTTTGAAGCTCGTTTAGTGTCAAGTGTAACGTTAAAGAAAGTATTGGATGCTATCAAGGATTTGTTAACTGATGCCTCATTTGATTGTTCAGATGTGGGCATTCAACTTCAAGCCATGGATAATTCCCATGTCAGTTTAGTGTCGTTAATTCTAAAATCTGATGGCTTCGACAAATATAGATGTGATAGAAATTTAACGATGGGCATGAATTTGGCTAGGTAAGATTTTTTTTACCATGTATCCCCTTTAATGTATATTGTAAAAAGTCAATTTTTAGCTTAACTAAGATAATTAAGTGCGCAAACAATGACGACACTGTTACCATAAAAGCACAAGACGATGCCGATACAGTAACGTTCATGTTTGAATCGAAGAAACACGACAAGATCTCCGATTACGAAATGAAACTAATAAATCTGGATCAGGAGCATCTAGGCATCCCAGAAACCGAATTCTCGTGCAAAATTAAGATGCCTTCGGGAGAATTTCAACGTATATGCCGCGATCTATCTCAATTTGGTGATTCCGTTATGATTTCTTGCACTAAAGAGGGAGTTAAGTTTTCTGCAAATGGTGATATTGGTAGCGCAAATATTAAGTTGACACAGACGACCAATTTTGATAAAGATGAGGAATCTGTCATTATTGATATGCAAGAGCCAGTCACTTTAACTTTCGCATGTCAATATTTAAATTCCTTCACTAAGGCTACAGCCCTTTCGGTCCAAGTACAGCTTTCGATGTCTGCTAATGTTCCACTTGTTGTGGAATATCAAATTCCTGATTTGGGACATATTCGGTATTATTTAGCACCAAAGATCGAGGATGATGAAAATTAAAGTATTTTGTGTTAGGTTTACATATACATTGTGCCTTAAGTTAAGTTGTGAAGTCTTAGGTTAAATAGTTGTAAGTTATAAATAGCTAATATTTTAATCTTGTAGCCTATATTGTCATATTACTTAGGAACCTGTTTTTTTAAAGCTCTGTGTAAGATCTACAACCTATTTTATATTAAAAGTAGAAAAATTAAAACCTAATTGTTCTTAGTGAGTTATAAGAAACGTTATTTTCGCAAATAAATCATTTATGCAATTATTATCATTTATTAAATATCAATAAATTTACAACTACATACATTCATAAAATTATCTAATATTGCTTATTCCATTCTTCTTGTTCCTTTCTTTCCTTGATTACCTGCTGAAGGATAGGTTGCAAATATAATTCATCCTCCTCCAATTTTGTCCATTGCTCTTTGGGTAGATAACTCTTCTGGATGTCCAATTGCGTTGCTCTGAGAATTCTGAAATTGCGTTCATCCATTTTTTTTGCGGGTAACCTTTTCAGGGCTTCTTTAACGTCTTCATCTTCATAGAGTAAGTCATCCCTCATGAGTCCGTATTTATTAAAGCCGGATAAATTGTAGGCGAATTTTTGGAATGCGCTACTCATTAATCTTTTCTGTACGAAAAATAAAGCCATTTCGATGTGTCTTTTGAAAAAAATGGTTCGAACAAAACAGGGTCGTGCAGCTGTCAAAACTTGTTAGGTAACATCGGCGGTACCAACATACGAACTAAAAAATTTAATTGCATGTCCAAGGTTTTATTTTAATTCAAATTAGTTATTATATGAAACATGAGAAAGCAAAAATTGGGGGGGGGGGGAACCTAAAAGAGGAAAGTGATTGTTTTTGAATATTGTAACAAGGGATTGTAATGTATTGAAACCGAATTTCCTAAGTTTATAAAAGGCTGTTTTTTCAAATATTAATTTGACAAGCTAATTTAATGGATGTTTAATTATTCATTAGTGTTGTATTTCACTATTTCTTTTTCGGGAATACAGTATATGATAAGTGCAAACTCCTTTTTTACAAATGAGTCACACCTATTATCACAAATTTAATACTTTATTGAGTAGATTCTTTAACACCTTTAACAACATATTTTGCAAGACATTTTTCGACTAAGGGCACTATATTCTTACTGGCTTCTGTTAATATTTTGGTACACGCTTCCACATGTTCAATATCCATATTTCCCACTTGATAAAATTCCGTCACTTGCTGGTGCGTGTTTAACAATGATAAAACAACAATTCCATGACTATTATCACTTCCCCTTGTATTTTTATTGACGCTCACGTGACACAGGGATTCCTCATGGTACGTCGGGTCGAGAAATTTAAAATCACATTGCACACCTATCGTAACAGACGTAACAATGTCAAACATGGGAATTCCAGCTTGCGCTAAAGCTAAGCCCGCGCATGTAATAGCAGCGCTCAATGCAGAACCGTCGTTTTCTAACACCAATGCATAGATGTCAACTTGGAAGTTCGGGAATTCGTGTCTGCAAACTGCGGGTTCGAGCGCTTGCTTCATAACAATACTGTTTTGCTTTTCTTCTGCGTCTTGTTGATGCATACGCCTCTTCGGACAGCTGAACGGGGCATATTTAAATTCACAATATAACTCACCATTCAAACTGTATTCGGTTTTGTTAGGAATTTCCCTAGGATCGAATACTGAAACGATAACCTTAGTCTTGTCAACTTCTATGTATGCAGAACCCTTTGCTTGACTCACAACATCCGTTTTCATAACTGGAAAGGAGAACGATGAAGTAAATTGTTTGACACGTTGTTCCTCTTACAAATCCGCCTGTGCTGGTCCCATTTTCGCTTGTCATCTCTTGTACCATTAGTAACAGCTGCTTGAAGAAGTTCTTTGAAGCCCTTTACGTTTAATTTTGTATACAATTTGTACGGTGTTGTATTTTCCGGACCATTTATGCGTTTATGGTCGACGGGCATTTTAAAAATATTTTTGATGTTTTATCTTGACCAAAATGAATAAGGTACAAGCTAGGCAACTGCTAAAATGAAATATTACTAATTTCTTATTCAAAAATTCTTTAGTGATCTTAGCTCTCGTGTGGTGCAATCTATAAGGCGGGTAATTTCAAACTAAAAAGTTTATTTTTTGATGTAAAACAAAATTTTGTAGGCGACTTCGATAGAATAATATATTATACGTATACGTTTTCATAATCTGCTAAATATAACGGTACAAGCAGTACAAGTAAAAATTTTGTAATTTTTTCCAAAAAGTTATTAATTTTGTTCCTCATCACGATTTATCAAATAAATAAACTACCTTATACATAATCTATTTATTTTAAAGCATAATTTGATATTTTAAGGAACGTTTAACTCTTGATATTAATAATCTACCATCATGACTTAGAGAAGCGAAAATCCAGGGTTCAGCTGGTGACCACTCGGCACAATAAACACTATCTTCGTGTTCACACCACTGTAAAGGACCATCGGACAGCCTATAAGTTACCGTCGATAGTTTAATATAATATT
Organism: Osmoderma eremita; assembly: GCA_031763485.1. NCBI lineage: Eukaryota > Metazoa > Arthropoda > Insecta > Coleoptera > Scarabaeidae > Osmoderma > Osmoderma eremita. The sequence continues at coordinate 68,606 of JARFOC010000345.1, read as the reverse complement.
TAATGAAGTGGATATAGACAAATTACATTTGCTTTGGTTCTGGAGTAGTATTTATATCCTCCGACACAATATTGTCAGTGTTATTCTCGGAACTAACACTTGCAGCACTCGAAATCAAAACTCTTGCATCTGAACTAGCCGTTAGCAATAACTGATCATGGAATGGATTGAAACGTACACACCACACCCTGAAAGTCAATTAGGAGACATGTCCTGTAAAATATAATGGTTTAATTCTTAATTACCAATGAGAATGATCACTTCGGGAATACACAGGTTGACTTGTTTGTCTAAAATCCCATATTTTAACGAACCCATCATCCCCGCAAGTTGCTAAATGATACTGTTTATTTAGATTGTAATCTAAATCTCGTACAAGTTGGCTGTGTACGCTTTCAATTTGCCATGCTATTTGAGTGGAACGTATATCATAGGTTTTTAAATGAGTCTCAGTAGCTGTGGTAAACTATACAATAATATTATTTTCTACACATTTCCCATAGGATACATCTCGAAATAACAAGTACGTACCTGATTACAATTTTGATGTGGATTCCATTTTCCCATCGTAAACTTTGGATTATTCTTTCCTTCTAAATTGATATTTATAATAATTTTTGCTTCACTTTCAGAAATATCCCACAAAGTTACTTGATTGTCAGCAACAGTGACACATTTATTTTCATCGGTAGGATGAAATTCTGTTGTTCGAACATCGCTGTCTAATAATTCGGAAGGAAAATTTACGATAGCATCTAAATTCCCAATTTCATCGAGATCAGATTCCTCTGGCACCTTCAGAATTGATGTTTTAATACAGCAACTGTTATCGTTGGTGATTAGATTGTAGCAAGTAGTAATTAAAGAGGCGTTTAATGGACTAGAGTTCAATTTCCATATTTCTCCAAGTGTATGATAAAAAACTGTTGTTTTTAACGTAGAATGTTCCTCGTCGAACTCTACCAGGTGAATTTGATTGTTGGTTTGTTTTAGGGATTGAGTGCCTATGAAAAATCTTATTTTCTCTGTTTCAGCTTGTTGCGAAGCTAAAGCTCTAGCCTGTAACTACTTTGTTTAGTAACATGGCACACAGGTAGTAATTTGTGTATTATTACTTGAAATTCAAGTCCGTATATTACGGAATTTTCGTTTTCCATTTTATTTTGATTTAAAATCAAATGATTTGGCACAACACTAGACAACACAATGGTTAATGTGGCGACATCTACTACGATTTCCCGCAATTTCTTCACAATTCAAATATTCCCGGCAATGTACCACGATATTCTATCCTTCCTAGGAAATAGGCTTATTTACTTTGGCTTTATTTGCTCTTATTAGGATAATTGACAGATTAAATATTTAAAGTAACGGTTTGCAATCATATTCTTCTCCAGGCTATACAAAATCATTTTTTGAGTAAATAAAACTTCAAGATTAAATGAAGATTTAATTTAATACAGAACTTATATATACAAGGAAAAACTCATTAATTACTTATTGAAAATAAGTTTTAAGTTTAAACTCTATATTTCATTATTCTAAGTCACAATAACACTTTATACTGCGGCTTTGTGAACTAGTGAAAACCAATGGCCACATTCACAACGTCTAGGCTGTCCTTTGTGCAACCACATCCAATTAACACTTGTAGCATCCTCCTCACAGATGCAACCTACAATACGTGCATCGAAAGCCGATGGGATTTCATTTGGTTGAACCTTGGTTCCGGCCCCTCTTTTGATAACTCTCAAGTCGAATGGGTTTTCATTGCCCGCTACTTTCGCCAATAATTCACGTTTTTCCAAACCCGTGGCATGTTCTATCGGATCGCCCATGGTAGCTAAAATCAAAGGCAGCCATGGAAACTAAAGTATACATTTCCACACCCATTTTCATAGACGAAACTCATACATCTTGTGTAATACTAATAATAGATACAATTCGGGATATGAAAACCGCAAAGCAAAATGGCATAGGGCGCAGCGTACAAGATAAAATTACGTAACGGTATGAAAAATGGGTTAAGAAAAACAAATGAAGAAACAGGAAACAAACGAAAACCTATTTACTTTTTGATGCCATCCGCACGGATGAATAGAGGACATTTCGTTTAGCAGTGGAAACTGCAATTCTTCCGCACAACGAAGCCATTTTCCTTCACCAGAGCAAAATTTAGTAATTCCACAAGCACTATGTTCTCTAGAGGGCGTGTGAATATCACTAAATTTGCATGCACACCTAAAAGTCCCTAAAATAAAGATGTTGTTTTCAAACTGTTTTAAATGCAAAGACTTAATTGAAATGTTACTGTTTCTTATTGTTAATTGCTAAATATATATTAATTCAAATTGTAAATTAATTGTTTGAACAAAAACGATTTTGAAATTTAATTAATGGCGCCAAACTGCACCAAATGCGCATGCGTGTCGCGCATGTCTTTCCTTTTCACGAGTGTTCGTCAAGGTACACGTTATATTTGTTTTTATATAAATTAATTGTTAAAATGGCCTAAAGTATAAATTATATGACATAAATATAGATCCAGAATTTACTTAGAAGGTTTATTTGCGGTGTACGCGAAATTTGGAGCACCGATGATATAAATTGTGCCGGAAAAATAGTGATAATTTCAGCTATAGTCGGACATCGCTTTGAACATACCATATATCTAAGCAAGTGATCGATTTATATCTAATATATCGTTGATTTAGCATTTATTGAATCTGTTTTGCGAAGGTGAAGCTCTTATATTATTGTTGCTCCGAATAAGTGTCGGGATACGCATGGATTTGTTCTGTTTTGGTTTGTGTGTAAATCTAACCTCTGTTTATGTGGACATTGCAGATGACGTCCAAAATAATCAAAGCTGCTGGGGCGGAGCCCGATACATTCGAAACGCAAGTGGCTCACGCTCTCATGGATTTGGAGATGAACTCGGATTTGAAAGCTCAACTTAGAGAGCTTCATATAACGAAAGCTAAAGAAATTGAATTAAACAATAAGAGGGTTCGTTTAAACCACTTCCATTTTGATCGATTCTTTAATTTATTTCCTTTTTCCTATTTCAGTCCATAATTATTTATGTACCTATGCCCAAACTGAAACAATTCCAAAAGATACAAACACGACTGGTTCGCGAACTTGAGAAGAAGTTCAGTGGAAAGCATGTAGTTTTTGTTGGAGAACGCAAGATTCTACCGAAGCCAACACGTAAAACAAGAATGAAGAATAAGCAGAAACGTCCTCGTTCCCGTACCTTGACTGCTGTATATGATGCTATATTAGAAGATTTGGTGTTTCCTGCTGATATTGTAGGCAAACGTATCCGTATCAAATTGGATGGATCACAACTTATTAAAGTGCACCTGGATAAGAACCAGCAGACCACGATTGAGCATAAGGTATGTGTTTTTTAAAGTCAAAATTCCGTAATAAATACATTTGCCATTGTTTTACAGGTGGATACTTTTGCAGCGGTCTACAAGAAACTTACAGGACGAGAAGTTACTTTTGAATTTCCCGAACCATATTTGTAAAATGTTTCACATTTATTTAATAATAAATACCTGAAAAAGTTATTTAATAGTTTATTTTTGTATCAAAATGGATATTGTATATTAAAACGTTTTTATAGATATTGAAATTTTTTAAATTTCCCTGCAAAAGTCACAGTTTTCGTAATACGTATTTCGATTTTAAAACTAGCTTCACTGTTGCTGTTACTAATTCTGCTCTTTATTATTTACTAGCATTTATCAAATAACTGCAGTAGTGAAAGTAATTGAGAAAAAATTGTTTTTATTTAGAGGATTTGTGCATAAATTAATGTTTTTGTGCAGTAATAAACTTTATTATTTTAACTATGATAGTTGCTGCTATTATACTTTTATACCTATACCGTAACACGAACTCCAATGAAAGTATCTTCAGAAAAAGTGTTGCTTAACCTAAAATACTAAATTAAAAATGAAGTCAGAACACGACATATATTTTCAAAAGGCTCTGCAAGAAGGATATTTAGCGCGTAGCGCTTATAAATTACTACAAATCGATGAGGTTTTCAATATATTTGATGGTCAATAAAAGATTCCCTTAATGTTTGAATATGGTCACGTTGATAAATCATTTGTAGGTGTAACTAGGGCCATAGATTTGTGTTCAGCACCGGGAAGCTGGACTCAAGTCATATACAATAAGCTGCATAACGTCCAAAATAATTACGATCCATCCAAACTGAACGCTGATGTTAAGATTGTTTCTGTCGACATGATGCCGATGAATAGATTTCCTGGTGTAGTGCATCTAAAAGCGGATATATCGCAATATTCTACAATGAGGGCAATTTTAGATGAATTCGATAATGAAAAGGCGGAGGTTGTAGTTTGTGATGGAGCTATTGATGGTAAGCATTTTAATGTCCATAGTGTTTTTAATAAGTGTTTTGTATATAAGTATTTTAGTTATCGGTATGAAGGAAATAGATTATTTTATGCATCATCGCATATTTCTAGCCGCTTTGTATATTACATTGAACACTTTGAAAGTCGGAGGGTCTTTTGTTATGAAGATTTTTATCAATAACGGACACGAAAAATTTTTGCACAAACTGTGTTTATTTTTCCAGAATTTGACAGTCGTTAAGCCTCATTGCTCCAGAAATAAAGGTAGGTGTATCTATTTAGAGATTGAAACATGTTATTTTCTTAGTATTTAGAAGCGTTTGCTGTGTGTCGGAACTATCAGCCTTTGCCCGAGTTTGATCCTGTTGAACTGACACCCTATGTTGAATTATGTAAAAATGATTTCTCAAACTTGACCGGGATATATACAAAGTTAATACCCTATTTGTGCGGGGATTGTTATAAAGATGAATTTATTACAAGGTTAGATACATCTTTTACCTCATCTTTGCTGTAACATTTCTGTTTTCTTAACGTTTTTTTGGATTTTATAGAGAAACTCTGAAACTACCAGTTGATGAAAATGATTTTTATGATATTTTAAACATAATATTAAAGGATTCAGTAGCTGAAGTTGCTGTTCTTAAAGAACGTCTATTGAGGGATTTCCCTGTTTACCAAATAACGAAGGAAGGTTGTTTAAAATACGACACGGATTTTTGTAAGGTTGTGTTTGAAGGTTTCGAAAATGATGAAGATAAACAAGAAGTTGCAGAGGAAATTGAGATGAATGGTTTTAACCCGTCAAATGAAATTTTGAATGACGGCAATGAAATTAATAGCAAGTGCGACGATAAACTAGGCGATATACCTGATAAATTATTCAATGAAGATCCAGTCGTACCCGATAAAAGATTTTTAGAGATTTCTAGCAGCCCTAACTTAGAAGAAACGCAACAAAAACGAGCTGTCATAAGTAATGTATTACAGCAGAAAATAAAAGAATTAGATCTTGCGAATAAAGGCAAATTTTCTGGACTTGGATTTAATGTGGATAATTGGAAATTCTTTTCTCGGGGATTTTCGATGCAAGAGGTAAGTTCTTCAAACCATGAAAAGATAAAAGAAACTCAAAGGGAATTCCAAGATATTTATAAGAAACTATGTGATTCGAGCAGTGTAAGGTGTCATGATATAAAAGAATTGGTAATAGACAGTGAAGAAATGAAATATAAAGTTAGAGAACGCTTTGTTAAACGTAAGGATGATCCATAGTGTTGTGGAAAGGTTTGTAAGAATCCGCAAAATGTTCTACCAAAACTTTTAAGCTAACAAGATCTGCAAATGTTTGTCTGAGACTGCAAACCTCTGCCATTTATTTATTTATTAGCAAAAAAAACCACCTCTCTACATGAACTGAGGAGGAAAAAGTATTATATTTGTAAAAGAATGTTTTTAAAATAAAGAGAAAGAAATAATAATAAACATATATTTATTATTTAGTTTTATAGTATGTCTGATAAAGCCAGAGTGTGGCAAAACAATATTGTCACTATATTTGTGAATTAAAGTAAGATCGTAAACAGCATCAAGTAAAAACATGGTTCATATGAAGTGACGAAATGGCAGAGTAGCGCCGCCATCTGGTGTCAACGATCTGAACGCATTCGAAATGTTTTTAAAAAATGATTAATTTTAACATTAAAGATAGCAAGGACTGTGGGGCAGCACGATAAACACACTGTTCGGATTACTCCTCCCGCACCGAATTCGGTGCCGGACTTGAAGATGGGAATCCACGTATTCCCGAAATACGTGTCGTCCCGAATTAATACTCGTGCGGGAGGAGTAATCCGAACAGTGTGTTTAATTTTAACATGATTATATTCGCAACCGTAGTACATTGCAGAAATGTTTTCCGGGTTGTTGCCTTGTATTTATACTCGACGTTTCCCTGAACATGCTGTCGGCTTCTTCAGAAGTTCTTTGGACTATTTCCATCCTTTATTAGATTTTGTTGATCCGACCTTTCGGCAGTTCGACTACTGGCGCCATCAGGGTATGCGCAGTTATTCCCTTTTTATTCTGTCTCCTGTATCGTGGTTGCCGGTCTTCTGCTTATGCTGATTCTAATCATTGGTAACCAGACATCTTTGGTTTCTAGGCTTGGTGTGCTTATGGCATTTGTTGTTGCGGCCATACATGCTGCTTCTTTCAATTTTATCTTTTATGTAATGTCGCTTTGTCCCATTCAATCCTATGTTCTTCTTCCCAAGCATGCTGAGACAAGCGCGATTTTTCCTTATCCCCAGTCGAACCAGTTTTTGGTGTTTGATTCTGACTTGCAAGGGTCTGCCTATTCCTCTGATGTATGCTCTTCCACATTCACACGGTACTTGGTATATACATTCCTTAGTTTCTTGGTTTTCGTCATCCGGCTGTTTTGGTTAGGATTGCTCAGTTCGTGTTTGTTGTTGTTATCGCTGTTCTAAGCTTGTATTTGTTGTCTATTCTCCCGACCTTTTCTGATAGGCCTTTCACGTACGGGATTGATGTTGTGCACAGTTTGCCTTGCAGGTTTGGGTCTTTGTGCTGCTGTGCTACCCGAATTTTTCTTGCTTCTGCCCGCGTCTTGTTCGTATAACCATTCTTTTTTAGCCCTTTTTCCTATCTTGTTCTTCTGACCAAATGTTTCTGGCTCTATCATATAGGCATCTGGCTACTCCAACTTTTACATTGTTCGGATGGTTGGAGTAAATGTGTTAGTATTGCCCTGTGTATGTAGGCTTTCTATACACTGTGGTCTTGAGTGTGCCGTTGACATTCCTATGTACCAGGGCATCCAGGCAAGTTTTCTAAGGCTTTTTAAAGACGCTGACGGTATGTATAGTGATTATATTTGTTTGAAAGTAGGCGAATATTGTGATGTATCTCAAGATAGGCAAGCTCTGATCATTATTTTTTTATTTATGAAAACAATGTAAAATTTCCAAAGTTACTTTTATTTCTCCATACATTTTAATAAGAAAACAACATAGTCGTATAATGTTTACATTTATAATTAATATTACCACACAAACTGGACCTATTCAATCTAACAGTTGCAACAAGGATTATGGATAATACATTAAACTAAATCAAAGAGTACCTGGAGTTAGCTGTCGACTTATTCCAATTATGGCTGGTAAATATGGATATATGGACAATTCAATTCACTTCTGTCTCTGAAAACGCAGTATTGAAATTATAATGTGTGGTAATTTCACGTTAATTCGTTATAAAGTCGCTCTTGTAACAATCGCACTCTAAATTTTCACTCGTATCCGCTTTTATCTTCCTAAATTTCTCCCTCAGTATATCCGCACTGCTCGTAGTCTCTTGTATATCCATGGCGATCTCGAAAGATTTATACAAAGACGATCGGTTTACGTCCAGTTGCAGTTCCGTATTACTCTCTTCAGGGATATCGGCTAATCGATAGGAAGTCTCTTCGATCGGTTTAGGCGAAACACCCGCTTCATTTCGCATTGCCCCTATTTTATATATGTAATAATCGAATTCTACTATCGAATTCCTCACCGGATCGCTTTGATCGAAGAGGAAGTCGAATTTTGTTATCCTCCTTTCGTCGGGAACAAAACATTCGGGTTCTTTCGCATTGTCCGAATTGTCTTTAGAGGAAGCCGCATCCTTCGATGGTTTTACGGATTTCTCGGTTTTGGTCGATTTATTGTGCTTCTCCGATAAATCTAGGTTTTGGAACTGGGCGTATGGCGGATCGATTGGGGGTTGTACTGGTTCATGATATTCGTATGGTTGTTCTCCCTCAAGCTGCAAAATGTTTATATGGAAACATGGGTTAAAGTGAAGAATACATGTCTCGCCTAGTTTTTTAAAATTTTATTATGATTTAAAAAGAAAACTCATTAAATATAAGTTAAATACAAGTGTTAAAAAATCAAGAAAAGTATTATAAATGATAACTTCATGGAGAAACACGTACAGTGGAACAAAAAAGTCTACGTACGATAGCAATTATAAGCTTATTTGTACAATTAAATACTAAATCTTATACATATGTGGGTTAAAATGATTTATATCGTGTAATACAACTACTCACTTTCTATAAAAGAATGAATGAGATTAATGATAACAAATAGTTTTTTACGAAATCTATATTTACTTAAACTACTCTAAAATTTACTACAAAAGTCTCCATACGAACAAGCATGAAAATTAATCTTTCAATTAATTAATTATAAATATAATCTACTATTTGGTCGGGTTTCCCCTTGACTTAATGACGGATCTCAATCTGAGTTCCATTGAGTTAACGAGTTTTTCAGTAACTGAAGATTCAATTTTATTCCTTTCTGTTTCTAGTTTTTTCTTTAATTCTATTTTATTATATATTTTATATTCGTGAATACGTCTTTCCAGTTCTTCCCATAAATGTTCTATCGGATTTAGATCCGGTGATTGGGGAGGATGATTTATATTATAAAGTAGCCACTCTTTAACAATTCGCGAAGAATGTTTTGGGTCATTGTCATGCATAAATGTAAAATCATCACGTATCCCTAACTTTTGCACACTTTCTAATAAATTGTGTTGCAAAATTTTGAGGTAACCCCTACTATCCATTGTTGTCTCAATAAATGTTAATTTACCTGTCCCTACAGCCGACATACACCTCCACACCATAACATTGCCACCTTCGTGTTTTACAGTCGCATTAAATTTTTTACGTATCACTCCGTACTAGGCTTTCTCCATCTTTTCTGTCTTCCATCTGACCCATAGATATTAAACTTGCTTTCGTCATTAAATATTACATTGTTCCAAAATAATTTCTCTTTATTCAGGTGTTCCTTCGCATACTGTAATCTTCTCGTTTTGTTCCTTACAGAAATAAATGGCTTATTGCGGCAAGATCGAGCACTATAATTTCGTTTCCTCAATACATTTCGTACTATTTCGTCACTACATCTCACATTGTAATTCTTTAGCAACTTTTGTAGCACTAATTTTCGGGTTTTTCTTAATTACGTTTGGCATGTACTTCTCTTCACGTTGGTTTAGAATTTTTGGACGACCAGAACGGGAGCTATTCTTCACCATGCTGGAATTTCCGTAATGTTGGATAATATATTGTACCGTGGGTTTAGGTTTGCTAACGATAGTTGCTACCTTCTGCAAAAAAATGGCCCTTGGCATATAATTTTACTATTAAGGTACGCAAATCTGCACTTAACTCGCGTCTTTTCGCCATTATTATGAATTATTTCAAATATATGTGTGCATTTCACAGACATCAACAGATAACTAGGTGTTGCATTTATATAGAACCATTCATTTTTATTTCGAGTAATATGAATGGAGCGTACAAAGAGATTTTTGCAACAAATAGTGTCCACATTTTTATATTTTTGTGATTCTTTGAATAAAATGCGGATTTTCCTAAAATTTTTTTACTCATATATTAATAGTGCAGAAATTTATATCTTTTGATTCTAGATATAAGATTTAGCATTTAATACAAGAGCACTTATAACTGCTATCGCATGAAGACTTTTTTGTACCACTGTATATTAAGATAGAAAAAGTAGTAGTATACCTATATTTTATTTAATTGTGACTTTCCTGTGGCCGTCTCTCAATTTTTTTACTAAGAAAAGTTTGTTTCTTTTTAGGTCATCTACATGTTAAAAATAAAATTTTGAAAAATTAGGCGAGACATGTATTCTTTACTTTAGCCAAAACATATTTATACAGTGCTACTTTTTTTTATTCCTAGGAGTTCGTGACGTGGCCCAATTAAATTTGTTATTTTTGAGCCCGCATCACAGCAAACATTAATGCAATTGAACGCCGACGTCATATTTGCTTAACAGCTGTTTCAGCTGTCAAACATCTTCCTAAACGATGTTCTATCATATTATCCTTGTATACAAGGATATTATACATAATCTCATATATGGCTGCGTCACAAATTCACCAGCAAGCTTCGTTCAAAGCATATTCGAAGTGAATAAAAGAGATATTTGGTAGTGTAATAGGAGATCACTATCAGTCCTCTGAATAAAAAAACGAAGATAAGACGTTTTCGATTGCACCATTGGTGTTAACCCGGTATTATTCGGTTATAACCAATAATTTTCGAATGTGTTTTTATTGACGCCACCGTTACACCTAATTGAACCAATTTGAACCAGTGTTGGAAGATGGGTTATAAACGGAAACGGTATCAACGATATATATATATAACCTCCGCTCAGTGTTGGTTTTGTTCGTATTCACCATTCAAATGTTCCATTTACATTTTTTTAAGCGCAGGCAAAATGTCCAAACTGTTGTATGGAGAAAATTTAATGTCGTCCAACAGCATAATGCAAGATGCAAATATTTATTCTTTGATTCATTTGTAAAAAAAGAGAAAAAAGTAGATACTTGAACCTCTAACAGCAATTACATATGACTGTTACATTCCATCAGTTCCATTTACCACCAGGTTCCTACCTATTACGTCATGGTTTGAACACATTGGTTAACCAATTGTGGGCAATCGAAAACGTCTAGTGTCTGACAATAAATACCAGAAACAGAGACAACTTGAGACCTACAACTTGCATAACGAGATGATTTGTAAATTTTTGTGTTAGCTATCTTTGTAGACTTGTCTTAGGAACTGTGGCACGTCAGCTACACTCACCTCCTCAGTACACCTTCCAACTCAGAAAGACAAACTACTATGTACAGATTTAAAATTAAAGAAAGATAGCTTACACAAGGATTTCCGAATGTAATCCGCTCATTTCGAGTTATCTCTGCCAGAAATAAACAATTCAATCCTTTGAAGTTACTTACATAGAGGGAGTATGTCGCATCAGCATCGTACGCACTAAAATCACCACAAACCAAAAATGGAATGAGAATCCTATTAATACCGGTCAAAGATGTAAAATCCCTATTCCTCGTGTCTAAATATGGTGTTAGGTGAGATGGATCGAAGTCTTCCATGGGTTTATAATTCTTACATACTACAAATGCTTCTGGAAACATAAATTACAGATTTCTAAATTTATTGTAATGGTAAAAGAAATTTCATCTTACCAATACTGCTATTTCTCGAGCTGCTCGGTTTTACAATCCAAACTCCTTCGAAGAACATCTCCAACTGGGACACAAGCAAATCACTGCCTTTTCCACGGAAGATTTTTGCCACAAATGTACCTCCTTCCCGTAAGACGTTAAAAGCTATATGGAATGCTCCTAATAGCAATTGCCCTTGTATATAAATATCTAAGCTGTGCATTCCTGTAACTAAAACGGACAATTATGTTAACAGTTTAGGTGTAGATAAGACTTAATACCATCGGGAGCCCCGTCACACACAACCAAATCTGCTTTGGTACCATCAAAATGGCTTATAATAGCTTGCGCTGTCGAATACTGTGTTATATCCCCCTGTATCTGTATGACGCCTGGAAGATGAGCCATCGGCTGCAAATCTACGGCCACTATCTTAACATTCTCATTCACTTTTGCCTCTTTCTTCTTGGTTTTATTATCAGAATTTGTGTCGCTCTCGTCCATGTAGAGTTTGCGAGATAGGACTTGACTCCAACTTCCTGGCGCAGCACATAAATCTACGGCTCTCGTGACACCTGCAACCAATTAAAAGTTAAGCGGTATATTATTTACAGGTAAGTTAGTTCATTACCTTTAAATATTTCAAATCTTTGGTCTATTTGGAGCAATTTAAAGGCACTCCTGGCTCGCCATCCCTCTTCCTTGGCTTTTCTATAGTAAATATCGCGTTTATCTTTCGACGTTTTACCCATTTTAGTTATCGTAGTAATTCATAAATTTGCTTTATTTACGGAATAAGACTTTTGGTTTCTAACCTAACCTTTAGATCATAAGGGAATTCGTGTGATATACGATTGTGATTCAAATGGCGGTAATTTTTAAAATAACCAAATAATTAGTTAACATTGAAAGACAATACAAAAAGTAAGATTTTAAGTTCAGTGTTTCAAGTTATAATGCTAATTTGACCCTGTATTAAATTTCCAAGTTTTTTTAATTATAAAAAAAGTAGTATGCGGGTGTAAAATTGAATATTAATTTTATTCTACTTACATAGGGCCACATTCATTTTCCGTTTGTTCATTTACGAATTTAAAGATATTTGTTAAGGCACTCGGTTTATTAAAGGACATTGTTTATAGTTTTGGGATTTGAGAATATTTCCTGCTCGTCACTTAACTGAGGTATGTTATAGACACAAAGATCGTGGGCTTATTTCTTGTTCGAATTTTTTTAAAAACAAATGCGCAAGTAAGATGCTGCATGAAAATTTTCAAACCGTGTTTTTATAGAGAGATTCAAGCTTCCACAAAACTAATACTTTAAATAGTGTTTAGTCATATAATTATTTTACGTATATAAATGTGACTAGAACGGATATTTGTCATGAGCAGTGTGAATTATTATTTATTTATGATGGCGGAAATTCGTATTTAACAGTGTCCTGTCAGGACAAATATATAAAATAAAATGAAAATTGAATGATCGAGGAGGGAGTTCGACGTTTCGCCACTACTGTGACTTCTTCAGGAAAGAGGGTAGTTTCAAAAGGTCACGGTAACTGGACGTGTTAATCAGGCTATAGAGGCGAAAAACTTATCGAAAAAACGCCACACTGCTACATCAGGGGGGATGCACTAGTATACCTTTGTCGTAAACCAGGGGTTACTGGGCCAATAGAGGGCTCTAAGTGTAAAAACTTTACATTGAGTATTTTAAATGTATATTAAAATTCCTTTAGCTGTTTATAGTTCTTTTGATTTTTACTTATTGTTTAATCATTATCGTTATTTTATATATGTTTGTTATATGTGTATGTGTATTTCGTCTCTAAAGATTGACGTGTCCCGAATATTTTGTTCATGTTGTTTGATTCAACCCCCGGTACCAAGGCCCGACCGTACTTTTTAGTGTAATTATATTCCTAATGGCTATATTTTTGTTGTGTAGTGTAGATTAAGCGAATTGTTTCCCTTTAGAGTATTTAGTCTCTAAGTTGCTATTGTAGAAGTCAGTACGTGAATAAAATTATTGTTAAAGTAGGTTGGTGCGGAGTAATCCGGACAGTGGGTTTATTGTATTCCGTCTGGTAAGCAAAAAGATTAATTCTAATTATAAATATAACTTTCAGGAATACCTTAATCGAAACCGTCAATGCCTGTTTTTGTACAACTTGCGTGCCCACTTTCTGAACAGAATTATAGTTGGAAATAGAACATGTGCTACTTAAAAATATGCACGGCAAAATGCATACACGCTTTGGCACATTTTGTGAATGACATTATGCCAAAACAACCGTGTATAGTAGAATGAATAAAATTTTGTAGTGCATTATGCATCCTCTCAAGTTTGAAATACATGAGATTTGGCGCGGTAGTCTGTTTAGTTGGGTTTGCAGACCACGAGTGGGATAGGCATACAATTTTAAGTGCCCAATCCCTCCTTATTATATTATCTCTGCTGACTATTGTCTTTTGTTAGTCAGATTTGACAACATTCCTGGAGAAACCTATATTGACGTCGACACAAAATATAACTTCACATACACATATAGCGTATAACTTATCTAGGGAGGAGTGCGCGTTCCGTTTTACTGTCTCTAAAATCATCGGTAATAGTCTTACCGATATCGCATTAATTATGTTAAGACGATTATTGATAGACAATGTTATTTCGATTCACTACTCTTATTACATCAATACAATTTTTCTGTTACATCCATACATTTCGCCACCATTTTGTTTTTCTCTCTGATGCCCGCCATCAGCTCCCTCTATATCTTTGCCAACTTAAGTTATGAAAAAAAATTACTGATTTAAATGATTACTTCTCTACATATTTTTTCTATAGTCCATTCGCCTTTTAGAAAACAGTACAGGCTATTTGTATCCTTTTTCAGTTGCATAATTAACATAATATAGACTAGCACAATGTTATCAACATTTTCAAACAATTTGAATAGAGTGACATTAGCGACATCATTTACCATTTTGTTTTTAGTTTATCATGTGATCACTTGTTCTGGCCATCATTTTTATCGTATTATGTCTTATACTTCAGTAATTATGCTATTTCTTACGATCTAATGATTTAATATGTAATAAAATAATCTTTCATTCACGGATAAGGTAAGATCGGTCATATTACATACACATTCAAAGAGGAATAATGTCGACATTATTCCTCTTTGAACTTACGAGCTGAATTATGTTCCCCGACTCAGTTAACGTAAGGATTTTATAATTAAACATTTCAAGCCCTGATGAAGACATCATCTGTGTCGAAAATATATGGCAATAAAGAAATAAATTAATTCAATGTCAGCGTTTTCTAACCCTTGCTGAATCCTTGAAACACAGTGGAGTTATTAGCGTTAAAAGACTAGTTTCAGTAATAGGTTAATATCTTTACTACTTTAATAAAGCAATATTGCTAACACAAGAAAAAATTCACAAAAACAAATGGTTTTGAATTTTCTTCTTTACCGACTGATGAGAGACCGTTTTCAACAATGCTGGAAATGCATTTAGCAGGAGTTAAATTATTGGGATACAGCAAAAGCGGAACGCACCCGAGATGTATTTCTTATAAAAAGTAGGCGAAATTTCTAAACCTGAATGCAGGGCATTTAGAACTCGCTGATTGACTAATTTAAAATTTCAATCATGGTTGAGTTATCGGTATATGTAATCCCATTTGTTATTTATCGTTCGTGATTCACTTTTACTGATTTTTACTAGTATATTGTGAACAAAAACATTGCATTTAAAACACTTGTTTATTTATTTATTGTAAAATTTATGATTAGTAATATTATACTACCCTTGTATATATACTATACTAATACTATACTACTATAAATGTGAACTAATTTCATGATAATCAAATTCTTTGATAAGTAGGCAAATTTTGATTTCGATGGCTTATATTACCTTTCTCAAATTTACCATTACAATTACTGATTACGAAGAAGATGGTAATTAAATTTTTCAGGTTATGTAGAATGTTACCAAAGAGAATTCTTAGCAAGATGTCTATGGTGAGCATTTTTATCTAGAAAATGGCGTATATACTTCGCATAAAACGCAATAATGACTGTGAAAATGACAGTTATATAGGCACACTTAAGATAATCGGTTTTAATCTGCATTAAAGCTTTAAAACTTGCCGTATTTCGAAATACTCCACGCGATTAAATCCTACGTCCTTTTAGTAATACATCTAATATCAACCCTCCCCACTTTACATCTCTTATTTCATCGTTTCGAGTAATAAAATTCGCCCTCATTTTAGACACACAGAGTGTAGGTAGGTATTACGTACGCAATGATTCCAATTAAGGCTTCATTATTGCCGCCGTAAAAACGCGAAACGGTGCTCCGACGTAGCGACGCTGGTAATTCGTAATTTAGGGTTATTGTTGACGCGAAATTGCCGCGCCGAGGAGTTGAATTCTGTTTCACATTCGTACGGCGTTTTGCTGTGGCCGGAATTTATCTAAAACGCCGCCCGAAATTGCCTATCCGCCCGCTCCCCTCCCACCGGGGGTTAATTCGTCCACGTTGACGTTATACCGTGAATTACCCCGAATTTAGATAAATTATAAGCGGGATTTTGTCCCATAAAAGGGGTTAATTCTACGTTCGCATATTATGTAATTTATAGAGTATTTTGATTGGTTCTCGAAAAAACCAGCTTTGCATACATGACTAGGGCACGTTTGGGTGTTTACTATTGCAATTATAACTGAACTAGAATAAATGAATAAATTAAAGATTTATGTATATAACGTCCCTGTTAGATCATTTGCTCATTATGTATGTATCTTTTGTGAGAACATTTACTCACTAGTACTTTCTACCCAATTTTTAAGAAAGTACAGGGGTAGCATTCTGTTGTGTCACCGTTGCAGGTAAATGTGTTTTTTTCTTTATTATAAACCTTGTGTGTGACCAATAGTTGCATTATTTGAAAAGTAATCAGTTTTTTGAAACAAATAACCGTTACTTTTTGACGTTTTTTTCTTATTTCATTGTATTTTTATTTTGAAATATAAATTAGCTTGTTTAGTAGCAACTTATATTTCTTTTCATAAAAAGGCAATAAGTAAACAGAAGCACAAAGAATAGAATATCCGACAAAACGCTGGCAGCAATCGTTCAAGTATTCAAAACTTCATTCGCAAAGGATGTTCGCATGTAAATCCATGATTGCCAGGATGTTACTTGTCACTGTTATACAGTGACCGCCATAAAGTTTGCTACATACGGGATTTTTTTCTATTAACAAGACTCAAAACTATTTTGGGCTTAGATTACATGGATACCGCTATGTTCCCAACATATCATAGACATAAAAAAGAATCAGCATTTCTGTCTAACAACGGTGCTTCGTATTTTCTTATTCGCACCTGACCACGCCTGGACCACGGCGGGAGAAGCGCGCGAAATTTGAATTAAATTTGACATACATCAGAGATAATGCCGGCTCTGACGCCTAATCTAATTTTTAAATGTCAACATAAAATAGTTCGCTCATACAGATTAATAGACAACAGTAGTTGACATTGACCACACATTGAGAGAACTCTAACCTAAATGTAACGGTACTCTGTCTAATGTCTGTTTAATAAAATTGTGAAATCGCATACGTCCCATAATAAATCGCACGGAATCCGCATGCAATTTCGGTTTCACGAGAGGTTAAGGGATAAGGGTAAGGGATAGCCATATATAATGTTCATAAGCATGAAAGTGATAGCTCGAAAATCGTAGAAGTCATGTTGGAAACAGTAATGTACTTATATAAATTGATATGGTGATAGCGGTATCCATGTAATATATATGATCTAAGTATTTTGGGGATCAATTCAGTGTGTCACAAATCAAAAATTTGTTTTGGTAAATGTCACGTAACCACCGACCCGGCGACAAATTAAAAAAAACTATGATATGAAAAAATAAGTTAGTTGTAAAACTTGCTTAGAATTTGTGAAAATTTTTGAATATATTAGTTTTATTTTATTATATGCATATATTTTAAATATCTTTTTGAATAAATTATATATTTAATTATTTTTCTTTCTCACTAGCTTAGATTATACCTGACGCGGCCTTATACCTGATGCTGTGCAATGGGTATGGTTGAGTATATTTGATACTGATACCATTTTTTTCGGTTCTCCCGTATGAAGGTGGGTATTCAGCAGGTCAGTTACTGTTGCAATGGAGTGTATCCAGTAGCATAAATTGTACAAAATCTTTTATGCTAAACCACTTTACAAACATTTTTATTGATTATGATACATTTTGTTTAATAATCATCAAGCAATTTTCGGTATTAGAGTCGAAACCGTAAAACTAAATCTTTTTAAATAACCTAATAATAAAGCTGTTAGTGCTGTAATAGGAAATTGTAGTACGAAATTAGTAAAATGTATATTATAATGTTACACCAAAAATTCTTACTTTTATCGTTTATGTTTTTTATTATATTCATATAGAATCAGGTGACAAACACATTGACGTTTCATTGCATATTTATTAATTGATTATCGCATTCTCCGCATTCTATAAAAGAAATATTAGATACGTTATTACGCTGTCAATTTAGTCATACTCGCGCTCAACTCAGGGTTTCGTATTATATTAAATCCGAACTTCAACATTCTACCGCTAGATGGTGAGTGGCGCTCACTACCGCGTTCGCGACCTTATCATTTTCGTTATTATACGCGTCTTGCGTTATCGCGGCTTTCAAGTGTTGACTTCGTCATCAAGCGCCTTTCTCACCTACTTACTACACATGCCAAATGGAGATAACGCGGTACGATCAATCAATTTTCTTCTTAAGAGAGGGTTCGCAGACGATTTTTTCGTAACTTTCCGTCGTGGGAATAATCCCCACTCGCTGTTAATTTCGCATCGGTCAGGAGATTGCGATATAGCGAAAATATAGGCTGGGTTGTTGGAGTGGGAGATTATAGACGGTTTTGATTGAGGTTATAATATATAATTTGGATATTATTATTATTTTCTATATCCGACAGAAAAATGAAATATTTCCAAAAATGTGTTTCAACTTATTTTACACACCAAATAATATACTATGTTGTCATTCTATTATTTATTTATTCAAATATTTGTACAACTTGACTTATTGCATATGCTTTCGCAGCAAGCAGAAAATTCTTGACTTACAATAATTTTTTTCCAAATTTACCGTGTATAGTAATAATGTAAGATAGTGACACAATGGTGCTGCCGCCCTACGATGTAAATATAAGCTTATGTTTATCTATGACATAACTACAGCTAGTTGGTATTTCTGGTATTTCTCACAGAACAACAATTAATGAACAACGCGAGCTCTGTACATTTCGTTGGAAACACATAACTTCACGATATTGCATTACAGAGCCCTCCGGGTTGGTACACGGCCAAATATGGAAGTACGACGGAATCGTGCTTACGAAATATGGCGCGACATTTAAAAGTTAGATTTGTTTCGATTTTCCTTAATCTCATTAGTGTGATACGTGTACTAATAATGAGTCGTATTTACATCTCACATTTAATTGAATAATATGGTGACTACATTTTCAATTCGGGTTTTAATCATTTCTGAGAATAAAATTTTCCGCTAACAGTCATAATATTCACAGTAAATGATTAGAAATTATAATAAAAAATTTAGCTACGGTATTGCAACTCAGTAGGAGAAAGTTCACTTTTCTTAAGTCCAACCTCACTTAATATGCTTTTGGAGTTCTGAAAATCTGCAGAAGGAAGATATGTAGTTTAAGCGGTAGAATTTAAATGCAAATCTGTTAAAATTGAAGATGATACCTCTTCATTATATACCCATACCGTTTCATAGAGATGGGGTGTAGCAAATCTTTGATATCAACCTCAGACATATAGTGTATGTCAGGAGGTTATGTTATACCTGTTTGACAATCATAATAGTGTTAATGGTAATGGTAATATTAACGCTGGTTTTAGTAGCAATGACTCTATGTTTTTGCATCTCATTTTAAATTTTCCAATTATTAATTTTAAAATCACGTTTTTTTATATTAGCACTATTATAACACGCCCTAACCCAATTGACTTTCGCTTTATTGCCGTTATTCCCCATAGAATGATTATAGCTATGTACAATATAAATACGTTTATTGGGTTTAATATTAACAAACTTTAACGTCATTATAAACCAGGCTTTAGAACATGATACATTCTTACATAATTGAAGTTTGAATTTTTGGTCTGCTATCGTTTCATGACATCTAGGAAAATGTGTTCCATTATATATAATAACCAAGATCTTATTCTTGTGAAGCTCGATACTAACCTTAGTAATTGTAACATATTCAAATATATAAGTTGATAAGACAGTCGGTAGATGGCAGGTGGAGCATCTTTGTAATGTTGAAATTCGTTCGCTTGTGTGTATTCTCTGGTCTAGAAGTAAACGGAAAACAGAGAGTTGTGGGTGTTACGACAAAAAGCGTTATTATACTCCCAAGAACATTACGAACCGAGGCCGTATAGTCGAAAAATTAAGATCAAAAAGTAATTCATCCTGGAGGAAGGTAAGATTATGTTCTGTATTATGTATACATAGCTTCACGTTACCGGAAAATCGAAATTCTTTTTCAAAGATAATCCAATAAATTTGATACTACAGCATGTTAGATAATCACCGGCACTTGAAAATCTCGCTTCCATTCACTCTCGTTGTTGCTACGAACCTATCCATCTTCCGGGGTATCAAATCGAACATCCGACTCGAGCTCTCCCAACATTGACGGGACTTTCTCGGGCCTCGATATATAAAACCTAATGCCCGTCCATCTCTCAGCTCCCAATATTTCACTCTGAGAACCCTCGAATCATCTTTATCGAAAGACTGTGCGTTTTGCGCGCGAAAACGTATTGTGTTTGACACGTAAAGCGTTAAAGCCTCCGTCTTATCGGGCGATTTATCTTTCTTAGGATCGACGAGTGTACGTCGGCAGAGAACGCTCGCACCCCTTCTTATTATTAGAGGCGCCGGTTTTTATTCTTGTAGGGTTGCGATCATAAGTTCTCAGATAGGAATCCAATACAATAAACTGAATCTGAACTATCTCAATAACACGTTCGAACTAATATTTCGACAATACTCTACAGTTAAAGGTTATTTGCAGCATTATTCCCGCAATTGAAAAAAGTATACAAAGATTGCTCCATCTATTGAGTTGTTCGCGCACTTATGTGCGTCATCCTACCGATGCCAGCGCCCTCTAACTCTATACGTCAAAGGAATTGATGGATCGGATAGGATAAGAAGAAGATGATGGGAAAATTCCCTTTTCTCTTTTCAGTCTCGGTTTCTATCGATGTTTTATTTAATTACGTCGACGGTAAAATGCTTTCTTTATTTCTTCTTCCGTGTTGACGTGAAAGGAAAAACAAAACTCCATTGACGGTAAGTGCGGCTGTCAGATCCTCTTAAACAGAGAAAAGGAGGTTTAAACAAAATAATTTCGAAATACGACGCACTTCGAAATATACTGTAATTCATGGTGGTACTACAAGCGTTTTGTTTGAAATATTATTTAGACAAAGAGCTACCAATCTAACTAATAAATGAAGTCACATGGTGAGTGTAGAGACCTCTAACATTAGGGGAGAACAATTGGCGATAGAATTCAAAATTGGGTGTTAAGGATGGGTAATTTAATACTCTAATAAATTTTTTTTGTAATACATTTTCTTTAAAGGACAAAGAAAAGCAACAAAGATCTTCAGTTGTTATGTTGATTCGTGCTTTTTACATTCTTTATATAATAATAAACATATAGTTCTCTCAACTAAACAACCGACTTTTGACATTTCGTCGTTTCATGACATGGTTGCCACAGCATTACAAAGCATATCATATGATTGGCAGATATATAGATGGGTTATAGTTAAAAAATACGAAAACTATCGACACTAATAGGGCGTCAAAACGACAAATGTCAAGTAAGTGCGTTGATAGCTTACGTTAACTATGCAACTGGCAACGCTCTAATCGAAGAAACCGACGAAATGTCACCAGATTTGACATTATTATGGATTTGCTGAATGTGTAGTTGCGTTTGGTTGTGTTGGTATCACTTTAACACTATCGCTGTAAAAAATCGGCTGTTTCGTTGAGAGAATTATATGCCCGATAATTCACTTTGATCTTTTTTTTAAAATTAAGTATATTGTTTGCTCTATTAATATAATTGTGTATTTTGTGATGTTTATGGTTTTCTGAACCTCAGTCGAATGCTTACAAATTTAAAAGGAAAATTTACCTTTTGTTTGATAATGAACTTGATATTGACTTTGATAATGTTCTGACGTAAATTCTTTTAATACTGCCCTAAAGGGAAAGCTAAAAGAAACATTGCAATGTATTGCAAATAAGACGAGGACACGTTATCGAGTTTACTAAAAGATCGAGAAAGATGCCAGTGTGGGGTATGTGTCTTTGTCTATGGGACAACGTCTTTATCTAGCAGCGGTTCACGGTTTTGTATTCCATTTAGGGAATTCTATCTCCTCTACTGTCATCTGTGTTTGTTAAACAGTTTGCTAAGCAGGGCTGACAACTGTTTTACCTGTTCTCCACAGGCTGCGCGCGCAGTCTAGGTAAATTGAGAAAGGTACATTGAAAAAATCCTATGCGGATGAAATGTCATTAGATTTGACATTACTATGCATTTCCTGACTTCACATTCAGTGTTGATGTGTTTGGTTGTGTTGGTATGATTTTAACATTATCGCTGTCAAAAGTCGGTTGTTTCGTTGCGAGAACTATATATATATATAAAGTCTTGGGAATGTAAGTAGTCCCTAAGCACGATTTTTGTAATACAAAGATCCTGTTTGCTTCAACGCAGTTATGCCAGAAGGTAATGCTGTAGGAAAGTATTGATACAGCTTCAGCGCTAATCTGTGAGATGGTTCGTGGCGCGTAAACTATTCCAGATGTTTTCTTGGTTAGCGTATTGACACGTTCTTTCCAGTTTAGTAATAGATAGTCTATTTCTAGTCCAAGAAGCTTAGTGTGATCGATTGATGTAATATGTAAATAATTTTTAACTATTCAGGTTTTTTTGCCGCGTTAATTTTATTAAATTTCTGCTGTCTAATTTAGTGAGAGGTTGTTTTCGTTAAACCAGGTATTTAATGAAGCCATTGTATCTATAGAATGGTCTCTCTTAACGATAGGTTGCCTTCATTGGTTAGAATTACAGATGCGTCATCCGCAAATATATTAACGAGGTGATTACTTTCCTTGATTATATGCAGTCTGTCATGGTCTTAGTATATTACACGACGTTCTAAAATCATACGCCTAACATGGCTTTCTGTAAGATTTTTGCGATTGTAGAAATTGTAGTTATTGGCCTGTAACGTTCTGTCATACCTATACACCCCCTATTTTAAATATCGGTTTTATTAGTGTTGGCTTTAAATTATTTGGAAATATGCGGTACACACAGGAGGTCTATATTAGATTGTGTATGTTCCTCTTGCTTTGAAGGCATTTGGTTTTCTCTGATGAGATGTGAATTTGAATGAAAAAACTGAGTTAATACAGCTTCACTGTTAATTAGAGTTTTGTGTCTCAATGAGTAGGTATTATATTTTTACCTTACAAACATGTAGTTGGTTTTGTGTATTTTTGTAAACTGATTTTAAATTGTTAGATGTCTGAAGAAAGCTTCGAACATTAATGCGAAGGTTGGGTACAAGATCCTCTTGGCTAAATGTGACAAATAATATTGACAATAGCTACATGCTACAAACAGACATACTTTACAAGCGTGATGCATTATCTACGAAGGCATTCGAGTAATAACTTATTGTAAGAAATGTTGTTAGGTAGGATTGGAGTAGTTTATTATTTTAAGTTGGCTACATTTTTAATCGGGTAATTTTCGGGAATTGTTCCGCCTGTATATCTCGTACAGCGCTAAATTCTCTCTTTTTGTCTTCGCGAGTTTCGAACCTTAACGACACTTTGTCTCCACCCGACGTTATCGTATCTTTCGCGCCGCGATGCGCGAACACGGCCAACTGAGACCGTGTTACCGTTTCCCCGCATTCTCCGCAGCGACGGAGAAAAAACCGAAACCAACGAACCGAATCTGATTTAGACCGGGATGTGGAAGGGAGAGTGCGAAAGATCTCCTGAGCCCCGGTAAAACACCGCAGTGAGAACCCGTGATTGCACCATCCGTCGTCCGCACATTTTTAACGCCTTTCTCCAACCCTTAGACGTACCTAATTTATATTAACCGGTGTCCGCCCACCCCTAGTCCAATGTAATTTTTATTCATTAAGGGTCGTGTGAAAAACGCCCCTGGCATCGTAAATCAGAGGGATACCTTCTACGATAATATATGATGAACGGAGACATGCGAAGAGAAAAACATGTGTTTTTCATACACATTTTATAGGTGAAATTAGTTCGATTTATAATGTGTGCGAAGATGCAAAAATGGAAGAAATAGGTATCTTGTACTGTTTTTATTTCTTCCCTTGTTTTGTATATTGCTCATTTTCAGAAATTCTTTATGATTTTTAGCATACGGTAGTGGTCAGATAAGGGTTACCACCGCAATTTTTTGAGAATAAATCAGAAGCTTTTATATTAACAAAATAATTTATTTATAATCACAAACTGTAGACCGAAAGAAACTTAATGCATTTTCATATATGCTTATGTTGATAAATCATTTAAAAAAAATCAAAAAAGAACACTAGACCAATGACTCATACGAGCACCTCCAAACTTTATAGATGGTAAAAAAAAAAATACACAACTAAACTCCGAGAAACGGTCAGTAACATAAAGAATGTTTCGAATTAATTAATATTAATTGATATTTAGTGTGCCTACCCCGGGCTTTTATAACAGCTGCAATTCTTGCCGGCATTGAGTCAATGAGTTTTTGGCAGTAATTCAAAGTTATTACATTTTTCCAAACTTCTAAGATGGCTATTTTCAATTCAGTTTTGTTCCTTGGACATTTTTTGCTCACATACTTCTTAACAGTAGCCCAACAGTTCTCCGTCGGGTGCAAGTCTAGACTGTTGCCAGGCCACTTCAAATATGTAATGCCATTTTTCTCTAAGTATTGCTTTACCTATTCAAAACAGAAAAGAGAAAATATTACATATTTCTTTGGACAGTGTCGCAATTAACAAAAAAAAAAATTCTTAGAATTTTTGCTCTATGGCATGGTACCGAATCGTCTTGGAAAACGGGGTTAACAGCTAAAGGAAACAGAGCATCAATGGAAGGTTCCACAAAATTCTTAATGATGTCAATATATCCAATAGCGTTTAAGTTGCCCTTAATGAAGGCCAGCTTACTGCAACCGAAGTATGATATGCCGCCCCAGATCATATGACTTGCTGGAAATTTGTTTCGGTTGACAATAGTGCTTTTATACAAATCTTCGTTAACTCTTCGGCGAACGTATGAAATACCATTGGACTGGTTTAGATAAATTTTTGATTCGCCTGTAAAAATAACTCTCTCCATTCATTTTGAGACCAGTTTTGATGTTCTATTGCAAAATTTAGCCGAGCTACACGCATTTTACTGTTAAGAGTCGGTTTAATCCGCGGTTTTCTTGCTTGTAATCCCATACATTGAAGTCCTCGACGCACCGTTCTCGAATTGATTTTTATTCCAGATGTTATTTCTACCTCATAGGCTAACTCCTTCGAGGTTGCAAACCTATTGCGGAGACATGAGCCCTTTAATTGTCGATCCTGTCGTTCTGTTGTTTTTTATTGCGTTTTCCAGTACCTGGAGATCTATGCAAGCCTTTCATAGACTCGAATTTCTTAAAAAAATTAAGCACAGTAATATGACTATACCCTATTCGCCGAGCAATAGCTCTTGTTGAAAATTTTTCTTTTTTTAATGCAAGAATCACACTTTTTTCTGCGATTGAAAGCTTCGTGATGCGCTACAATAACGCTCTTTATCAAATAAATACGCGTTACAATCAAAGTCTGACAGATAAAAAACAAAAGAAGAACGCTAACGCTATTCTAAAATATCTAACGGCACAGTGAAAGAGACATATGCATACGCAGCATGCAAAGTTTGACAAAATTGTGAGTATATAAATTTTCTATAGTGGTAACCATTATCTGACCACTACTGTATGTATGTATTGGCAAATATTATGTTACTATATGTATATCTGTCGTTTAAAATATGAATAGTTATATCATTCATTCCATCGATTTAATCGGTAAAATAATAAAATTGCAATTGAAAAGTTCTGTACCCATATTCGAACGAAAATGACATTAATTTTTAAATGCGGGCTAGAAATATGCGAGTCGCGACGCCATCTGGCGGTGGAAGTTTTAACGATCAATCTGCACGTCGTACGTCATTTGACAAATCTCAACCGTCGCTCCTGCATATCCGCGTTTGCGATTATCGAACTCGGACGAGTTCGTAGAAGACGATAATGGGCCGGCTACGAGGGGCAATGGAGGGACGAAGATCGAAAGGGAGTATAGAGGTCTGATCGTTTGATGTAATTGGGCTAGGGAACACATTTCGACTTCGGTCATCAAGCTGCGTGTCGTCGTACGTTGGCCGCTATCTCACCCCGTATATCGTCATCGGTAATCGGATACCGTAGGCGACGCAGTATACTCCGGATCCTTTATGTGTCGGGGCGGAGGGTGGTAGGTAATCTGCCTCCATCGTCGTCGGGATGATATTAGGTAGCTGGGGTGTGCATTAGATTGCAGAAGATCGGCTGACGGGGCCTCCGGTAATGTGCCTGACAATTAAATTTCATCGTCGGCATAGGCAGAAATCTTTCCGGGAATTCGTGATAGGGCCTGTCGTCCTTTGTCGTTACGAGTAATGGTGCTATGGGTGCGAAATTAGAATAGTTTTAATGAAGAAAGAGAGGCAGCGAGAAGACGTCGAAGAACCGTAACCTATAAAATCACAATCACAGCTTTGCATTTTATCTAAAAAAATAAGAAGAATTACGTGAGATATATGGGCTATGAATCTTTTTAAGTCTGGTCCTACCTTTGGTGTTCCTCGAGGAAGGTCCCGTGTTCGTTTTTCGTCTTCGTTTATGATTTCAAAAGAGAATTCAAGAGTAGGTACATTAAACTCACTAACTTATGCATGTCCCAGAATTATTTTCAGATTGAAGGTAATTCTACAAACAATGGGTAATGGGTAATCTTTTATCACCTTTTATCGCAGATTTATTTATGGATAATTTTGTAGATGAAACTCAGAAATAATATAAGCATTCCCATAGAATTTGGATGAGATGTATCTACGATATATTTGCTGTCTTTAATACTCAAGAATGTCGTCTCGAAGGATTTGTATTACTTCACGTAGTTGTTGTACCCTACAGGATAATGTTTTACTTTTTTTTTGCAATAGAAATCAATTCTAAAAAAAACTCAAATTCTACATACGCACATAACACATACATTGCATATATTGCAATGTTTCAAATTGGTAATAAATTAGTGAATATTAATTATTATAAACTTGTTGACACAAGTTGACACAAGCCGGCAACTTCTGAGTGACAACTATTTGATAATTGCTGATTTAGTTAAAATATGACTTAATCATGGAATTATAATCTTTTGTAATATCAAAAGCTAAAGACCTATTGAAAATATAATTCAGAAATGTATTACAATAAATACGTACATATAACTTTAACGAAAAAATTAAATTCTCAAATACTTTAACTACCGTTGGTATGTGTCTATATGTATTATGTTCTTTCTTATTTCTTATACCGCCGTCAACTCCTTCAAATCTTTCTCACCGCACTTCCACTCACTACTTTCTTTTTTATACCGCTCATAAACTTTTTTGAATTTTTTTAATTTGTTTACTTTTGTTTTCAATTCGTTACTCTCGCAACCATCTCAAATATTCCCGTCAGCATCACAACTTTATGTACTGTATTACTATTATATCGCGATGTAAATGCCACGTCGACGGTTTTCATACTGTATTATCAGCGAATGGTCTTTCTCATCGGTCTCCGGATTCTATGGTGGCAACTTGGGCTCGGTTAACTGCACTAGCGTTTCTTTCTTCGTCTGATTCGTGATGTAATATATGAAATTCCTCCAAACCCTTCTGTTGTATTGTGCTGTGTGATGTGTAATGTTTTTATGTTAATTTATAAAATAAGAAAAAATAAAGTATTCTTTGATTTAGTAACATTTTTTGCTGCTGTTCTAATATAAATGTCAGAATAATGTAAATGCAAGGAGATACTATAAATACATCTTCGATGCATCCATAAAGTATTTAATCGAAAAAAGAGACAGAAAATAAACTTTCGCCAAAACTAAACAAGAAGAAGAAAACTTAGTTATAATAGCTTACCAAAAATAAATAATGGTAAAGTTAAGCGGCGGGTACGTTGAATATCACTTCCTTTTGTATTAATGTAGGTGAAATATAAGAGACATTAATAAGTTGTAATTTAATAAACATTAATAGACAAAATAGCAAAAGTATATATAGTTACAGTCTAGCAGTAAAAGGATACAAAAAAGAAACTATTTATTGCTATTTGAATCAATTAATTCTAAATTTAAATTTCGATGAAACGGTACAGACTGAAAGAGTACCTTGGTATTAGAACAGCGACATTTTCTTTTTCTGTCTAATTCCCCGATTTCGGAGTACAGTCCCCTCCAAAGATTTGAATGATTTTTAAACTTTTGTAAATATTTCGGAAATTATAACAGATTTCTTTTTTTTTTTTGTAGAATATAATTTGAAGTATATTACATAGTCCCAAAGATGACGCGAATTATTTTGGGAAAAAAATAATAACGGGAGACCGGGTATTCAATACCCCCCATTTTTTTTTAAATTTTTCTATTTTTTTTTTCACAAATAAAATCGGTTTTATGTAGAAAGCGGTGCTGTATAGTAAATTTAGACAGTTAATAACAAAGATCTAAGAAAAACGATAATGAAACATTATATGTCATTGATTGTTGCTATAAATATATACATATTTATCTAGAAATTATCTATTAATTCGATAACATTCCCAAGAAATACTGTAATATAATGTGACGGTATAGGAGTGGATATGTGGATAAAAGACTTGGATCCTTTAAAATAATAATTTCTAGATAAATATGTATATATTTATTTATTTATTTATAATCCTGTTGCAAGTAAGTTATGTGCAACTATAATACAATTTTTGTTACAAAAACAGAAACAAAAAGAAACTTTCCGTTCACCGTATTTCACACAGTCATATTTTAGTCGTTCCAATCGTGGTCCATCTCGTTTTTCTCCTTTTTTTCCGGACGAACTATACCGCGATTTCTACATCAAAAGTTAAATAATAAAATTATCATAAAACCGCGCGGGTTCCATTCTGCTCTTCCGCCGACAATTCTCCATCCACCGAGGTACCATTTCGGTTGGAAATCAAAGTCGACGCGAAACGTCTCAATTCACCGCGTGAATTATTCATATTCGATATAGAGAGGGCGCTCGCACACGTGCGGGGCGTGTGTGGAAGGAGACGACAATTCTGGCGGCAAGCTACTGTTCTGTCGTGACGCGTGCGAAGTTCGGGGGATATGGAAATTTACTTTTTCCCAAATATCGGCATTATCAATTTTGTAGTGAATAATTTATAAAAAAAATAAGACAAACCAGTTTGCTGTGATCTTGATAAGGAACAGTCAATAAGACATACTCGTATTATATTGGTCTTTGGTATATATCGATTTCTAAAAATGTTTGTATTTAACATGTTTGTGTTTTAAAAATTTTCTTTGAGTTGACTCAATAATATTAATATATACTGCATGACATGGAAATTGCAAGACCAAGACGAGGTGTGATTTTTTTCACCAAATTTGGACTGGAACGTGGAGGGTGGTGTTCAGTGATGAATCCCAATTTGTATAGAGATGAGTTTTGGTGTGGTGTGCAATAGCATATGGGAGTAGGTCTCAGTTGGTGTTTATCCGAGACAGCATCAATCCCCAGAGTTACGTTGATGAGGTGCTGGAACGCCATATTGTTTAATATCTTTAACAGCTAGAAGACCCACTTCTTCAGAAGGAAAATGCCCGTCCCCACATAGCGAGAATTTCACTAAACCGGCTCGAAGAAGTCCAAGTCAATATCTTGCCATGGATACTCAGATCTCCCGACCTCTCGCCAATTGAACGCGTGTGGGACAGTATGGCAAGAAAACTTAGGAACGTAGCAAATCCCCTGCAAATGCTGGAATTTCTTCAGCATGAATTGCAGGTTGATTAATTTACATTTACATTTACATAAATTCGCAGCAATTTTTTTGAATTTCAGATTTTGCAATAGTTCATACGTGTAGACATTTTCTTGATAAGTTCATTTGGATTAATGAGATTCGATTTCAATGAAAAACTCATTTCTTCCATATCTAATGGCGATTTGATAAAAAAATAGAATGTTAGTCAAGACATTAGCAAATAAAAGACACTTAATGTGTACCTACCTATCTAAAAAGCTTGGGAAAAGGTAGGAGAAAATAGATAACTTGAGGTTACAACCAGGGAGGGGCAGAAAAAGGTACGAAAAAAGGGTTCCCTGTCGCGAATAAATTCTAAAGTAATTAAGGGGGTAGGCCGCGACAATTCCGACGATCAAAATGAAATTAGCCCGGGTCGCCTTTTCTCTAAAACAATTTCTTTTCGGTAGTCTCTAGTCACGTAGGCTGGTCCTCAGCGGGTTCGTCCCGTCTGTCCCCAGTCCCACGCGGTACGGCATTGGGGAGTTATTAAAATGCGCCGACAGAGGTCGCTGAAAATGACTGGGCTACGTTTTGGGAATCCGCAATCGCGTCCTTACCGACTGAGATGTCGTTTTGATGGGTCCGAAACGTCGGAAACACATGTTCAGGACGTGTAGCCGTTTCTCCTTTACATTTTACTTTTTCTTCTCGTTCGGAATTTATATAAAGCGTGTAGGGGATTGCGTGTAAAATCGGTGCGACGTAGAAAGTTTTATAAATTGAATTTCGCGCCGCTTGTGTTAGTTTCTGAAAAGTAATGTAGATGGCACCATTTTTAATAACGCCGACCTGTGTCAATTTTGCAGTTTGTATAAGTTACAACTAATGTTCGTTTATATTAGCTCAAGGAGGTGGTGTAAATTAAAAAAAAAATCCGAATAAGAATTGTCACATTCATCAAGCGATGAATTTTACAAACAAATGCGTTCGAAGACTTTCGTAAAGTTATTCAGAAAGGCAATGGGTCGATAGTTCCCCACTAATAAATTGTGTATCACCCTTCCTATAAACGGGTATTAACTTTGCTATTTTCCAAATATCAACATTCAGAAAAATTGCTCTATTTAATGATAGGTTGAAAATATAACACAACGAAGTAGCAAATACTACAGTCATTTAAAATCGAAGCTGGTATGTTGTCATTTCCCATCGTAATATTATCCATTAAAAATGTTAATGCTTTCAGTATATCGTCAGTGAAGTAATGGACTGTGATTGATGCGTTGTGCATGGAGGATGTTGTATTGATTAAGGACGGCACAGCAACGTCTAACACCGGAAAATACACAGATCGAAAATATTCACTAAAAGCTTTAAAATAATGTAGTATATGTGTCTTTATAAATAAGTGACTAGTCAGTATTTGGTTATAAAGGCCGACAAAATTTGTTTTCTTATAATTACAAATCCTTTTATCAGAGTGGCCATCCATAAAGGAGGTACGTCCAATATTAATACTGAACGATATCGCAATGATGATCAGTATCTTCCTCAACTTCCTCAACTAGGGGCAGACAGAAATATTATCTAGCAACAGAAATATTATCAAAATCGCTCAAAATTAAGTCCAGTAATCTTCCACGTGAGTTTTATATCGTTTTGTGTTGCCTTAACTGAAGAAATTGCAGCAAATTACGTAATCACTGACATTTGGCGTTAACAACGGGAGGATTATTAAAATTTGAAAATTCGATAGAGTAACATGAAGAGGTATGTACAAAATATATAAAGTAATTATACATAATAGTACAACCAACAATATCAACAAGATCTCAATAGGCAACATAGTTTTAACCCGTGGCTGGTAAGGTATACTTTCTGTCGCACAATCGGTAACCGGTGTGGTCCCCAAGACGCAAACTTAAAATTTATAAACAGTTTCGACGCACAAATTGGCAAACTACAACTAACACAGGCAACATTTGTTTTCTTGTATTTTGAGCGCGGGCATTTCTCATATCTAACTCTTTTTGAAAGATGTGTTGCTTCTAGTCGGGGGACATCCTTCTTGAGAATTGAAGCAAGGTTTTGTCGCAATAATTTTGGGTGACCCTTATTTGACATTCTCCTTTCCAGTTCAGATATAATCAACTGCCAAGCCAGTGCCTAGATAAATTCATATCTAGACTAGTACAAAAGCATTAACTAGATTAGTATTTAGGTTGGAATAAAAGACTCTCATTGGTCACGTTCGAGAACGCCTGCTGCATGAATAAATGCTACTTTTTTTTATCTAAAGCATCGATACCTCCTTTGGTGCTGTTACAAAATTGTATAATCTCTGGTTTGTTTGAATTTTCATTTACAGTTGCCCTATAGTGCATCGATAAAACAAGAAGAACTGCTTTCCTTGGTTTAGGAGGTTAAGATCGTGTTGTCGGCAAATGCACATAAGGAAGAGTAGGTAGGTAGGCAAAAATTCTCTAGGGACCTCTTTTTTTTGTTTTTCCTTTAGAGTGCCTGCAAATGTAAGGTTCTTTTTCTTCAATATTTGCACAAGTTCACTTGAAGAAAATCAATTGCCTACGGTTACGTTTCTATTGGTTACTTCAATTCATTTGAACAAGCGGATAATCGACTGTGTCAGTTTGCCTAATTTTTCTTCTTGAGACAATGTTTCCCCATCCTTTCCAGAATAAATGTACCCATCTAAGAAATAATGTGTCCTCGCATCAATTAGAGCTACAATTTTTATTCCATATTTTCAAGGTTTCATAGGGATATACATATGAAACCCAAAACTTCAATCTTCGAGCTCAACTCTCAAAAACTCATCGAACTTAAATCTTCAGCGTTCGATTTGAAAATAGCGGAGTCGAATAGTAATGCTAGAAATGTTTTAGTTTCTACCACATTTGTATTGCCAACGAGATATTTATTGTTATCGGAGAATGTCGATATCATAATTTCCAATTTTTCTTAGGTTCGTAAAACAATTCTTCGAGAATTTCGACGGTAATGATAATTCCCATGCACCTATTTCAGAACACTTTCATCTCAGTGCTTCAGCTATCCATTGACACCTGGAAGGCGGGATACTATGTTATCAGATCTGGTACATATGATGGTTTGATGTGGAACGGCCTCTATTTGAATTTTTTTTTCGAAATAATTATTTCTTTGACCGGTAGTCACCGTGAATGCACCTCTTTCTGTGTCGCCGTTATCTATGTCTGAAGGATCTTCTGCCTCACTATCATGTTCAACTTCCGAATTACTGTAGTGACTGCTAACATAATCGGGGTCCAAATCAGAGTCTTCATTACCGCTAAAATCGCTTCCAATTTAATTAATCAATTATTTGTACCAAGTGATCAGCAATATGGGTATTCACTGTTCTTATGTGGTAATCGTTTTCATCTATATTTGTGAAAATACTATACTACTAGTACTATAATAATATTCTTCTTAGTGAGCTTAATGGCAGCAATTTCAATACTTATTTCAATGGATAACTCATTTTGTAACACATCATACTCGATACCCTGCTTTACATCTATAAGCGTCCCACCATGCTTTCGCAACCTTTTAGAGAAACAAAGTAGCCACCTCATAATTATGAACAAGGTACTTATTAAAAATAATTTGGCTCAGCCAATGTTCCGTAATGCATGCAATGCCTATGGAATCCGTATTTAAGAAGATTTCTAGTTGATTTATTTTGTTTGTAATTGACTGTACATTTATATTCATCAGTGTACTATATTCGGGTTGCTTTGTATTGTCGAAAAAACTGAAATCGCCTAATGGTAATATTTTTAGGCCAGATTTCACTTTTTTGTATATCTGAGAGAATAAGAAAATCAAATCCCACTTTAAGCGACTTATTTTTACTTTTATTTTCTTCGTGCTTAACTATATCGTTAACAACTTTGTGTTTGGGAACTTTGTATTTAAGAATATTTTAACATCGTTAGCAGTTGTTTCTTTATTTACATTGCCAACACATAGCCACGCCATCTTTTCAACAGCCACAAAATTACCTTCCATCTGTCCTCCTGATCCTTTAATTGTCATTTTCTTTTTATTTGTTATTTTCTTTCCTGTATTTTTTTAAAATTTTGCATGGTTTCTGTTGCTTTGCTTACGTTCGAAGTAATCGATGCCAATGCGTTGACATTATCGATCGTACTATCCCTCTTTTCTTCCCTCTCGGTCTCACTCATTTCGCCAGATATGGCCGGATCAGCTGATAACAACGATGTAGTTTGATAATCCTTGAAAATGTAATGTTTGTCCTTTTTTACATCATTTTTTAGTCGCAGGGCTTTCTCCAACAATTTTATTCTATTATTTTGTAGTTCAATTATTGCACTTTGTCTTTTTGTTTTGCCCTTTTGTATTTCTATCAACTTATATATTTCGTCAATCTTATTGATTACACGTGTCATTTTGTTACTTTCCACATCATCAACCACACCCAACGTTTTCGTGGATCTAGTTGCCTTCGACATAGTGGAAATTAGTGTTTATAACTTTTAGGTATTAATATATTATTTCACCGCATACGCGAAAAGACGTCCGCATCGATCGACAGACATACGCATAAACTATGCCAGTTACCGGTTAATTGTTTAAGGATCATTTGCCTGTAGGTAGGTAGAGAATACAATCCCGAGCATGTTTTCCAATCCCGGGATTACGGGATATTTTACGCGTAATTACGGGATCCCGGGATCCTCGTGATGACAGACTATGTCGTTTGTAATTGGGCTCAATTGAAAAAAAAAACAAGTGATTTCTTAAAAATCATTTATTAATATTGTTTCACAACAATATACTAAAATAAGAAACAAAAAAGACAATACAAAAACTGTTTAGAATTTCGAAAATATAATCGCAGAAATATCAAAGCATCCAATGTTTGACTTCCAAGCCTGCTTCGTAGTTTATTGCCAACATAAGCAGCAGC
>JARFOC010000345.1:11132-33720 GCA_031763485.1 Osmoderma eremita | reverse complement strand
ACTCGAAAGACATTCGGTGTCGGACTTGAGAATGGGAATCCACGTATTCCCGAAACACGTGTCGTCCCGAATTAATTTATACTTGTGCGGGAGGAGTAATCCGAACAGTGTGTTTAATATATATATATATATATATATATATATTTATATATATGTTTTCATCAGAAAAACTGCAAAAACTACATTGTACATGTAACATTGGTATGTATAGTAACTTACCATTTAAAATTAAATTACTACATTCTTGTGAAGTATCAGTTCTAAAAAAACTGATACTTCACAAGAATGTAGTAATTTAATTTTAAATGGTTCGATATCTCTAATCGTTTACGAGCTATAGACGATTTCATTTTATCACAGAGCGATTTTCCACTGTCGGTTAAATAAAACAAATCTGTATCTCGACAGATAGGACACTTAGCAGTGTTATCCGGTTTTTTTTTACCCATTGAAAATCGAAGAAAAACTAAGGCAAAATCAAGGAGCTATTAATAAATCGTACAATTTATTCTTTCGACGAGCGTTTTAATATGATTTTTTTGTGTGTTTTGTATTGTCCTGTCATCTATTTTAGTATGAATCCTTCTTTGATAGGATACATACCAATTTTATTTTATTGTATAATTTAAATTGATTGGAAATGGGTACCAATAAACCTTTAATTCGAGGTTGTTGGTACCAAAGCTGCAATGGCGGCGCAAAAAATATGTATCTCATTCGGAGATGATGCTGTAAGTGATCGAAGAGCACAGAAGTGGTTAAAAAAAATTTCTTCGGGAGATAGCTTGACCGATGACCCCCAAAATCCATCAAAAACCGCACGAACTATTTGGTTACCTGATACATCATTCACGATCTGTTTCCCTTCACAACCCATTCCTAGTTCATGTTCTACAGGTTTAAAACAGTAATACAATCTCCTATAAACAGTCTGAGGTGAAACAAAAGAATGTTTAATAGTATCTAGCATATTATTTAAAATTTTAAGATGATCTGAAGGAAGATAATGTTGGCAATATTCTTTAAAGTTTATGCTAAAATTTGAAATTATTTCAGAAGATAATAGATGCTGGACAAAATTTGGCTTTTCTTCTTGAGTTTGAAGATTTTGCGTTTCTATTCTTTCCACAGTCTTCACCGAGAGCATTGGTTATAGCGATAGTTAATAGTTTCTTAAGAGTTCAGGCGACGCAATTGTTAACTGTCCGGTGATATTAAACATTTTAAAATCAGCTGAAAGATATTTTTAATGTTGTTAAAACTTATTTAACGAATAACAA
Source organism: Osmoderma eremita (assembly GCA_031763485.1). NCBI lineage: Eukaryota > Metazoa > Arthropoda > Insecta > Coleoptera > Scarabaeidae > Osmoderma > Osmoderma eremita. Next base: position 32,440 of record JARFOC010000345.1, on the reverse strand, counting down.
TGGCAAAATAACATTATCAAAAACGACTATGTGCGGATACGGATAAACCGCAATTCTGCGTACTCCAAAATTATCCGTACCCGCAAAAATTTTGCGGATATCCGCGGGTATGCAGCGCTCTACTTAACAAGCCACCATACTGAACGGTTGCGTCGCCTGAACGCGTTCAATGTTACAGAATGGTTGTTTCTTGTAGGGCAAGTAAAATCTGTAAATAAAACGCTATAGTTTATAGAGATGTTTTTTCTATTTAGTATTTGAAATAACTCCATTCAGTCTTTTATAATAACATATAGTAGTACATTACCATTCATATTTATTGCAAAATGCAATCGATTATACACACAGTACTATGGATACATCGTGCACACATACTTATATTTACAAATAATTGCTGCGTGCGTGGTCTTGATTAGCCGGAACTATCGATAAAAATATATTATTATATAAGACGATATAAATTAATGTAATTACAAATATAATTGTTACAATAAAAGCTTACGAATGATATACATATAACGGATAGAATGTAAAACAAAGGGGGAGGGAAAGAGGGTACCGGCTCAGGCACCATGGCACGCAGTTTATGTGTAAACAAAATTGAGGATTCAGAATTTGTTTTTATATCGTACATACGTCAAATTTTAATCAATTCAAAGCAATTATTTATGTATTAATTATGTATTTTTTTAGTTTTCATTTTTCTTTAAGAGGACGGTTACAATTCGTATTTTGAATAATGGTAGCGCAGCAAGTTTCCATCTATGAAGGTGAATGCACAATCTAGGAGAACGAACAATCAATCCGCAATCCCCAAGTTTGTTCACAGCGTTATATTTGATAATAAAATTACAGCCTGAAAACATTTTCCTATTAGAATGTACAATGATAATTATAGTGAGGAACACAGGTGAAACGAGCTGGGTACGGCAACACTGTCTTTTGTTTCATTTTTCTTTTTTCCTACCTAAACTGGGTACTGCTCGCTACAAAAATGTACACAGCCTTGTTACGCGTACACAGACCACACTGAAACGACCCGTGCACAGTATGTACAGGTTTTGGGACACCGATGATGATTGAAAGGTCGCAAATAAACACTACACCCTGCGGCTTCCTTCGATGGGGAAGACAATCTCTTTATGATTGCATCGATAAAGAACGAAAAATTATAAAAATATTAAAACTGTACAAGGATAAATATATTATGTAAGGTACATTCATTATACAATTATCAAAAAAGCATTTTTTCCCTTAGACTTTGTGATAATACGTAAATATCGATATATTATTGGACTAACGCTGAGGATGATCCAGCACAGCAAAGCAATAAACAGACTGGTTGTATTCATAAAAATATATAGTACACTAATTTGATGGGAGACAGCACTGGCCACTCAAAATCCCTACCAGAGGCACTTGAAGTCACTTTTGAGTGAGCACCGTCTCGACACTGAACGACAATTTTTTTTTATATTATTTTATTTTTTTAAACGGCGATCCAACAACACACAGATGATTCAAAGTCCGCTGGATATGTATGGCTGTTTACACACGTTTGGCCATCAGCAGGCCAACTCTTGGGCTGCCGCTGCTGACGGAAGCTGGGGAGCCACAGGCGATATCGGAGGTAAGGATGGCAACGTCAGGTCAGGCCAGTATCACGGTTGCCCGTCCATGGAAGCGTGCGACATCGAGTTGTGCACCTGCTCCAGCTTGTAGGCCAGTCTCTGTTTTTGAGAGAATTCGTCCTCCTCCAGGGTCACGGTCAGCTGTTCGTTGTATTTCACTGCGTACGAGTAGAGCTCGTGTAGGGCGCAGTTGGTATTGAATTCGGTAGTATGGAGCTGGAAAAATTACAGTTCAAATAAAATACAACGCCAAAAATCGTAATTCCAAATCGCTCCAAACTTACCCTAGACTCTTCAGCTAGCATGGCATTCATATCCTGATCGGATATAGCAGTCATGGTTTGTATATCAGAATAATATCGGTCGACCCAATCCTTATAGCACGGAATGTCCTTCGCATACAACAATTTGGAACTGGGAGAATCTTTGCCTGTGAAAAAGAATATTGAATGAAATTAAATCTTAATTATTTCACACCACGACAACAATACAACATACCTAATCTATGATCAGAAGTCGAACAGGAATCCATGAAGGTTTGAGCAACGACAGAAAGACAGGAATCTACAATATTTGATTTGTGTATATCGAAGACGAAATTAGGATTCTTGATGAGGTTGACCCAAAACCTCAGTGGCAGAGAATTGCTTTTCCAAGTATGCACAACTTCCGGATCGGATATGCCATGCTGCAGAGCCTGGTCGTCCAAGAAATCGAACATGTATTTGATGGCCAAGGGTAGGGCGGATCCCCTGTGGGCCGTACTGAAGATGGTCTCGAACAGATCGTCGACATATTTCTGCAGGGTGCCTTTGGTAGCCAATAGACGCGTCAGATAGATCTCCGACACCATCTTGTTTCCTCTCTCCCCTTCTTTTTGGGCGTCGTTGTCATGATGCTTGACCAAGTGCCAGATTTTGACACCTTGATCGTGGTCGTGGTTTAGGGGACTGGTGGCGCGGCTTAGCGGTGGACTAGCGGAGGAAAATTTGCTCAAATTAAGCGTCTCGTACTTGTGTGACTTGTCGTTCTTTTCGGATAAGATACTAAAGTTGTATATAGAACTTTGCTTGGGTACCAAAGTTAAGTAACCTCCATCGGGAACGCGATAATGTTGGAGGGTATTACGCCTCTTCCAATCACTATCAATCTTCGTGGTGCTATCTTCGTCATAGAGTATTAACCTGCCAGAAGTTCCAGTACGCCATTCTGAAAATTATAACAATGAAACCAAATTAAATTAAATCTTCGTCATTGTGGTTTACCCAAGTCTAAATCTTCTTTGCGCGGTCTTTGGGAATATTGTGTTGCTCTGTAGATGGCATCCAAAGCTTTTTCCTTCACTTGGCTTATGGTGTCACAATCTAAAACTTTAACTGGCACATTCTCCGTGTTATGATCTACATATCCAGCTTGTTGCGATATTGAGATGTATACAGTCTGAAAATAAATTACATTAAAAGTCTTACATTACATTACTCTCCCAGAGTTGGTGATGAAGCAAAATTTACCATTGGCTTGAAGTCTATTGATTGTCGTATGAGTTTCTCCTCGCTCAAAGAATACCTAGCCTCCGAAGTTATAGCATCTACTGGTCCTTTATCGACTTGCTGTTTCACAGCTCTAAATAGCATATAAAGGGGTTCACCAGCGCACTCGCGCAGAAACTTATACAACAGAAAGGTGAACCAAGCGCTAAGCATCTTTTCGGCAACGCTTTCAGTACGTCTAAGCAACAATTTTGGATGGCTTTTACCCTCCATGCATTTCTCGATTAATTCCGCTAGTAAAGTCTTCAGGATATCAGTACAGTACTCCATTTTACTCTGGAGCGTCACCATAATTAGCGAAGCAACGTTAACACGGTCTCGCATTGAAAAATAACGATTACTCTCTAAAGTCCTTATAAATAATAAGAGGAATGTCTTGTTCATGATCAGCTGCCCGAATTGCCGCAAACCCTTTTCTTTTTTGAGCAATTCCGGTCTGTCCCATTGCAGAACTACGTGGTCGTCGACGTTAGGGAAGAGTATTTTCATGGCGTAAGTACAATAATCTAAGAATGGAATGCCACCAGAAGTTAAATCACTAGTTAAGTCAGTCATTTCAGTTTGGAGCTCAGCAAAAGCTTCCTTGCATTCGGCTGCCACGCGTAGTTCCAATATATCCATTTGTTCCTGCATATTTTTCAGAACCCTACTGCTCTCAGTCGATTTCCTCCGATATGCGATCAGAAATCCGATGAATACGATAAGAACTATTACGCTAACGGCTATTACTATGAACAGGGTCGGTTTAGTGAAGGAAGCGTTGAGTCCTTGTGGAGAAGAGTAGCTTAAGCTACCTATGTTGTATTTTAGTGACCGACCGACTATGACCACGACTTCTGGCAATGATTCAGTATCGTCTCCATCTTCGTTTAGTGCTTTGGGTTGATTTTCGGGCGGTCTACATGTCAGCTGCTGCCTCGATAAGGAAGTAACGTTGCAAAAACTGTTGCCTATCCTGACTTCGACATCAGATTCTTGACATGCTCGATCGATATTTTGGCCCTGGCAGGAAATTAATGATTATTTTGAAAATATTAGATGATAGATCGAGAATATAATTCGACTTACATTGATGTTTAGATAATCCGATTTGTAATACTTTATCTCCTTATCGAAAGGATCAAAAATTGGATTGGGATAGAGGAAGAAAGGTTGGAAATTGCCCGTGGACGAAAGATTTTGGACCCCCAACACGTTATCCATTCTAAATCCGTATTCTAGCCTTAAAGGATCGTCCGCATCTAACTTGGATTCCTCAGCATCGATGACAGGACTCTGACAAGTCATCGATGTATTGGAATGCACCTTGCATATCTGTAAAAGAAATCACATAAAGATTTACGTCCTTTCCCCAAAAAGTTGTTGACTAATATACTTACACTAACAGTCATCATATCGTTGTAATAAACGTACATTTGGGGATTTTGTACATAGGCCAAATTCCTACCACTTACTGAAATGTGTATACCTCCCGCTGGTATACCTTTTGGCACCTTAATCTGGCTAGCCACGCCTGACTCAACAGATTCTATCACAGGGTCTTCTACGTATTCGTACTTGACATTCTCTAAAACACGATCACCCTTGTCAAATTTCATTTTTACAGTCCCCTTCATAGGCTTCTCAGCTGCACTTGTTATGCACAAGGCTTGTTTCTCTTCGGTGCTAAGAAGAAATAATCAATTAACAAATCGGAACTAAAAAAATTATATTGAGGTCCTTACGATATTATTTCGCACGGTAGATTATCTATGAAGGCTTGAATGTTGCTTCCCGCGTTCATATACTCGCCAGAGATTTTCAGCATGGTCCCACCGGATTTTGGGCCATATTTCGGGAAGATGCCAGTTATCAATGGGTTGACAAAGCGATAATTGGTCTTTGATTCGCCTCTATAGTCTTCAACTCTAACCACGACCGGTCCTTCTCTAGGCTCAATTGTTCCAGGACCATCAACTTTGCAAACTATCCTTTTGGTCTTCACATAAAGATGCTCGTAAGGTTCGCAGTTGATTCCGGCGATGCTTACTCCGCTGTAAATATCCAGGAAGGTTTTCCCTAGATTTATACCTTCGATGGTGATATTGGTTCCACCTTCCCACGGTCCCAATTCTGGACTGAATGATGTTACTCCTGGATTTGGACAAGTTTGGCTCCTATTCAACCAGACCGACGAACCTTTCTCACATTGGTCTTTGACTTCGCACCTTTCAGAGCTTTGGCACCAACCGCATTCGTACTTTTCAGACAGGGCTAGACACATTCCGCAATTGTCGGCCATATCTCGGCAACGGTATATAACAACTGAAAAAGGAGTTTGGTAAATTGGAGGAACATGTAAAATTTAAGATACTGAAAATGGACTTACTATGTATATTATCTGGATTATCCAAAGGTTTCGAGCCTCCCCAAATGACAGCGAAGGAAGCTGTGATGTTCGGCGTGCGCGAGGTGTAGGAGAATTCCATTTGGTCGCAATAAATGGTGTCACCAAGGAGTTGTGCATTGACACTGGTGACCCTGCCTTCGATATTGAATTGGCACACGAATCTCGTTTGGACTATAAATTGACCGATGATGTGCACTTTAACCTTGATAGCTCGCCTTATGCCAGAGGCCACTAGAATTTCCGGAGAATTTCCTACAGTAGCGTTGATGGTTGGGCAAAATCCTGGGCCCGAACGATAACTTGGCCCTACTCTCTACAAAATAGTAAAGAAAAATGTTAATCAAATAGTCGTTATTTTAGGAGCTCAAATGAGCTCCGAACTTTAGGAGCTTACATTGATTCCAGTCACTAGGATATCGTTTCTGCAGTTCTCCGCAGTATCATGGGTGCATCTATGACCATCAACGCACCAATCGCAAGGGAACGACGACGAAACGCACTGGGTACACGAGCTGTAGGTATTGCAATCGAAGAAAGTGAAGTTGGTCGCCACGAAATCAGGTCCGGAATCCATTCTCACAGACAACTTGGCGGTGAAATGATCTATAACATTTGATTTCATACTTTCGAAATTCCATTCAGTTGTTACTTACGTTGTCCAGGGGGTATGCTCGGTAGGGTGTCAGTTCTGGGCGTGGTACAATTTACACCGTAGTTTTTCTTGGTCGCGTTGGTAATCAAAGTCTTATCTAAGGCCGTGAAGGCGCATAGAAATTGACCGGATAACGTCGGGAGATTTTCGATGGCTAAGTCTAGGGTTCTGGCAGTGGTTCTTTGAATTTGATTAGGTGTTACTGCCGTAATCGTGGTGCACCTACCGCTTTTATAGCTGATCCAATACAGGGGATCTTGAGCAGCGTCTGAGCAATCCGATCTTAAACTACATCTGCGGAAGGAAAAGAAACTAAGTTAGTTTTGGAATTAGGCGAGGATTATTTGCGTTTGCATAAATCTGAATCAGCTCCCTTGAAGTTATAAATAACGACGTCACATTTCCCTCCCCTTCTTTAAAAGGTTTGTCCACTATAATATAACTGAGAGGGGGAGAATTTCCTCGCAGTGATAATTTCTCAGTTTTAGAACTTGTGACGTACTGCACACTTGTGACCAGTTACTTATAGGAGTGGATCCTATCCCAAAGATATCTTTCGCTAGACCTACACAAGTACAACGACAACCTTAGTGTAACGAAATAAAGGCCCAGGGTATTACAACCCCTAAGAAAAAATTTCAGTGTTAAGTAATCGAAAAAAATAAAATAAGTAAGATGGTTTTTAATACATATAAGCCGTCTTTTATATGTATAAAAGACGCTTTTCCTTGCATGTATGAGAATATATGACGCTTTCATACCCTACAAAGGGCCTTCATTTATATAAGCCACACATATATTATATAATGGGATGAAAAATAATAGTGATCACTTCCGTTGCGGCGCTGTGGACGTATTGAAAAAGAGACCCCCATAAGAATATATTTGAAAAGGAAAGATTGAACGAGAGAAATAAATAAATAAACGCGATAAAGGCAGCCATGAAAAGGTTGGAAAGCTGCCACATCATCTCTGTGTATCTAGTAGTATAAGAAAGGCCCTCTCCCCTCACCCCTCAAAAAAAGGAAAAGAAAAATCCTTTCGATTCAACACTAAATATCCCAAAACAGAATAAGAACCGTAGGTAAAGTCATTTAAATGATTTATTTAACAATATTTATAAATATACAGGGTGACGCATTAGTGTGGCATAGCTCGATATATCCCTTACCATATAAGATATCAAAAAAAGTTATTTACGAAAATTGTAGACAGTCTTAAACTTAACATTTTAAAATTATTTTCATATATACAGGCTGTTTCATATCACCAGGGTGAACCAAACATTTGTTTTCTTAAATGGAACATCCTGTATATTATTCTACATTTAGGTTAAGCTCACACCCCCAATATACAGTTTCATGGAATTATACAGCGTGTTTCAGAAGTTATGGTGAATTTTATATGCAAATCACTGTAGGTTCAAGGTCTTGTATACTGCAAACAACAGTCTGAAATTTTTCTTTTACAAACATGGATTTTTGATATTGGTCCACTTTTATAGCAGTGACATTTTTTTCAAAATTGTCCAAACTGAAAACAGGGCGAGTCAAAACTCAAATACATTCATTTCTCAATTATTTTAAATGGATCAGCCTGTATTTTATACCATAAAAAGAAGGAATAGTTTAGTTACTTTCATTTTTATTTAGCACTCTCTATATCTAAAGTAATTAATTTCTAAGATATTTTAAAGTCTTTTTATAAAAGTGAGATTTTTTTAAATTATTTTAATATAACGGGTTAAATAAGACAGTCTTAAATCTTCATTACTAGCTAGGAGATTAAGTAATTTGTCCACATTTTTTGGTGACTTTTTAGAAAATCATTTACCGTTGTTATTGGAAATTTTCCCCTAAACGATCGTCAAAGGATGTGGTATCTGCACGATGGAGGCTAGGTTAATACACGACCATTTCTTAAAAAAAATGGACACGGAGAGGGAAACCAATTGAGTGACTAGCTTGATCACCGGAGTTTACTAAAATTGATTTCTTCATGCGATCATATGTAAGAAAAAACTTTGCATAGCAAACACCGCTAACCTACACGAGGTGATATGAAAAACAGAATAAGAGTTAAATGAAAGCGTAGAAAGTTTGAATAAAACATTTTTTACTGACGAAGCTACATTCACCTACATTTACCTTTGTTTTGTTTGTCTTAATTAACAATTACAATAAAATAATTTCTTCAACCAAAGTTGAATTTTTGCACTTTATTGAGAACATAACCAAATTCTACTCTATCGTAATATTTTAACAGTTTCAGAGTAGATATACATGGCGAGGTCAACACTCAGAACTTCCGGGATGTATCCTACATTTATTCATTGAAGAATACCAAATTTCCTTTCCATTAATCCATTAGTTATTGATCCCGTACAAATTCTCATGCACAAAACCTGACACGAATGCAGTACCCTCAAAATATCAGCTGATTTGTATCCAAACGATTGCTTTCTTTCGGGCTACCTCACAAGTACAGTTTCTAATAATATGCAAATACGTGATTTGGACGAACTGAAACACCGTATACGTACTGCGTGTGATGGAGTAATCCTTGAATTGCTTTGAAAGACAAGGAGGACACTTAGAAAACCTGCTGTGAAATTACACTACACCTTTGTTATGTTGTTGTGTTTGGCTTAATTAATCGTTAGAATAAAATAATTTCTTCATTCCAAGTTGCAATTTTGCACTTTCTTTGTTAAAAACATAAATTCTTAATAGCTCTGTTTTGCCAACACAAATAATATTTCCGTACCAAATTCCACTATACTTTCGTAATAAATTTTAACCGTTTCGTAGTAGATTTAAAATTTGGATGGTATGATGGAAATTTTTCGTTAGAAAAAATAAATTATAGTAGATCCTTTAAAACGTGTTAGTCAGAGATAATTGATTAATAATAGTGGCGTAATTGCACTAGCCATAGATCTAGATTGACGACGCGTTAACGCATAACTGGTTGCCTAGTATGTCGCTTAACGTTACCTGTTGGAAATACCTATGTGTAACGTTACAAAAAAAGCACAGTATAATATTTCTATAATTATTTTTTAACTTTGTATCATTGCGAAGATTATCTCGGTGTAGTTCCTCTTATCTATTAGTGTTTTTTTCATTTGATCTCAAATCGGCACTTCCCTCAAAACAAAGTCGAATATACTCCGGAAATCTGGATGTTTCTTGCAGCCCAGCCGCATCATTACTTATATAGAATCGATACCTTAATAGGGAGCTTTTAAATTAAGTGCGGGCGGTGGGGAGCGAGTTGGGGTTGGTATTTCTAAATAGCTTCTACCGTTATTAACTTTACCTTTAAGCGCGTTTGTTGGGGAAAACTAAGCAGTTTACATTGTAGTATTGCATCGGGCTCCGGTGAGATGCATTCCACGCCGCTAAGTTGAAACTAGTAATTACTTTAGAATTTTAGCCGCTACATATTCAACCGGGGAATACCGGAATACTTTCAAGTTTTCATTTAAGGGTATCGGAAATTTTGTCTACTTCAAAATTGCGGCGATGTGATATTCCTGTATACTGTGGAGGGTTAATTCACCATCAGATTGGGGAATTTCGGTTGTATGTACGCGATAGGAAAATGTGTGTAAATAAAACCATAAATACCTATTTTCTGCAACTAAGTTGCCATCCTCACCACAAACAACAAAGGAAAAAGGCGTTGGAAGATATGTTCTTCACCAGATCACCAGCGGAAAAATGCTAGTGTTACGGATTATGTATGATAATGAGGAGCATTTGTTTTTAAGGGATTTTTAACTATTCCTGTAACAATTTGGAATTATGTATGTATACCCCATCCTTGTTGATATATTTCTAATTTATTTTTAATGATGTTAACAATGTGGAAATCGAAGAATTGGAGCAGCCCAAGACCAATTCAGTTTTAGAAATCGATATTTCGGTAAACACACTAGAATGTAAACTGATGAGAAAGTAAAATTGCTGACGCTTCTCCCAATTTCAGTTTGAGGGCTTTTAAAATCCTCGCAGAACCCTTCCGTTCTTCGGTAAACTGCAGCCCCATGCAATGCCTGATAAAACAAATTATATGTAGCAGAGGAGGGGATTGTGAGGTAAGAATGGGAGGGGGGGGGGGAGGATAGACTTTTTCTTGTCCTGTTTTGAAACAAGTGGGAATTTATCGTCTCCACAAAAGGCGCAGATATTATGTATTACAATACGTAAGGAAAGATGTAGAATGGAGGAATTCAAGTAATTAACTTTAGGAAAAGAGAAAACCATCGTAAATAGATGGTAACCCTGGATTCGGAAAAGAAATTTTCGGCGAAGAAAAGGAAACCCTCTTCATCTTCTTAGTTAAATTACAATTTGGTTTGGTAAGAAGGAATCAAATGTCTTTTCTCTTGTTATCGATTTAGGTGGAAGATGCAACGTCTCGGACTTGATCCGTACTTAAGGCGACCTCCAAAATAGCATTTAATTAGTGGAACATCCCTCACACGCCGATGCTAACGTTCCTGAATGCGCGTTAGGTGTAGGGTAACTTTATTTATTGTTCTATCTGTAATAAATGGCATTCATTTACGAACGTTGGAGGTGCGTTACTGTGTAAGTCCATCTCGGCGCAGTAGGAACGTAATTTCCGAAAATTTAAATTACTTCCGACAGAGGCGGCGTTGGTGGCGGCTAGCACCTCATCCCGAACAACAGACGCACATCGCTTCACTCGCTTCTTACTATGATATAAAACAATCCCTTGCCCCCTTGCGTGTAGTACATACTAGTTCGTTACACGTTCAAAAGCTATATTTTACTTTGACGTGGATACACGGGGTGATGGTTAGCTAATCGTGACCGTTTTAATTCCGCCTTTATTTCAATATCTCTGGCCCCATTAGAAATAAAAAAAAACAGATTCTTATTTACTCCTAACCCACATTTAATCTGCTCGCAAACAATTTACATATTCATTATTTTAATTTAAACTAAATTTAGAAGAATCAGAGAAGGTAATGGTCTCAACTTAGCATCTCATGGAACATTAGGTGTTTGTTTGTAAAGTGACTTAAATGTACCTACTACCATCATAGAGTAACTTTTTTATGTTTACATTAAGTTTCATTTGAAATGATCTTTGACGATTGTTTCTTTCAATTATCTCTGCTACCAACACTTGACGATTCTAAAGCCCGCTTTCCACGGCGCGTGGCTTGGCGAACCAATAGGCTCGGGTAATGTTGTGACGAGCATCGTTCGGCAAACTTGTTCCATTACCACGAGATATGTAGATTCCCCAAACCAAGATGTGCGTAGCCTTATACTTATAGGAAATATACACGACCCAGTAGTGTAGAGTGTTGATAGTTTGCAGTAGTAGTAGGAAATGAATAGTTCACGGAGGAGGATTGACACCTGCGCTGCGGGGTATTACGTATTGCAAAGTTGTCAATGCTTGCAAAGAAAAGAAAACAGAGCATACGATGGTGGATTTCATTTCCATATAAGTTACCGATCTTTAGGGTTTCATACTGATGGTTCCCCTTCATACATGAACGTTGAGGCTGAGCCAAGCCACCAAATTGGCCATTCCCACGACGTGCGGTTCGGCAAGTAACAAGCCACGCGCCGTGGGAAGCTGGCTTAACATTGACTTGGCATTTTCATAAGGAAAAATGTAATTCTTTATGAATGCTATTCAGCAGGTCTTTTCGATTAGAAAACAATTTTTGCTAATTTTTTCAACCCATCCAACGTCAGTTTTAATAAATCTCTAAGACTAAAGTCTTCACTGCGTCATTAGTATGTCTAACAACGGACGTAAACGAACAGTTTGTTGTGTCCGGGACGGACGGAGAGGAAGAGCTCCGGGAACGGACGAAGACGAGATGTTGTCTTGTCGCGGTCAGATGAGACGAACATTGTGTGTCCTGGGAGGACGGAAAGGTACTCAGTTATGTCCGGAGGACGAGAACGCACCGTTGCCCCGTCCTGGTCGGCCGAAGATCACTTGTTGTCGTGAATGAGCCGAAACGAACTGTACTTGCTTTAGGAATTTTCTCTCGAAGAAGAGTTGAAAAATTACCTGGACAGGCGAAGGGTTCAACCAAGCTTTACTGTATTTGAATTACGGGTTAATTACGTATTGATTCGTTCAGATAACTAGCAATGTAATACGGATTAAAATGGTATCTGACACTATTATATTTAATAAGAAAGGATTAGATATTAAATATATCGAATTGGAGACGCACCTTTAATAACCGCCGCACTCTAAAAGACGCTGTAAGAAAATGCTGCCGAATGGAATAAACGCCGCACTCTAATAAACACTGCATGTTAATGGGAAGTGCACACTATCAACGTCAAAAGTTGGTAGGGGAATCCTAGGTAGGGGAAAATATAAAGGAAAACAATTCTTAAACTTATCCCAAATAAACAGTTACGAAACATCATACAATAATATTTTAGAAAAAAGAATTGTTTTCGGTTACACAAGGTTATAACATTTTATGGATTGATTGTATGCTTCGTATTCAGATATCTCCTCTATAATATTTTTCGTTTGGATTCTGATCGGCCTTGTGGTTCTTTGCAATCAGAAGGAACTCGAGATCTTTCCTTACTGTTGAAGTAAAAAAGAAAATGGTTGCACTTTCTAAAGGACACGTTTATATGCTTTAGAAGTGGCGTTTGAATATAAATACCAACCCGTATGGATCTAGACGTTCGTAGCTTTATTACGAAATCTAGTCCTTCATTTCTAATCTAACTAAACAACACCCAGAGACAAACGTCTCTATTGCAAACGGAAACCTAGTGGCAAGTTCGCGTTGGTAACAGTTAAGTTATGTTTTTGGCTTTCGACCGCAGTTTCGCCCACGTAATAGGCACGCCCGTTCATCTTGTAGCCGATTCTTGCACATTCCCAGAACGTCTCATTGCCCCTCAATTCCCCGCTTCCCCCCTTGCACGACCGTGCGTCTAACTCGTATTTAGTTTCAACCATGTATTACGTACAAATGTCTTAGAAGTACGCCTGTCCGCAAACGCAGAACTCAATTAACTTTATAATTATACACCTCCCTCTAGTGCGTCCGATGTGAAATATCCGGATAGTTTCCATCATCAGACGCATACGCAATTAAATACAGAACGTGCACTCGCAAACAATTGAATTTCGGATTCAAAATTTAAACCCACACTCAATATCATTTTTTACACCGAAAATAATTTGGAATTTGCATCAGAATCGTTATATGTTGGGAGGTTGTTGCAATTGGACGAGAGCGGATTAAAATTAAGATTCTAACAGATATGTTTTAATTGTTGCGTTTATGTTTCAATTTTTTTTTTTCAATTAACTAATTTGGATAAATGTTTTGCCACAGATGTTCAACAAATTCGTTCTTACTAACGTGGCGGCACTGAATGCCTGTAATATATTCCTCCTTGGCTTCATTGGCCCAGTGCGGAATCTGAACACGTTGATTGAATAGAAAATATTGAATTATAAAATAAGATTCCCCAACCGAAACGAAATGAGCCACATTCAAGTTAGAAATTTGATGTCATGGTTGCCAACCTAGGCAGCGTCATGCGTAGGTATGTTATATTCCCGAGGTAGGCAATTAAGGCCGGGAGAATTACAAGAAGTGATATATAATACCAAGCGAACAATTTCAACTTAGCCTTCTCTATATATTATTTATGGAATTCATAGTGTATTGGTTGACAAATTAGGGGTGCTTGACAATAGATATCGATTTTGATATTAGTGCACCTGGTGGTGCTACATGAGTGTGCATGGAGGGAAAGGGAAGGGGGGGGGGATGATAGTTACATACAGAGAAGGTAGCGACAAATGATAAATACTGACGAAGCGAAAGTATGACGAACAATTAGCCATCGATGCAGTCGTAAAATTTACCCCTTTACCCTCACTATCGCTCTAATAGTGGAGGACGGGATTCCGGATTCAGAGGTCGTCGAAATAATTCCGAACTTCCTTTGGAATTCGGCACGAATGTGATTCGCCCCTAAAAATCCCCCCCCCCCCCCGTTCCAGAAAAAGAAATGGACGATGCCTTGTCCACTCGACTAAAATGGAATTCGGTTTTGTCCCTTCTCACGACGGGGGTTAAAACTTATACGTGACTGATAATAAAAAGCTATCAAATGATTGTCATTGCCCTCTTCGGGAGCGGGTTAATTGATTTTGTTTGAAATTCGGTAGCTTTCAGAAGTAAAATTCCTAGATAGGGGATTCCAACCCAAACGTGATCAACGATTTTCGTTTACCTAGAAGAGGGATTTTATATACAGTTCTCCATTCATTTTTCTTGCGAGTACAGTATTTCTAATAGAACGAAATTTTAATTTTGAGATAGTAAAAAAATTTTTGTCATCTGAGGTTTAACCGGAAATGACCTGAGATTCAAATGGAACTACCTGTATATATTTTGATATTTTTATTTAAGGGAACACGCGTTTCTACCACACTCTCATCGCTGATGCGTCGCAGACTTTATTGTGAATCGTTAGAATCGTGCTATGTGTTACAACATGGCGCCATCTAGGAGATACCGGATAAGACCCACACCAACGTGACGACCGCAATAGTGTGGGTAATACAGTGCGCTTATTCAGTTCAAACAGTGTATGAAGTGTTAGTCCCGCTAGAGGGACTGCGCATGTAGTGATTAACCATGACGTAACACGAGAAACATCATAAGTGCCAAAACAATTATATAACTTTAGAAGCCACTTTTAAAATATTTTAAAATTGTATTTAAACGAATTTATTAAATAATAACCACCAATTTTCTCGAGTAATTCTCAAAATACTAAGAAAATTAACAAAGGCAAGTACATACACGCCCATGACAGCTTAAGGACGGTTCAACATGTTTAACTTGTACCTGAGAGGGCGTTTGATAGTTTCGTATGGTATCTAACCGCGATTAAGTGAATCCGCGGATACGGAGAGCACTACTGTATGTTTTTCTCAATTTCATTTCTGTATTACAAATACCTTAGGAGTTATAGAAGTTTATAACACACCCGGCATAATGGTTGCGTTGTCATAACCTAACAATTCTTGGTAACCCTAATGACACAGAAAAGGATGCAGTTACATGAATTTCCTGGGATGGGGCAATGTCCATGATACCCCATCTTTTTTACGAGATATTTATAATTTTCAAATTTCAGCGATTTCTAGGTTAAAAAATCGTTTCCAAACTCTTGGCAGGTCACTACTGAACAAATTAGAGTGTTGGGACCCCTCAATGCTCCCTACACAAGCGTACTGTACTTAATTATACTTAATTATTCATCTATCATACCCGGAATCTACTAGATTTAAGTTTTAGTCGTCGGGAGAGTTTAGTTTAGTTATTAACTAATTGGGGTATACATAAATCGTAGCCTTGTATTAGGTGGAAGTTTCGTTGTTTAACTGGCGTGATTTGGTCCCAATTTAATATTATAATTACTATAGCAATATAACGATGAAAATAACGTCTGGGCAAAGTCAATTTAGTCAGGGTTGAAAGAATATAAGTAATTTGTACTGAATTACAAATATCTACATACAAAACGGTTTTAATTAACTCAAAAATCTCGGTTTGTGTTATTTCTGAAGAGATCCACACGTATAAAATGCAGTATATAATATAACATAATTATTAGACACAGAAGAATCTGATAGATGTAACAACAAAGGAAGAATGGAAATTCAAATTCAAAGAGGACTACCAACAATTCTGGCTGCAAAAGCAGATACCTACAGTTTATCCTGGATTATGGGTTTTTAATTACATTTCCTTCTTTATATTTCTTCATATTTGTTAACAAAAAAAAGATACCGACAGCGATAATCACAGCCAATCGCTGTGATTTAAGAATATTGATGACTTCATTATTAATTTTTATTTTCATAGTTTCCTTCGTTATCTTAATTTCCCGTGTGTAATGCAAGTGTTGGATAAATAATTTTATAATTTCAAGCTTCAACATCTTTATTAACTCTATTTTAAGACGTAGGCTAGGTATATAGTGTTATGATCTTCTGAAAGTGAACTTGCGTACACTTTCGTTTTGATTTATTATTTAATGCGTATTAATGGTTGAATACTAAATTGTTAAATGGCTATAGCTCTCCCTCCGTCGGTAAAGAAGAACTCTACCCCATTGGGGAATAAATAGGTCCAACCGGAGGTAGATAATGTGACTAATTAATGTTACTAGATAAAATAATATTTCATTTTTAAATACATCGTAAAATCATAACACATTACCATACATAACAATATACAAAACAAAAAGGAGTTTGGAAGGCTTTTGCAAATTAACATCACGGATTCATACAAGAAACCGAGCGAAAAATTCCCTTACCACCGTGATAAGTGGAAATTTTTATTTTTACTAGTTTAAGCCACCGTATCCTGTTATTTTATGCTAGATAATAAGGTATCAGAAACGTCAAACCACAATTTGTGGTAGCTACAGTAATTATTCAATAAAGTGCTGAATTGTTTTTTTTTCTGAATACGGGCCCCTGGGGTAAATAAGTTTGGAAACCATTGAGTTAGACTAAAGAAACTTACTTATTTTCAAGTGAGCACCACCCACAGTATGGATCCTTAGCATTGAGGCATTCCCAGCACGACTTGTAGACGCTACATTCCTGTACCTTAACCTTTGACACCTGTAAGAACAAAAAAAAACGTTAAATTAATCTTCCCATATTTCTAAATTATAATAACCATATACATACGACAAGAAAAAGTACTTCTGAATACATGTCAATGGCGGAGTGAATGTACGAAACGTAAATTCAATACCACGAAAAAAAAATGCCCTTAACGTTGGAGCTGGAATATACGAGTGTATTTTGTGCCGCAGACTTTTTCTCTTTTAGGTATAGCGAGAGGGTGACGTGAATACAATCTTAATCAGAGTGTAAGGTTGAATAACTCAGTCAGGCTAGGTGGTGGTAAAGGAGCACGTGATATTTGGTATGCATGCTAGAGGCGGTCTGCCTTCATCAGAAGAGGTGTGTGTTTGTTGACGGATCTTTCACACATATACATATATACAAGCCCCGGACAATAATGGCACAAACGCGGCAATTTGAAGAGTTGGGTAAGTAAAAAGAAAGCATTCGTAGCCTAAAAACAATACATATTTATTAAAAATATTTTAATTACTTAAATACGAAAATAAACAGCATATAGAGAATAACGTGACCCAAAAACGAAATGAAGCTAATCTATTAGGATACCGCACCTCTTAATTCTATATAAATGTAACAGAGCCATCAAAAAACACTTACATTAAACGCCATTAAAATTAATAACGTAAGACACAAGATCAATTCAAGTATAGACTGCTAAGAAAACGTGTCAAATAGGGATGGTATATTTTAATATGAATTTTTATGATGAAAATAATTTTTACCAAGGACATAGTAAAGAAATTCTCTACGATGTTATTGACACCTTCGGATGAAACCTACGCAATAAACACGATGATTACGAAACACTTTCTTCTTCCTCTTTAATTACAACACGGGTAACCCACATACAGGCCTTTGAATTCCCCACAAAAGGAAGTTATAGGATTTTTTTTTCTACGATATAATCGGACAGGTACCTTACAAAAAATTAAGGAAAATTAGCAGAGAGACCACGAGAATTTTTGTTAAATTAAAAAATAAAATTATTACATTTTATGTATACAGGGTGACGCATTAGTGTGGCAGAGCTCGATATATCCGTTATAATATAAGATATCAAAAAAAGTTATTTACGAAAATTATTTTAATATATACAGGATGTTGCATATCACCAGGTGAACCAGACATACGTTTTCTTAAATGGAACACCTTATATATTATTTCAGATTTAGATTAAGCACATGCCTCACATCCCCAATACACAATTTCATTGCGTTATACAGCGTGTTTCAGAAGTTATGGTCAATTTTACATGCAAATCACTGTGAGTTCGAGGTCTTGTATACTGCAAATGACACAGTCTGAAATTTTTCTTTTGTAAGTATGGATCTTTTATATTGGCCCACTTTTAGGGCAAAGTGACATTTTTGTAAAATTGTCAACACTGAATACAGGGCGAGTCAAAACCCAAATACATTCATTTCTAAGATATTTTAAAGTATTTTTAAAAAGTGAAACTTTTTGAAATTATTTTAATATAACGTTAGTCATGGAAATATGACAGTTACGTTAATGACCTTGTTTTAAGATGTTTAATCATCCGTTGAAAATAAAATCACAAGACCGTAAACATCCTGTATAAAATCCGTAAAGAAATAAACTCATGATTGTTAGTAAGTAAGTATATGTATATTTGTGATCAAAATATTATAATCTTCACCAGATCACGGTGGAATAATACTGTTATTCCAGAGCATATTTTCTAGAAATAAACTTCTCTCAACCAGAAAACCTTTTTTCCTCTGTAAGTTCTACATATTGAAATGGAATAAAATGTGTGTAATTATTTTATTCAAACCATCCCTTATGTAGAAAATGCAAATAAGCCAGGAATTCCTTTATTCCAAACAACAGGAATAATATACAATCAGAACTTAGATGGTGGTTTGGGGAGAAGACAGATGTGATTCTCCCCGTTGCAACAAGCCGGTCCCGGCAGAATGTCCACTTCAGTACACGGAGGCCGGTGTGTACGTGGCGTTGTTTATTATCCGCCAAACCCCCAGGCTACATCAATCACATACATGGAGAGGAGGACAATCCCCCTGTAGGGTTAGTAAACACATATGGAAATCAGAATACTTGGAAAGCAAACAGTCTCGAAAGCGGCAAATTCGCATTTCAAACAATCACGTACCAAACGAAGTAAATAGCTGAAACACTCCCAACACTTTATAACAACGCGCGATGCTTGAGGGAATGGCGGGAGGCCGATTGGTACTGGGAATTAAGTGGGAGCGGTAAACGAAGGAAAATTTGTGGTAGTTGGACGATAAAATACTCCGAGGGAATTTGGATTTACCTGATCTTGTCTTTGCTCTCAAATTATTTGATTTTCTTAAGAGTTTTACAGCAATTACTCTCACCTTTGAACTCCAATCCAAAGAAAATTCGGGACAGAGAAGACGTAAGAACTGTGGAAATGCTCTAAGAACATTCCATCTTTTTAGGAGTTTTGGAGGAATAACTCCCACCTTTGAACCCCAATCAAAATAAGAATTGGAAGAAAAAACGTAAGAACTGTGGAATGCTCTTTTGCGTATGATTTATTAGATCTTGCCGTTGCTCTCTACTCATTTCGATCAATTTACTTTAAGGGTTTTAGAGCAATAATTTCCACTTTTGAACTACAATCCAAAGAAAATTTAAACAGAGAAAAGAGAAGAACTGTGGAATGCTCTAAGAACATTTACATTTAGCAGATCTTGTCCTTGCTTTCAAATCATTCGATCTTTTTAGGGGTTTTGGAGTAATAACTCTCACCTTTGAATTCCAATCCAAAGAAAATTTAGACAGTGAAAACGTAAGAACTGTGGCAATGCTCTAAGAACATTTACATTTATCAGATTTTGTCTTTGCTTTCAAATCATTCGATCTTTTTAGGAGTTTTGGAGCAATAACTCTCACCTTTGAACTACAATCTGTGTGAATGAACTGTGGAAATGATCCAAGAGCATTTAGATTTACCTGATCTTGTCTTTGATTTCATATCATTTGATGTTTTCTTTAAGAGTTTTTGAGCAATAAAAATCCTTGGGAAGAGAACGGAAAATTGACTATTTCATTTTCAAAAGGAAATAGTCAAATAATCAAAAGTGAATTACAATAAAATTATACCAATCTCACCTGTATAAATGGAATTTGGATCAAAAGTTGCGTGGAAAATTGTATAAAGAATTCAGGCCGTAATATGATACAAGAAACCTTCTCCTATTAAGGTTTCCTTCGTCTTTTACTCTAGCTACGTCTTTTTTTATATTATCAGAGGTATACTTAATTTATTTTCCCAAAGCAGTTGAGAGTGGGCAAAAATTACAGTTAGCTAACTCGTGTTTTCCCATTGAGAATCTTAAGTGGTTTATTGTTATTGGTGTATTACTATTGTCTGCCCCGCTGCCACGGTGGTAGCGGTGTGCCTTAGCGGGCGTGGTAGGGGTTAGAAAAAGTTTGTGGATGGTAGAAAAGGATAGGAAACGCACGACTCAATAAAGTCAGCTTAGCGGACGCGTAAAGAAGAAAGGAGAGAATATGATCAATGAAAAGTTTCGGTCGCCTTTATAAAGTATAAAAGGGCGCAGGCGCGGCCATACGCTCAGCGCGACGTCCCGTGCGTGCCTCGACCGAAGGGATTCCCTTTATCCCTTATCTCACGTCTCGGACTCCCAGATCCTAGTAACTATCCTCAGTAGCTTATCCTATTGACGCGCCGCCAAAATCGAAATACGATTCTAGATATATTCTGGAGGTTTGAAATATAAACACCCAACGATTTACCATAACAACTGAAATCTCTCAACTACAGATGTCTTCAATTATTTATAAGCTACTTCCAAAATTACAAGATTCAGAAGTTATTTTTACATCCTACGAAACCAACCGAAATAGTTCTGTCGCCTCAACAACACATTTTATTATTTGCGTGGGAGAGTTTCCAAAGCTAAGGTAACAAATGAAGTCCTACATATAATTAAACAACCACAAAATACAATGGAATTGTACTTTTGCCGCCTAAATTTGTTTCTAAGGATTTCACCCGTTTTGCAATGTATCCTAGAATCCCATAGCATCGCTACAAGGCACTCGCTTACAGTGATAATTGTTAACAATGAAGATATTGCAAAATATGAAATTTGATGAAAATCAGCTTGGGGAATGATCTCCTACTAATGTCTAACAAAATTATACAATTAATTACTTAAAAAAAGAGAAATTGAAGGTATAGCCTACGATGTGGATTTTAGTCCTTGCATGTATACACGAGGGATACCGTTTATATTTCGGGAATTGGCGTTTCAGGTGCTGTCACCTGACAACTGACGCCTGCATCGTAAATTTCGGCCTTTTTGACAGTATACTTA
>JARFOC010000345.1:0-11032 GCA_031763485.1 Osmoderma eremita | reverse complement strand
CACTCATCGAGGTGGTAAGGGTATTTTTTATTTTTTACTATTTTAAGCCACCGTATCCTATTTTGTATTTTATTTCAGGCTGATTTCTTAATACCAAATTTTATTAAGTTTATTATTTGTTATTAAAAAAGAGTTTATTTTATGTTGCGTTATCTGCTGCTTGCTACCGGAGCAAATTGAAATTGAATTATAACATTAGCTGAGTACTCACAAAGGATCCGAACGGGGCGGATACATATAGATTTTCCGTTCGTCTAGAAAGTTATTCTGCAACATTAAAACATTTATATCGTTAAATGAGGTATTAGGGTAATATAGAACCCTTTCAAGAATCTTTTTAGTCTTAAACTTCACTAATTTACATACCTATTAATACCTCAAGCATCAGTTAAGGGGGGCATCCTTAAGAAAATAACCCCCTCACTCTCCGATCCGGGCGCACCCAAAGTTACCTCGCAGAATCGCTTAATTTTCACCAAGAGAACGGGAGAAAGGGGTCGGAAATGGAAAAGAGGGGACTTTTGGGGGGAGTAGAAACTTAACAGTAGCGAGAGAGGGTTGATGAACGGTTGGATACAAAGGGGTCTTCGAAATCGTCTACGGGAGGGAAGGAGTTATCATTCTACTTGTAAACTTGAAATATCAATTTATATTAAAACGGCATTGTGTTAAAAGTTTACTAAAGTCCAATTTAACCCTTCATGTCCCCCCTTCGTCTTCCCCCAACGGGATATTACGAAAGGATTCTACAATAAATCCGTCTATCTGTCCGTATTTCGTTGATTAATAATATCCGATATTCGGTCGAAAATATCATTAGGTTCCAAAGATAGGGTTAATATTCCGTTCTGTTTCCGTTATCATAAACCCCAAATATAATTTACTTTTTCCTTGCAATATATTGCATACATATGGATATCATTATTCTAGATCTCAATTCTTCCAGAATTAATTTTTAAATACGCCGTTCAATTCAGTGATTATTCATTCCATTAAGAAAACCGAAGTGTTCACCTTAACGGAGATTTGTACATGCTACACGTACGCGGCAATAATACTGCATTCACTTTACCGATTGCGCAAAAGATTTTTTGTAGTTTTAAATGACGCATTGGCATAGAAATATATAATTTATGCAAAGATAATTACCGAATAGGATTAGAATCACTATACAACATTAATCTTTCGATATTCAACCCCAAAGCTATGAATAAACAGCTGCAACATTTTACTTGTGTGTAATACCATACACCGACAGAAAAAAATTCTTGAGTTAATCGTAAAATGGTAACATAAACACTTTTTTACGTTTAAATGCGAACAGTGAGTTTGCAATGTTGATTCAAGAAGTTTAAAAATGTTAAATTGCTGTAGTTAATTCAATAAAAATAAGTGTTGAAATACATGCAGGTCTTCCAACAGCTTACAGTGTTACTTCTCTACCATTGCTTAACACTTAACAGTTGTAGGTAAATCAAAATGAACGAATGACAATAGAGTCCGATTCATATCTGAGGGCACTTAAACGAATGACTGTTTTGCGAATTAAAGAGAGCAAGTATAAAACCACTGAAATGATAAATTTACAAATATAGCCTGATTGCAAAATTAAGCGTTAATATTACTGCTTCATTATTAAAATTATTATCTACTTTTACACTAGTAAATGTAAAAATACAATTGATTTTTACAGGGTGAGAACCGGTTGCATAAAGCTTGTTTAACATTTGCTTCAGTTCAACAATAGTATTTTAACATATATTGAACTGAGTTCAGGTTGAACTAGCTTACTGCAACCGGGCATAAGTACCATTTTATCATGAATTTGATATAGAAAAGGGAGTGACATTACAAATTACATTGTTAAAATCCATTGGAGATTGTACTACTAATGCATAAAAGTACACGTTCCACGCATACTTACAATAAGTAAAACAATTATTACGTGAATAATTAATATATAGATATATAACAAACAAAATGAATAAAGTATAGCCAAACAACATCTTAGAACATAATTACACAAAGCTTGCTTGGTCTCATTCAGATGGTAGCATTCCCCCTCGACTAACAACTTTTTGACTTGTTTCTTGAAGAGGTTCTGATATGAGTGGGTAAACAAATTTAGAGTTTTGCTCCCCAATAGTCTATGGATCTATGCGTGCTTGTCAGTCTATGAAATGGTAACCGTATAGCATTTCTATTACGCGTTTGGTAAGCATGCTGACAACCATTTACGCAAAACAACTTGAATTCGTGTCCGTTCTTAATGTTAGTACTGGATGTGTTACATGTGATTTATGTAATAATAGGACAAGTAAGAAATTTAGATTGAATTTTTGACATATATGAAAATTAAATTAAGTATATCAAAATCCTAGCGATAATTATAAGTAGCACCAATTACTTAGTTAGTTAGTTAAAATGATCTTTGCATGTTAGCAGTATATTCCTATTTACGTGGATTGCACCTGTTGTTATACGGCCTTGTACAATGGGAACACAAATTCGCGCCCGCACCCTTCACACTACAGCAACTGCAGGTTGGCGCCTCTTCTTATTCGGTGCCAACATCCCCTAAAAGACTGCACTTATTTGTTCGCCTGGTTCCTTGTATGAATCCCTGAAATTAATTTCTAAAAATCTCCCAACCCCTATTTGTATTTGTATGTGTGTGTTTAAATTTTATACAACACTGTAATAACAGGAGCTCTGCCACCAGTGAAAAGGCTTGGGCGTGGGTTTAGCCATATAATGTTTAAATCAATGACTAATACTTTAACACTTCAAACACCGTTGAACCATAAACACACTGCTCGGGTTACTCCTCCCGCACAAAGTATTAATTGATTCGAGACGACAAGTGTTTCGGGAATACGTTGATTCCCATTATCAAGTCAAATAACCGGTTATTCGACTTGATAATGGGAATCCACGCATTTCCGAAACACGTGTCGTTCCGAATTAATTAATACTTTGTGCGGAAGGGGTCATCCAAAGAGTGTGTTTATTGTGCTGCCCCACAGTCCTTGCAATCTTTACTGTTGAACCAATCATATCATTTCTTCCAATGCAGTCGTCTTTCCGTTTTAAAAATATGAAAAATATTTTGTGTTGTTGGTCATAATAATATACAACTTGTTAATTAAAATACGGGTTCATAAATTTAATATATTCCGCGTGCTACATCAGAGGAAAGATATGAATAATAGCAGATACAACAGAATCGTAAAAGAGCGAAAAAAGAAAGTTTCTTTCTTCTTGTCATAATAGAAATACATTTCTCTCTCTTATTTCCGGGAATTTTAAAAAACTTCGGAAATAACCGAAACAAAAGAGCAGTGGATAGATATGTAAAAAAAAGAAAGACGAACGACCAGAAAACTTCGAGGGAATTGGACGGAAAAGGCGTAAGTGTTTATATCATAATCGAAAACTCAACACCGCAGGAGGAAGTATGGCTATAATGCACGGGATTTCCGTGGGAGCATAATAATAATTGAAGTATGGGAAGTTTCGGGAACGGAGCTGAGGCCCGGTCGAAACGTGGATGAAATGTGATAAAAAAAGTATTATAGATTCAAGTATCCAAGTAACCAAAGGTTACAATTTCGCCTTGAAACAGGAAGAAAACCAAAGAAACTTTCGACTTATCAGTGTTATCACCACTCTGCGCGGAGAGATGAGGAACATTGGAAGGGAGGATATGTTCGGTAACGCTAAGTTTAGTCACGATAAAACTTTTGAAACGCTGTATCGGAACTAAATTCAACAGATCTCCACGTGTGAGGAAATTTTAACAACTTAGCTGTTGAAACATACGTACGTCAGATCCGACACCCCTTTGTGGGGAAATAGCGATTTTGTTCAGATAAAAAGTTGGTAATCTCACTATAACTCTTCCACGCGAAAATTTACCTTTTCAAAAATTTAGACTTAAAAACCAATTCGGATTCGTAGAAAAATCAATTTAAACGCCTCGAATTTCGGGGCACATCCAATTTTATAACGTACCGGAGGTCGCGCAATTAGATTCTGTGTTTATAAGGTCTGTTCTCTGGGGAAATTGAAAGGCAATATAAATCATATATATATGACCCGGAAATTTCCTGGGATATTGCGAGGTTAAAAACATGAATCTATAATGCAGATCATACGCACGATTGATACTGTTCCCCCCGTATCTCCTCTTTCCATTCATTTCTAATTAAAGACGGAGTGGGGAAATCCCCCATTTCCAAGGTAATAAAAATAAATTACATAATTTATACCGGTAGCAGCCCTTTTTAAAGAGCGGTGGCTATATGGCTAGGTATATGTGGTAAATAAAAGTTTAAAGCAGGTGTCCGCACTCTAAATTTAAGATTTAGGGGCCTTATCTCGACCGAGCCACCTCATAAAATCCCACTGTGTATGTGTTCTGAAAAGATCTCCTTTCTTACTAAAATATATTGTAATCTAGTTCCCATGTTCAGTTTTCCATGTTAGGGTGCCCCGTTGATATATTGTTCGTATTAAACCGAAAATTATGCCGCGATATTTCAAATCTATCCCATTATTGTTACGATAGGCAATAGAGAATCTCGAACAGGCACGTTTTTATGTCGGACAATTAATTTTAATTTTTAACAGCTCATTTTCTTATCGGGACGAATATTAATTAGACATTTGTCATTATTATTACTATTATCTCTATACGTATTGAGCCCCTTTGGTTGTGAATTTATTATGATTATCTAAGTATTGTAAACGAACTAATAATTATTTGATAAATAAACTTAAAAAATTGATAATAGAGCGCATGGTAGAACACTTTAAAAGTGGAGTTGGAATACGTGATACGAAAAAATTCTTTTTAAAAAAGGAGCTTCCAGAGTTGCCCTTTATATTAAGAAAACTGTCCATCACTTTTCCTTTGCCAACATCTCCAGTTATAACCACTGGATAACGAAGGCGGTTAGCGGCTCTTTAATTTTATTTTGACAATCTAAAGTTAGTAGCTAATGTCGTAAACAATTTAGATGACGATGCGCAAAGTATAATTGAATTTAAAACGGCTACGAAAGATCCAATGTTTAAAAGCAATTTAGAATCCATTAATAACGGTTTCGGGGGAGTTAGCTAATATTATAAAACACTTTGAAAAGGAAAATATGAAATTGGAGGTAGGAATATAAGTCTTGGAGCGATACTTTACTACAAGCTTAAAGAATATTTCAAGTTCCACACGAAAGCATTGGGTATTTTAAAGATCCAGTATTGTTAGAAAAGTACTGGTGCTGCCATCATTTATCCCCCAGTGTAAGCTGTTAGAGCCACCACCCCAACACAAATATTATTCTTATTCTCCGATTAGTTACTAGTTTACATATTTCATAATGTAAGATAGACTCTTGGGTTTGGACCGTGTCATATTAGAGATGGAGGGTCCCGACGTTTCGCCCACAATCATAATGGGCTTCTTCAGCGGAAGAGATAGAAGAGAGAAGGAGAAAAAGAAGAGAGGGAAACCTAAGATTTCGCCTTCCTTCGGTTCCTTCCCTCTTCCATCTCTACTCCTGATGATTGTGGGCGAAACGTCAAGATCCTCTATCTCTAATTTTACACGGATCAAACCCGGAAGAACTTTATCTTACACTGACTCTGGCCGTAGAAAGCCTCCTTTCTCATATTTTATAATAGCCAATTATTTCCTGATTATATTAATCAACTAATTACTATTTCTACATTTATCTCCTCACATTTTGTTCGAATAAATTTGAAAAAAAAAACATAACAATTTAAAGATAACAATAATAAGTTCCTTTGAAGAATTGTGGCCCCCTAATAACGTGTTTGTCTTCTATTACCATGAACTATTCCTTGACACCTCTGAGTCATGCTTCGTGCAAAATCTTCCATTCTTCGCTTAAGACGTTTGTCATCTGTTTAAGAGTCCGGAGGGGTGTGAACGCCTCCGAATACGTCTGCCTAACAAATTCCAAAGATGTTCACTTGGGTTCATATTTATTTAATTTAGTAAAGACCAATCCGTGGTTTGAATCCCGTGGTACTGAAGGAAGTTTCGGTTGTGCACCGGAAAGGCCAGAAGGATATATACTTACATTTACTGGTGGTGTGGTTAGCTTCTAGTCTGTCAGACAGCACGTACTCTTTCATTAGCTCAGATCATCGTCTTGAGCAGTGAACTGGTTAATAATGGACTACTAGCATCGTGTTGGTGATTGTAGCCGCTTTCGTCGCAGCATTGTGACTATTGTGAGTTCTGACAGCGTAGGAAGTGGTTGTGGTCGGTTCGTGAAGCCTTGTGCTATGTTAATAATCCAGAAAAAGCATGACCGTTGGCTTTGGGCGCCTCCAAATGCGTCCAACAAATCCCAAAGATGTTCAATTGGGACGTAATGAAAGCTAATCTATAGTTGGAATCCCGTAGTACTGAAGGAAGTTTTTGGTGAAGGCAGCAGTATGGGACTCAGCGTTACCTTGCATTAACACAAAATCTGGGCCCATACCATAGACGGCTAGTAAATCCTAATCCTCCCGAATGTGATCAACGTACCGTTGAACGTTTTTTTTCCTTATGGGAGTCTCCGGAAACACTTCAGTCCATTAGTTCATTTTTGTACCCATGCGGTATACCACCCATTCCCAGATGCTTATATGCCCTGCACCAATCTGTACAGGTCCTTAGCCGGTTGGTCTGTATAGTCTTCTGGATTCATTTTTGGTTTCCCAAAGATTGCCTGCCTTCTAGGGTTCAACGCCTTGCATTCACATAAGATGTGGCCTGCAGTCTCTATTGCCCCTTCAGTCTACAGCTTGGGTCCTCAACATCAACTGCAATTTTCTGTAGATGTTCTTTCAGTGCGTAATGTCTTTTCAGGAGACCTGTGATTCCTACTCAGATTTAGTAGTTCGGCAGCCTTCTTCACTGATGGCTCCCTAATGAAGGTTTTGCCATGGCTTTGCGTTCGTTCCAGTTTCCTGGAAATACCACGAGATCTTCTCTTTCTTCAAGACTAATCCCGCCAGAGCCACCACCAAGTTTTTCGACTTCTTTTGTGGTAGCTGCTGAATGTGGTTCATGTGGGCGTCAGTATTCGCATATTCGAGCATCGTAATGAATTAAACGAAGTCATGTGTGAAGAGTGCTGACCTCCAATGTCGAAGTTGCCTTGCGACATGTTCACGTGCAAAATTTAACGACACCTTAGTGATTTCGGAGTTAAAGCCGATTTTCGCACGGATCTTCTCGGTCTCAGGTTTGCTTCTCCGAATCTATTCCTAACTGTGTTTGGTCGGAAACGTCCAATCTGTGAGTCGTTCTGAGTCCGATTTGAAGATCTTTTGCTGTGGATGTGCGGGAACGCAAAGAGGATAGAATTGAAAATTTCTCGCAACTTCTCGAATACTAGTGCCATTCTCGATAGCAGCTACAACACGTGGGACATCCAATTAATTTAGTGTCTCATTTCGATATAACTGGTGTCCAGCTTGACACCTTATGTCACCATTTATTACTATTCCATAGCAAACTAATTTTTTTTTATTTATCTTTTGTTGATTGTTTGATTCACTTTGTTTGTTGTAGTATCTTTACATTGGCATCGTTTTCTCAAAAATGAAAAAAATGCTTGGTTTTGCGATTTTACTTAAACAAAATGCCAGATTTTAAGTTATCTATACTATTGCAACATAAAAAATTATTGAGCTGTAAACAATATTTCTCTAATTATTTTGAGTGTATTTTAATTTTTTGATGTGACTTATAATTTATCATTTTCTCCTTTTGTTTCAGGTACGTAAAAAGCACTCATTTCACACAAACTTGGTTTCCCTAAGAAATCTTTAGGTAAGTCCAAAACGCGCTTACGCCTCGAAGAATTTTTTTCCGTTTTATATTAGGGGATTTTTTAGTACAACGTAAATGAATTTTATGTATTTCGCTTCGTCCAAACATTCTTCGCGAATTTCCACGCGGAAGCTCGCCCGTTTGGAAATATTTTAACCTGTTCCATTAATAAAACAATCCGGTTAGCATCGATTCTATATTTTCCCGAATTACTCGCGAAAGCGTAGAGGGAATATGGGAAAAAAAGTTGAAGAGGAACGCGCGAGAAATTCCTTTATCAAATACCGTAGATTGTATGACTTATTCAACACTCCCTGATATTTTATTCAGGCATTCCAATTGACATCGAATAACAAATTTAAATACGGGAGTTTCGGACAAGATTGTAAAACGCTTCTAAACATACAATACATATCTTCTTCCCACCCTATATTTCTTCTTAGGTACGTGTGCGATCGTGTGTGCTGTTGCCCCATTGTGTTACGCGAACGTGTTTCGTTTCCCTCGAGTATTTGAGCAGAGGATTTTCAATGTGTCGTCAGTCCTAATTTAATTAAAGAGCAATCTGCAGTGGAATTATGTTTTCTTGCTTGCCTGCCTTTGGAATCGCGTTATAAAGTCTCGTCGCAGCAAAGATTATAATAGATAGAGGAAGCGTTACTATTAAATGCGTTTGTTGTAAGGAACATTTTACAAGCGTTTAATTCACAAAATTGCACGGGCGCTTTATGTGTAATAAATCCTCGTTTTAAAATTGTCTAAGAAGCAATAGAAATGCAATCATCTTCATATAAAGTGGTTTTCCTGCATTTGATCATATATATAATTCTTTTTTAGAATTTTTTCAAAAGAATAGTTTCTGTGGATTACATACTATTTTTTTTTCAAGAACAAATTCAAATTCACCAATAAAAAGGGCCCATTTATGTGAGCCCCTGTCCAAACATTCAACTTTTGCGGTATTGCGCTTCAACCTTCAAATCTATTTAGTTGACGTGTTCCTAAATTCATCGAAGTGAAAAGGAGAATTTGGGGTGGCCTGCCCTGGGTGACTAAATTTTTAGGATAAATATGAATGGGGAAACGACATTTGTGCGATTTAAACGTTGCTAATGCTTCATTGCTTGGGATTAGAATACGATAGAATAAAATCTGTTAGATTTGTAGGGATTTTAACATATCCACGTACATGCATAATGCATAAAAGTATTTAATCTAGATTGAATCATAACAGTTGTACCGCTTGTACGAAAGATGTGAAGCGATTTCCTCGAGTTTCAACGCGTAATTATACCCGCCTATGTGCATGGTGTATCATTAAAAAGTTATGTACCGTTCATTTCGCAAGAGACGCTAAAGAAGAAAGTGCAGTTATAATTTGAACACGTCCTTGCGGTAACCTTGGGATTTATTACAATGTTTAGTAGCCTACACTGTTTCTATATATCCTCGAGAGTATTCTATCTCTTTTCATTGCTATCCGTTGTATACACACACGTATATACATATATACATATGTACAGTTGCATTTAATTTGGTACAATATCTAGTTTAGGCTACACTGTAACAATTTTTCCGGGAATTTTACACTAAAAATAGGAGGCAAATTTGTTACCTCCTATTTTTGGCGTAAACTAACTTTGTGTATGAAAATTACCACATAAAAGTTTAAAATTATTTGCCACTTTAAAATTCCATTTTATTAAGTATTTTTCTCCGTGGATTTTACACTGTAGGGTAATTCTACCTATATTTCAATGACAACCAGCACTTAATTTTTCAATTTTTGAAACTGAAAAATTAGTTTTAACGATTTAGACATATACTACATTTTTACAAGTGCTACTCTTTGGGATTTCAGTCACCTCTATCAAATAAAATAAATACTATTCAGCACTTTGACATTTCGCTTTAAGGGATTAACTTCATTTGTGAATTAGGTAAAGATAAAACGACAGAATGGAATTTACTATATTATTATATATTACTAAACCAAACATTTATAATTATGTATATTAACACGTACAGTTTATTTTGCGTACTTGATGATTCAAAATCCGCAGTTAAACAAACCGTACATTATCTTCAATGTAAGTATTTACCTTTATTTCTTCATAAATTCTTCTTGCTTTTAATTTTTGGCAAATAAACGCAATAAACTTATCTGCAAATATTCCCAAACTCTTTTACACCAGTAATAACTATCAAGAGAAATGCACAAATACCCAGGCAACGCGCGAGCTGTAGTAAAAGATCCAAACATACTTAAACATTCAGGGCATTAGAAACCATTTTATCTAAAGAATGGCAGAAATCATAATAGGAGTAATTCATAATTCGTTCAATTAATTTATTTAGTATGTTTAATTTTATGGTCAAATTTTATTTTATTTATTAGTTTGGGTAACAACGGTTTTCTATTTACAGGCATATTGTCTCTTAAATACCGAGACATTAATATTTGTGACCGTGTATATAAATTATAAACTGGAGTATTTCTATATGATAATAGAGCTAAATCGACATCTTGGTTACCTTCAATTTATAAGTTTTTTTATAGTTTGAATTGTTCTTTCTGCTAAGCCATGGTGTGGCGACCAAGTTAAATACTTAGGGCCGGTTGTACCAACCAAGTTCACCACTAGTTCAGCGTGAACTTCAGTTCAACGCATAAATTGCGTTGTACCAACTTAGTTCAAGGTTAAACTACGCGTCAAAGTCTCCGTTAACTGAACGCTCGACTTCGGCCGTTCAAGGCAGGTTCAGCTGTTAGACCTGCGCACAAGCACACCAAAGCACACAAGTTCTTGAACATATGACAAGTCATACAAGTATTAGGTTAGGTATACCTACTTGTGGGTACATGATAAACGATATAATAGATCATAACTCGATTTGATTGTACACAACCAGCATGATTTTCTAAAATGAATATGTCAGGAGAGATATCAGACAATGAAGGTTTTTAAATGCAGTGGACATTGTAATGCAACCCAAAGTTTATAAAAGAAAGCCTAATGAACTTGAAATATGGAGTGATAATTAATTTATAAAGACAGATTTGGGCTATCGAAACCAATTGTAACACACATAATATAAACAGTGAAATTTCTGATGATATTTCATCCGACTCTGAAAGGTGAATATAAAACTAATAAATAAATTAGGATTGATATATAT
>JARFOC010000344.1:5797-39686 GCA_031763485.1 Osmoderma eremita | reverse complement strand
TCCGTCTTTAATGCTTGTACCCCTTTCATTGCTTTTGCTAGTATGGTGATTCCAGCAATAAACCATGCGCCTATAATAGCATTCTTTTACGGTTACATTATAAAGACGAATATGTTAACGAAATAGCCTACTAAATAGTCATAGCTGGATGGAAATAACTATTTTTCCAGTGTAAAACCGGTTTTGCGCGTGCACGATCATCACGTGATCACTCGATGAACAAAGTATAGATTGATATCGGGTATACTTTAGAATATCATTCTTCATATTACTATTATCCAAAAACAATCCATTTTCTTGACGAAATCATTGCAATAATTCTTATATTTTCGGTGAACTGATCATTATAGCACTAGAAAACTATTTTTCTCAAATTTTCAAAACAAAAGAAATCTAGAAATTACATTTTTAGATAAGAGATCTCGATTGAATCAGAAAAAAAACAAGACTATTAGTGGGTAATTGGTAAATGAAACGAGTTACAAGTTACATACGCCGCACTGCTACATTCTAATGTTACCGCAGAGAAAGTTCGCAGTTTGGGGGAAAGATGTGTGTAGTAACTACGGCGACGGCGAGACAAAATCTAATCGATATATAACGGCAAGGCCGTTGCTTTCGCGAAGGTTACTCGATCAGGACCATTAACATTTAGGTGTCCCAACTATAAACTTGAAAAATGTCGAATCTGAAACGCGAATACATTCTAAATATCACATGAGAAATTCGATATTAATAAAATACTATGCGAACACATTAAGATAAAAGGTTAAATATTTATATATAATACATACCACATATATAGGACGGATTTATGGCATGCCAATTCTGTTCTGAGCAATACTACACCTGCTTGATGATTTTACGTACTTTGACCAGGCGTTTAAACGTTCCCCGTGCGTATACCAGGTGGCAGAAGAATTTTTGGAAGATTTCAAAGATCGTCAGAAGCTTTTTATTTACAATACAACAAATGAATTTATCGTGGGCACAATTATTGAGACGGCAGAAGTCCTGTACTACAATCAATGTGAAATTTGTCCTAAAACATGTAATACTTCAGACTAAAATGTGAGTTAAAAGAAGCGACCGATGTATTTACGAACACCAAGTGTTGGCGACGTCACACGTCAGCACTGTGGCCTTCTTCTTTCGGTGGTAATGGTAGAGGATACGGTGTTATTGGTGATGAGTTTTTATAAAAAATTACATTTAGCACTAACGGATAAGTATCGTTTGAAAATACCGGGAATTAAAATGACGAATTCAAATTTTATTATTAATTGTAATCGGCAATATTATAACAAAAGTAGATGTGTATACTATACGGCAGAAATATTTGCCGCATTTTCTTTTAAAAAAACTGCCAATCAACGCAGTTATCTGGACATCTGAATAATTTCTTTTTAGAATAACAAATAATTACAAAACTATTATAAAGAATTTCGAAGAAGAGTATATAAGTAATTGTTTTTGTTTGAATAAAAAAAATACAAAAAAACTATTTTACCCACTAATAATAAATTTATTTCAAAAGTCTAAAACTAGACTCCTGGGTTTTGAGAAATTTTTTTCCATAAATCTAAAATAAAGATTTTAGCAATCAGTATCCCACTTGTTTCTAAACAATTATCTGGAAACATGGAGATATTTAGATAATATCCAAGTTATGAGATTTTGTAGTGTTGTGAAAAGACCAGTAAGATAGGTTACGCAATACACGGATCTTACAATAGATGTCGCTACCGTGCTGGAATGTACCTCCTTGGTCATTTCATTCAATGCAATTTGAACGCGTTGCAACGATATCTGCCTTATAAGGCTATAAAGTAATTATTATGTATCGTTTGTGAATGCGAATGTATCGTTATCGTTCTGGAGCGCAACTTGTCTAACGGGAAGGTTGGGTCAGTGATCTATTCGCTATGATAACACGTCGGTTCTCCTTTCCTTGTTAAAGGGGCTATATAAGAACTACTGAAACTGAAAATAATATGTAGTAATATCTATAAGATAAGAAACACTTTCACATTTTCATGTAGTTTTATTCCAGAAAAAAATATATACAGGGCTTCCCAAGTTGAATGGCCTATCAAAATATTTTGGGGATTGAAATGTGCAGAAATTCAGAAAATAAGCACACCACCCTAGACCATAGTAAACTTTCAGGGTAAATTATTTTCACTTTTGCATCAGTTACGGTTGACCGGAAGTCGCCATTAACTTCCTTATTTTAAATGGAATGTTATAATTGTTATTGCAAATTCTGATTATTAACGTTATTCTAAATACAAAATGTTAAGGTTTCCCTATACCTAAATGCATCCGATTTTGAGATAGCTTCAAATTTGTCTATATATTTCTCACAGTATAATAAGCAGGCAGATAATAGAAAATCCGAATACATTCTCACGTATCACAACGCACTACACAATTAAACTTACAAAGCCTACCAGACAAACCAAGAAACACACCGTTTCCTGCAGATGTCGTTGATACCATGCGAAGAAGTGGAGAGGGCACTTGCTGTGCTTGTACCAATATTGTACGGACACGGCAATAAGTGTCATCCACGTAAATAGGCGTGTTATGTGACTATTCAAAAAATCATCTAATTAATTGATCCGTTGATAGACAATGGGATATCAATAAAAATCAAAATAACGTTAAATCACAATTTGTGATAGCTACCGTAATTGGTACAAATAAAGTGGTCAATTATTCAAGGGGAAGAAGGAAAGGCGGTTATTTGAAGTAATGAAGAGAGAAACGAAGAAAGGAACACATTTCATATACACAATACAAGGATGTTGTGTAAATCCTTTATAGAGGTATAGAAAATTTTCATTTTGGATGCCAATTGCAATTGCTAGAACTTTAGCAAATCGTACAAATCGCAGTTTTTGGGAATACCGCAGTCGGTAGAGCGCTCTATGTGGGTAAACATCATAAATGTTCGCGTGCCAGATTACTGCGATCAGCGCTGCCCGCTCGCTTGCAAGTGCATCTAGTGAAAGCAGACCATGTACCTATATTGCACTGGCAACTACGACGGTTTTTTATACCTACATACGTCAAATTTTCCTCTTATAGTTTGGTTCCATCGTTTGTGTTCTTGTAAATATTTTAAATCTTTTAAATTAAACATTTGATAGCAGTTCTTCTTAGAGCTATACAGCCATAGTTACAACTATAGCAGACAATCTTTTGTTCATATCATCTGTTTTCATAATTTATAATGATACACTGCGCCACACGCTTACGGTGGCCCTGTGCTTGAAAGATTAGATCTTCAAATTTTAAACGTTGGGAAAATAATGATAAGGATTGCTACTCCAAACGAAAATACGAGTAGAATGTACCAGCTGGACAATATTGAGGAAGATACGATAGAGGGATTAGTTATAACAGCGAATAATGAACCATTTCATCATCGGACTGTATTAATGCAAGCGAGGGTAAATTAGGAATTTATATTATTTCTGTAATTGACACTATATTGCTTCCGTGATTCTATGAAGATTACACAGATACACTTCGCGGTGGTAGCAGGCGCGTCTATCGTCATTCCCGACGTTGAAAAATTGCCAATATATATGTATTCTACTGTGTTTTTCAGTTTCCATTAGCTTCAATTTCTTAAATAAGAGACTGTTATTAAGCAATACATGATTACAATTCCAACCACGTGAAATTATTTCATCAATTATCAATTATCCTTCTTTTTCCTTTCTTGTATTCATTTTCCCCTAGGGCGTGGATCAAATTTTTGTAATACATATGATCTCAAACAAAAATATTGAGGAAAAATTTTATATCAGTGCATATATATGCCGGGGAACAGTCAACTATATCGGATTCCAGTGCATCCTTTACATTCCAAAGCTCAACGTAACGATGTGAATGTGACTTGTCCCAGCAACAACTTTGGTTATTCTTTGTACGATCATATAAACAATGAAATGCCGAATTTGGAGTCAAAACATATTTTCTCTAGATATATTAAATTGAAGATGTTTAAATTACAAGCCCATTAATTTTTTGTACAAACTACTTTTTAAGACACGGATATCCACCTGGGGATTTGCAATTAACACGAGCTAACAAGCATACCGCGCCGCACTATTTAATCCGAAAATGCAAAAAAAAACAAATTGTGAAGTTATTGTAGCGCAATTAAGAACGAAACATTTAGTTGTTACAAAACTAATACGAGGGATGTCCGGTTACTAATTACATTTGTGAATTACAGGCACAATACTTTATTTATAGAAATCAAACATATATCAAGTAAAAGCGTGCACTGTTAGCTACTTTGCGACATAATCGCCACCAATGTTAAGGCACTTATCCCAGCGAGGCACAAGCTTCTGCAAACCCTCTACGTGGTGCGATCCAAATTTATAAAATACTGCCGTACTTCCTCTTGAACTTTGTCGTCGTTTTCAAATCTTTTACTCGACAAATGAGCTTTCAACAACCCAAACAAATGAAAATCAGAAGGAGCCAGGTCTGGATTCTCATTCGTTTTCGTTGTTGATGGTTTTTTTTCGCACACCTTCAGGATCATCGTTCAGAGCTGTACGTCCACTTTGCAGCTATTTACACCAAACACTAACTTGTTTTTTACTCATAACGCCTTCTTCGTAAGTCTTCAGTATTTTTTTATGAATTTCGGTAGGTGTTTCATTATTTGCATGCAAAAAACGAATGACGATGACTCGCACTTCAAACTTAGTGTATGTTTCGATCGGAACTGACATTGTGCGGCTGTCACTGAACACGTTGTACTAAACCTAAGACCATGACAATAGCCACCTATCCAGTACATATGCACATCTAAAATGCGTGCAAGTTTCAACCTGATCGGACCGACGTAGGCGGTTTGTCGCGCAAACGTACCTTAGTAACCGGACATCCCTCGTATATCAATGAATGAAGAAAGTATCCGTAATGTATTTGACGCTAAATTGAATAAGATCTCGGTAAGTATTATGAAATTATTCTAACGTGTGTATCTTGATTTTATTGTTGTAAAGAGGAGATTATTGCTCAATGTAAAGATTTAGGTATGTATATGTACATAACAAATATTAAGTGCATGATATTTTTCATATGTATCCACTGACATAAAAAAGAGTTATAATATTGTGTATTTATAAAAATGAAAATCCTGAATTAATATTAACAGGAATAGTAATTCTGAAAACATTAAAAAAATGTAAATACTCAAAACATTAGGCCAGAAGTTATAATTTCTTACTGTACATGAAAAAGGATGTAACAGCCAAATGGCAAGGTGTTTACATTTTTCATACAATCTAATTTTCTTTAATTGCATACCCGTTACTCGCTTTGTTTTAATACTCAATTTTAATTGTTAAAATCCATAAAAAAATAAGCTAACTGATCCTAAGAGTTTACAGTAATATCTATAATTTTCCTCCTAGCAGCATCAATGACGTAATTCTTTAGCGCATTATTAAAACATATATGATAAAAATAATGAGGATACTGGCAATTAAAATGGATTTTCCACTCACTTTTGAAACTACATACTCGATACAGCTATTTGTTTATGATTTAAACACATATTCTATTTGCGTGAACAATTTGAATTGAAAACAACACCATTTTAACGATTCTATCAATACCGAAGCCAAATCGATGATGATTTGAAGCTTATCCCAACAGATTGCAAATTCCCGGCGACCAGTTTATTCCAAGGCCTTCTTGGAACACTTGAATGTTATTTTCGCTAATTATTGTGCTAAATTGATTATTTTAAGATAGCAGATTCATCGCCGATTGTACTTTCTTATTCCAAATATGATATTTTTGATTTAATCGTGCAATAAATAATCGGTATTTTTTGAAACAACACGTATCTTAACTTTCTACAGTGGTATTTAAAATTGCTAATGGACAATAAATAGTTGGGAAATATTCAGTGTAATATTCTTAGAACAGAATAATATGTAAGTATCTCTCTGGATTGTAAGATTCCGTATTAGAAGGACGTTGAGGATTATGTATAACTGAAAATTATTCAAAAGAACATAGAAAACACCTGCAACAAATTAGCATAGTGAATTATTAAAATAAGAATAATTTTAAACACTTGACCTAGAATTAAATTGGATCCAAACGCCATTAATTCAACATTTTTAAAATCGTGTTAATAAAAAGCGCTTATCCGATAAATAAAAAAAAACATTTTAAACTGTACATAGATATTGATTTTATCAGCGGTTGTTGTTTTAATTGCTTTAATTGGCGATAGCACGTAAATTTTAGGAGCTGTATCCTGCGAAACTCATGCGACAATATTAAATTTTATGCAAGACTAGCACGCACCCGCGCGTCCTTCGCCTTCCGAATTTCTCCTGAAATTTTTGCATGTAGGTAACCTCCTTACGCAACAATCATAAATCACATAATTGTTATACAAACTTTACCCGCGCGTTTCACTCCCTAACATCTCAACATTCATTGAGACGTATTTTAAAACAAAATTATACATAAAATTATTATTTATGGCGATTTTAATATTAATTTTCAACAAAAAGATCATATAAACGTTAAAACATTTCTAAATATCATAGGTACAACCTACAGATTGCCACAGAAAGCCCAACTACGAGGGATGTCCGGTTACTAAGGTGCATTTGTGAATTACAGACAGACTACTTTATTAATAGAAATCAAACATACACCAAGTAAAAGCGTGAACTGTTAGCTACTTTTCAACATAATCGCCGTCAATGTTAAGGAACGTATCCCAGCGAGGCCCACGCTTCTGTAAACCCTCTTCGTAAAAGGTGCGATCCAAATTTGTAAAATACTGCCGTACTTCCTCTTCGTCATCATCTTCAAACCTTTTACCTGACAAATGAGCTTTCAACGGCCCAAACAAATGAAAATCACAAGGAGTTAGGTCTGGACTCATCCGTTTTCGTTGTTGATGGCTTTTCTCGCACACCTTCGGGATCATCGTTCAGAGCTGTGCGTCCACTTTTGAACTGTTTACACCAAACACTAACTTGTTTTCGACTCATAACGCCTTCTCCGTAAGTCTTTAGTATTTTTTTTAATGAATTTCGGTAGGTGTTTCATTATTTGCATGCAAAAAATGTTTCGATCGACTAACATTGTGCGGCTGCATACGTTGTACTGACCATAAGACAAGGACAATAGCCACCTATGCAGTACATATGCACATCTAAAATGTGTGCAAGTTTCAATCTGATCGGAGCGACGTAGGCGGAGTGCCGCGCAAACGTACCTTCGGACATCCATCGTAGAATAACAACCACATAACTACCCATATTTACCAATAGCAGAAACTGTAATATGTGATAGTTTCAGCATTATCAGATCACCTGGCGCAGATGTTATGAAATATCGGTGCCTCAGACAAAGGTAAACCTACCTATAAATGTCTCTAGGAAAACTCAAAATGTATATGAACAAAATTTGGCCAATTTAAATAAGGCTACAATAAATTTATTAAGTTGCTGACACTTCTAATAGACACGGAATGTCCAATGAAACGTGTCTTACAAAATTATAACAACAAATGGATCAAAAGTAAAACTAAAGCAACGTGGAAGTTGATTAAGGAAATTACTAGAAGAAATTATTATATTGTAAAGGAGAAACGTGTGCCAATAAAAACATATTATTATTAGAATTATTATCTACTGCCATCTGGTAAATTTATTCCTACAAACAGGAACATTTCCTGATGATATTAAAAAATCAAGTGTTAAGTCAATATATAAAAAAGGAGAAAAGAAGCAGATAATTATCGACCAATCTCCATTGTATCAGACATTTAAAATTTTCCAGAAAGTTATATATGAGAATATAGACATTTATTAAGTTTGCTATCATACCTACAATGCAAAATTGATATATTAAAAGTCGCAATACCAATAGAGCAATCTATCAAGTCTTGTGTGAAATATTAACGAGAATCAGGAAGCACGATAGGAATATTCATGGACTTGTCGACGGGCTTCTACAGGATTTGTTGAGCCAAGCTTTATGAGAAGTAGCGATGATGGGAGTACGTGGCAACAGTCTAGGGGTTATTAGGTCATATCGGCATATCAAAATCGGCAACAGAAGATAGAGCTTATCGATTCTGAAACTGGTCGACTGCTGTACTCGGTTTGGGTCATGGGCCTCATGCAGACATTTTTAAACAAAGGAATATTCTTAAACGTTCCTGCGATTTAGGTGCGAGAGTGCGCGATGTTTGTCCATTTAAATTACGAACAATTTAAACAACAGAACCTTGTTCATAAATATAGCTCACGTGGCACAGATGCTAAACATCTTTTGATTCCGCAAGCGATTAAAGCAATAGTGTCTAAAAGTGTAGAAACGCTATTTAAATATACAACTTCTTACCAAGCGACTTGAAAGATCAAGATGCTAATATATATAACACTTCTTTATCGACATCTGCGGGAAAATTGTATATAGGTATTGTGTTGATGAGTTTTTCTCTGTCTTTTTTGATTTGTAATGCAAATGATGGCAGCAGTTTGTATTTTAATTTGTGTTAGATATTTTCTGAGATGTGATTTGTGTTTTGAGGTGTTCAACGCTTCTTAGCATTATTGAATAAAAAGAGTATTATTTATTAAGGGATGAATTTCAAGAAACGCTAAAATATATATTAAAAAATTTGTTTTATAGAGTATTTATAACAAGCTTCCAGTTAGTCGGAATATTACATATTTTTTTTACGAAGGTTGATTTACTTTTAAAAGTGTTATTATGAAGTAGAGATTAATTATGGAATGATGCTGTGCTGGCATACCTTTTGATAAAATTTTCCAAGTCAGTTGGTTCGGTAATAACGCATTAGATTTCTGTTTTCACTTCATGAATTGTAACATATTGCTGGTTTCTCTTGCTGTATGGCACGAGGCACCATCCTGTTGAAACCACATTGCTTCGGAAATTCATATCGTCCAATTGATCTCATAAAAAGTTTAACATCATGTGACGATATTGTACTCCATTTATAGTTAAAGCTTGGCCAAACTCATTCTCAACAAAGAACGGTCCAATTACACCGCCAGCCCATAATCCGCACAAACGGTGGCTCTTTGTGGGTGCATCAGTTTTTTGTGAATAACACGAGGATTTTGATTGGCTCAAACCCGACAATTCTGCTTATTAACAAAACCATCCAAACGAAAATCGCTAAAGATGATGCATTTAAAAAAAATGTCAATCACCGTTTGGTTTTCTATCACCCAATTAGCAAATTGTCTCCATTGCAAATGGTCTGGTAGTTGAATTCCTGTGTTGTTACTTTGTAAGGGGGTGGGTAACAGTAACAATGCGTTCTTTTTTGTATAGCGATCCATTATTAATATAGAGTATATCAAACAGATTTGGGTGTAACATAAAAACAACCTCTATATTCTGTACGCACTCAGATTAGTGTCCATAGTAATAACGTACAGTAAGGATAGATAGGGAAACTTTACATAGGCAATAATAAAAACGCAAGCCGGATCTTATTCATATTATTACCTGTCTGATATCCTTTTGATAGCTGTCAAATTTATGTTGGTTGTAATTTATAATTACAATCAATATAAATTCTATTCATCCTTCGAAATCAAAAACAATTTTACTAACAATTGGAAACAAAATGTTTTCAATTCTAAAATAAAAATATATTATTTTTTTAGATATATATTTAAATTAAGTAATTATACTTAAAACTGTATGTGTATAAAACATCACATACTTTTAAGATGCCTTTGTAGTTAGTTTCAATGAAAAAGGTCTTGATCAACTTCAATTCTATAGTGAATAGACTGAGACGCAGAGTAACGCGGCTTTTTGTGGAAAGGATGGGTTTAAATTGGGGAGAATAAGCACAAGATTCACCAGAGGCGAATATAGTTGTTCTTACGTGATATATGTGGTACATCTGTGGTGCAAGTTAAGGAGCAAACACAAAGTAGTAAATAACCATTGAAAGACGCATGCCTAATCTAATGATAGCATAAAGTATTTGTCACAGATGCAGATCTTATGCACTAATATGCATGCATTTATAAACACAAGCATGTTTCTATGAATATCGTTGTTCTAATGGTAAAACTCGTTACTTTTATGAATGTATGGGGTTTTCCAACTAGAAGGATGATATGTGTTGTTTCGTTTGGATGTGTTGCGTGATGCTCAACCCTTGAACTTGTATTCTTTTTGAATGTGAGAAATAAAACACTTTAAATCTCTCTAGTTTAACTTTCTAACCTTTATTCTCTACGACTATGTTACGTGTTATTCAATGAATTGTACATATTAATATATTGTGCTCATTCTGGGCATGCACCTTAGTCTCGCCGTAGCAGCGCCATCCATACGTCAACCTTACAACCATACCAGCACACACATTCCAACTATACAGCCGAACAATATGTTTAGGTATTAATTTTATATTGTTATAACGTGTCGTAAAAGTGTGTTAAAGTCGATTCATACTGTTATAGCCAATTTCTAATGTCTTTAGAAATTATCGGTATGGATGAAGAAACCTTCTCGCTGCTGAAGGAGGGACAGTAATAAAGGAATTGATTCCCATAAATTCAACAAAAATAATTTCCAAGTTAACAAAATATTTTCTACGATAAGAATATTGTATACCTAAGGTGAAACCCATTACTTTTATTGTAAAACTTAGCACTTCGCTTATAATAATTTTCTGTTTTTAAACTTGCTACGTTATTGTTGCTAATTCTAATAAAAATATATTTCTAAATTCTCGGTGAATATGTTTGCTGTTTCTACTATATATGTATCACGTACATGGCATTAAAACAAAATTAGTACATAAATTCCAGCACTACATTTATTTTTTACACTATGTTTCCGTCCTATACATAGCAATAAATTATATTTCAAAGCTTCAGTATATTTATACTGAATTTTACTAGAAATTTCTTTCCCTCTAGATAAAATTAGTATAGCTCTCGCAACGAAACAGCAGACTTTTGGCAGCGATAATGTTAAAATCATACCAACACAACCAAACACAACTTCACATTTAGCAAATGCATAGTAATGTCAAATCTAGTAACATTTCGCCCGCGTAATGTTTCTTCAATTAGAGCGTTTCCAGTTGCTTATCTATGCAACTAAGTTGTCAACGCACTTACTTGACATTTGTCATTTTGACGATTTATTTAGTATTGATAGTTTTCGTAGTATGTTTTTTAACCATAACCTATCTATATATCTGTCAAACCATAACCATACGATATGCTTTGTAATGCGTGGCAACGATGTCATGAAAAGACGAAATGTCAAAAGTCGGGTTGTTTAATTGCAAGAGCTTATAGTTTGGTATGATAAGTAATATTACGTTGGAGGAAGTGAAAATGTTATGGCGCAACCCTCCCCGTTCAACGTTTTTATGTGGCTAACCGAATTTATGTTCGTTATATCTAGTTAAGACAATGCCGGAGCATTTTAATTTTTAGTTATTTACGTATAATCCGTCGCGACACGCGTGGACATTTGTTTGTGATTATTTTCTTTTCGCGTTCATTTTCGTATTGTGTTTGTGCTTTGATTGTGGACTTTCGCACAGGATACTTAGCGGCTTCTGGATTTAAGGTAATGCTATTTCTTCCATAGTACCTACGGTAGACGTTAATGCTTGAAATAAATTATTGAATTTTGTCCCGTTATTAGCTTAGAATATCACATTAGAACGGTGAATGTTTACACACAGAATTATTTACTAATAAAATTTATAATTACCACGTTTTTAAGAATATAATTAAGCATTTTTGCCGTTTTA
Source organism: Osmoderma eremita (assembly GCA_031763485.1). NCBI lineage: Eukaryota > Metazoa > Arthropoda > Insecta > Coleoptera > Scarabaeidae > Osmoderma > Osmoderma eremita. The sequence goes on along the minus strand of JARFOC010000344.1, from coordinate 27,844 downwards.
TATATAATTAATACAAAGTGGAGGTAACGCGAAATAATTGATGATGGTGACTGGAGGTTATGCAACACACAACAACTTTATTTCAAAATATACAGAGCCCTCCATTAAAAGAAAACATATTTGGATGAATAATAAAACAAAATGTTAAATTATTTATCAATTTCTATTTACTATTTTAGGAAGCATAAAAAAAATGCTGTTTTAGTGCAACACAAAGTTGGTCATTAACCTTCACACCATATTTGTTTTCACATTAAATGAATTCGATCTCAAAAAGAACGGTTGATCGTAACGTATTTGCATCGATTTGGATTTCTATTTGAAAAATAGGGAAATTTTACAAATCTAAGTTTATTTTTATTTTAAGAACACTACATAACCTAACCTAAGATCTTTCGTATTGGGTGCTTAAATTGCGGTAACATCATAATTTTGAAATGTCCATTTTCTAAGAAAATCCTTGAGATTTTTAAAAATATATCTGGAAAAGGTCTATATTTTTGTTACTATATTTACTTACCTTTGCTATTTTTGATATGTCGGTTGCTAACATCTTTCGGGTTATTATACAATACCAACATAACTTATTGGCGGGAAGTTTAAAATATTGGGGTAGTTCCAAGATGTCTCTGAGTGTATGCGATTGGTGCTATATTCACGCCAAGAATAATAAAAGATTCATGGCGCGTGTTGCATATACGTATACAAGGGTTATGTTTTGTACATTGAGTGATTCATTTGCAGTGAGTTTTAGACTTTTTTTTAAATAATTTATCTGGTTTATCTCTTGTTTTTTGTAAGTTATCTATATGTATAATAATTATTATTTTAAGGAACTAATTGCAAATATATCATACGTTATTAACATTGAAGTAGATTTTTAATTTTGTATCTATACCTGTGACGCAGCGAACAGATGCAGTGCCGGCAATGAATATACCCAATTGCCGGCACTGCATCTGTTCGCCGCGTCAAGTACAGTTTTCTTTTTTGTTTGGTAAGTTTATGCAACAACATAAAAGCTTAAATATATATTGCTATGTTGGTTTTGGTTTACCCATTTGAAATGTACTGAATGACAATGTACTTTCATATGATCATAATTTAGAGACGCTAATTGTGTGCAAGAAGTGCAACAATTTGTTGGTGGAAGATTTGGCACGGACGGGTAATCTGCAAGTACTCCCCAACAATTGAATTTATGTAAATTCATAGACTCGTTTTGATTCGTGGCTTCCTCGTTAGATAATTAGTCTTATTTGGAGGTATATCCTATACAGGAGACAAGTTAACATTACAGTTTAAATCGCACACCAAGCACCTTGAACGATTTCGTCAAGCTTACATGTGTGTTGTTTAGCATAATTTCATTCATTTGGCTGTCAAACTTTCGACTACGAATTAATATGGTGGTGGTCTTGTCTACATGAAATAGCAGTTCGTTATCAGATATTAATTTATCTATTCTGGTGGTTTTATCGGCTAACTAAGGAATATCCCTTGACAATGACGTTAATACCATCTTCATTCTTGATAATATGGCAGTCATTTTCATTTTGTATGCTAGTGACGAGGTCGTTGATAAGAAGAATAAATAAAGTTGGACTCAAGGATGACCCTTGGAGAATTTGGAAGTTTAAAGATCTGGAGTAAGTTCGAAACAACGCACCCTGGTTAAAAATGATTGAAACCTTTGAAACCCCGTTTCACATTATTAAGACTATAATTTCACAAAACGCTAAAATACTTATTATATGTTTTATGAAGCATTTATACCAAGTTTAAAGACAGTCAGATCAATACATAACTTTTTCCTATACCCATAAAGGTTGAATTTCGAAAAATCTTTCTGATGTAGCTTGTATTTCATGAAAAGAAGCTATTGTCAAAAGTTCGTGCTTTAGGGCTAGGGATTTCGGTTCTGCGTTGTTAAGTCAGTCGGCAAACGTAGAGTACCGTAAGTACCGTAGTACCGCCTCTTTTTTTTCATTTTTGCAAGGCTCATATTTTACGATATATGAATAACATGCACCAGGTTAAAATAATGCAATTAATATAGGTAAATTAAATAAAACGTCAGTCAAAGTGAGCTTTTTTGAAGATTAACATACGTAGTACTATCACAGGTAGCGCCCGTGTTCTTTCTAATATTTGCACTGCGTTTAGTTTACAATGTATGAACCCTGTGTTCACGAAATTGGTTCGTTTTCGAGATTATCCCAACACACAAACAAATTTTCTCCCTTTATATCTTAGTATATATAGATAGGTACTTAAAAAAATAATGCACCTTATTTTATAGACGAAGTTAGTAAAAATATCAAGAATGCTATGAAAAGGTTCAATCCCGAAAGTCCTCATAATAGAAACTGTGACCGTGAAAGCCTTGTTGAAATTTTTTTAAAAATTTTTGCGAAAGAAAATGTAGTTTATCTATATGCCGTATGTCAAGTTGTATTTTCTTTATGTACCCGTTTTTTCCCAATTTCATTTTGCCAGCCCAGTAAAACAAGCAAGATATAAGAATGACTTAAGATATTTTACTTATACACGTACGTCGTCATTTGTAGATTATAATAGATTATAATGTGGTATTAAAAGGATCATAAGTGTGTACATTGTTGCATACGGTTAAGTTAAAATTGCATACGAGAAATGCAGTTGAATTGCAAGAATTCAGTAATGGTGAAAATTTTACGATACAAGCAATAATTCATGGTATTGTTCTGGAAATTAAAACTCGTTAAAGTCTTATTTGTTTTGGATTGTGAAATGCAAGCATAATTTCCATTCTCATATAAGAAAACTATTAAAATAATGTACTAATAAGCATTTAATGATAAGGTAAGAGATTACTAGAAAAAGAAAAACATAAATCCGACCTAATCACATTAGATAAACAAATATTTAGAGCATATTTAACAGAAACACATAGGTACGTTTGTGCCAAAAAACGTGTAACGAACGATGATAAAAAAATGAATTAAATTCGAAATGTCCGTTCTTACCATTTTGCTGTTTGTCACCCTAATAAGAACGTATTACTCTCCCCTTTATGTAGGTCGTCACAAATATTCACCTTCGGCAATTTCCGAAAGCTCACACCGCACAATTCGACGGAAAAGCAGTACAAATACCGGAATACCGTCAAAATCCGGTTCAGGTAATATACTCAAAAGCACTAAGTCCCGCTCTAATATGATTACGCTAGATCGCGAGTGGTTGGTAATTCAAATAGGAAAACGGAAAAAAAAAATCAATGCGCGAAAGAAACAGAACAATATCGAACTACAGTCGCCAGGATACTAGAACATAACCGGCTTAACTTACCACGTGGCTCATGGCCCCGTGGGAATCGAACATTCTCTTTCCAGTGCGCATGCCTCCAAAACGCCGAGTACGTTCCACGTACGGTAGGTAAGCGTGCGATTCATGCATTTCATATGTAGGGTTATAAAGTAAATATTACAAAGTCTAGTAACGTGTGCAACCTATAGATAGCGCTGATTGTCTACGTACGTTTTTTTACGTGTATTTTGTTTAGAATAATAAATTCATTTTGTTTTCTTTAACTACTCCTGCATAACAAGCCTTAAATAAAATATTATCTGTGTAAAGAAGCTGTCAAATCAATTGTAAAGTTGTATCAATCAGTACAAATTGATAATTCATATCTCAACGATATTGGCTACCAATCTGAAGCGCGATAAAATCAGATATATTAGGGACACTTGCTTGATTATTTTGATTAGCAAGAGAAAGAGCCTGTTTGTGGTTAAAATCTTGCTGCTGCTTTATATGTATTTTATAATAGAAAATGAACGACTGTTTGACAGGTGCGACGTTGTTCATGGAAGTTTGAGCATTGAATAAAAATTTTAAAACATAAAATAAGGACAAAACATAATACATATATACAATAAACAAACAATAAAAGTATTTATTTGTATTATGGACCGCTATCGCAGTATATAAAATGCCCCGGATAATATATTATGTAATATATATAGCCCTAGTTTGAATCATGGAAAGAATAGGAATTTAATGAATAACGGAATATGGAAGATGTTGTTTCTAGTCGTAAATGAAACAACTGCTTGTATCTCCACTTTAATAGAAATTAGAATTTTTATTATCATATAGTGTTTTAGTTTAATACCTACAATTAAATTATCAGAACTTTTTCATTTAATATTAAATATAATTGTTAGGGTTTGTGTTTATTTCAAATTGTACGGTTTACGCGCGCTAAAGCGGACTGGCTTGTCCGACAGTTGGGCCAATCCTGTAAATCGTAGTGCCGCCAATTTTACCCATACGTCAACGGACAAATCGCGCATGACATCAAAATAAAATTAGAATAAGATATGAGAAAAGTCTGTGTGTATCCATGTTAGATAGAAAATACAAAGTGTAATTTAATCGAAATTAACCATAATACAGTCCAGAACAAGAATTAATTAAATAGACACTTAATCAATGCCTGTAAACAGAGGCACTTCCAAAGAATGGTAAGAGGGTAAGCAGTTAAATTAATTACTAATACATCGCGTAAAACCCTATAAAATTCTAACAAAATGTAGCCCTGTGTATTTACAAATATATTCATATTTTAATGTTTCCTTGTACAGATAATGCACAGACTACTTAGGAAATGTTAGTAACATAATAACATTGTTTAGAGCAACTAATTAATACTGAGGAGGAATGTATCAGACTATTATAGAATTCTAAGAAATGTCTAATCAATAACAGAAACTAAATGACTATTGGTAACATCTGTGTTTAACCCTTAGAATTAACCATTTAATTTAAAAAGGCATACAATCGAATTATTCAAACAGCCGTTATGAGTGGCGCGCGATTCAAATATACACAACAACCAAACACATCTTTTAAAACATCATCCCATCTCAGCCGCAAGGAGTGTTGATAAGGGATTGTTTATTTAATAATCGAAGGGAACAGTCGAGCAAAAAGTCGAAGCATGTAAGTGTATGCCATCGAAAGATGACGTGTAGAAGATTTCCAGAATTCACGAATTCCGTCTCTTTCAGTGAGTCAACACTAATGTCGCTCATAGTACATAATCAATAAAATGCAGCACTAAAGTGAGTTCCCTAACACCAATCAATCTCCCGGGGCAGGCAAGTTGCGATACTATACCTGGGATATAATAGCAACTTTTACCTCTTCCTATCCTTAGCTGCTGTCATTAGCGCTATCTTCAAAGTCGGCAAAGTACCTATCTATCTGTCTATTGCTGTCAATCGTTATCTTCGTAGTTTTAAAATATTTTTAGTTAAATTCCACGTTAATTTATTAATATATAGTTGTACAAATCGGTCTTTTCAGAACGCTTCCATCTTTTTCGAGCGTGCACAGGGTAATACGGATATTTTTCTTGATTTTTAGAAATTTTATAACGTATACATTTAATTACACTTTTCACTGAATTAATAGAGCCTGTAGGGAGAAAACGGCGTAAAGGAGAAAAATTTAGCCTGAAGGAGAAGTGTATGATGTAAGTGCTGGTGTTCTAGAAGCAAGTAAAGCTATGGATTGCTCAGAGCCTACAATATATAATATAAAACAGGAGCAACAAACTGGTTCTATATCAAGTCCAAAAAACCGCAAGAAAAGGAAAGGCTTACAACTAAATGACCGATTACAAACATATGATGAGACCACGCAAGCACCTATTCGACGTAAAGTGCAGTTTTTTTATACAGAATATGCCACTTAAGAAAATAGGACGTAAAAGTATGCTCATCGAACCAGACGACATTATTCGGTGGAGGTACAAATACATACCAGAGATCAAGAAATTTAGAGAAGAAGGTGCAATTTAGTTCTTGCTATTTGGCATTTCTGTAACTTTCATTATTTCAGGTGTGAACTATAATATGTACTAATGAATCATGGGTGAATACAGGGCATGCAGTAAATAAAACTTGGTCAGACACTACAATTCAAAATAGTCGACATGCTTTCATCCAAGAATTAAGTACTCTCGTTTTGCATTAGTTCATGCTGGTGATGTTAACACATTTGTTCCTGGTGCTGAATATACATGTCTCTGCAAGAAAAACACTGCTGATGTTCATCATGACATGGATTCAGACACATACCAGGATTGTTTTATTAAGAAATTGCTTCCAGATATACCGCAGAATTCAGTGATTGTTCTTGATAATTCTTCCTATCACTGCAGAAAATTAGAAAAAATTCCAACGGCAGCATGGAGAAAAAACAATATCATTGATTGACTCCGTGAAAAACAAATACCAACCACTGACGATATGCTGAAAAGAGACTTACTTTTTTGCGCGTCACAATTAAACCGCGGTATCATAAAAGCAGGATTGACGAACTTGCAAAAGAAAAAGGTCATGAAGTTCTTCGATTACCACCTTACCATTGCGAGTTAAAATTGAAATGGTATGGGCACAAGTAAAAACTGTATAAAAATGAATACCACATTTAAGGGAAAAGATATGGAGGAATTAATTCGAAGAGCATATAGCACTGTAACCGTTGATAATTGGCAAAATTACATCAAACATGTAAAAAATATTGAAGAGGAAATGTGGATAGTGGATAACTTGCAAGATGACATTGAAGACTGACTAAAACTTGAAACAAGACATGTGTGTGTAATTGCTATTCCTTTCTTAAATATTATTGTATTATATGAGGATTTGTATGATTCCAGATATTTTTGTTACAAAAGTGGAAACTATTATTTGTTAAAGGATTATATATTTTACTTTAAATTTAATAAATTGTATAATACCGAATTCCTAAATAAATGTTTGAAATGTAAATTACTTAATGTTGAGTAATAATAAATAAAATTATGGGCTTATGCACTGATTCTTAAATTTAAAATTAATGTTTTTTTATAGTTTACTGGTTTCCTCAAAATATGCATTTTAACTGTCGGAAACCCAAATAATGGAACCGGAAGTAAAAATTTACAGCTGAGCAATTTGCACCAAAAATAGGAAGTAACAAATTTGTCTCCTATTTTTAGTGTAAAATTCCCCGAAAATTTCTTACGGGGTAGACGTGATTTATTTCCCTATGATCCCGAGAATACCCAAGACTAAAAGAGAATGTTTAATTGTTTTTTCTTTTCAAAACACCATTTGTAAAAGGGTTCCTTAATTTTGGCCTCACTTCTGACATTTATTCTTGTTACCAAATTATACACAACCCATGTTCTTAATATTTAATCCTACTTGACTTTCAGTTTAAACCCATTTGATAGAATTTGTAACATTGTTGTTTGCAACATTTTATAAAATAAAACCTTAGAATTTATCCTAAAGAGTTTTGATATTTATCATAAAACCCCAGTCGAAATGTTATCAGATATTTCAATGTCACCTAACAATGAAAAATAAAAATCAAGAGCATGAAGCATATAAATACAGATAAAACTTTCTAAATATAAACAGAATCTAAAAATAAACATGCAAATTAATGCATGCACTTTTAGCTACACTTGAATTAAAGTTGCCTTAAAACAAGCTGATATTTATGAGAAAGTTAATCCACTTTTAGTAAGTTTTTATGATTGATGGCTTTTTTGCAGGATTTGGGAAAATACGTAAAATGGAAATAAGAACTTTTGGGCGATATTATATTTATGTATGCACAGTATTGACATTGAATGAGTAAACTCTCTGTTATTACAGAGAGTCCTCTATATACGACGATACATATTAACGTATATACAGTTGCGTTCAAAATAATAGCAGTTATTGTTGATTAAACAAAAACAACACGTTGATGTGATACTGAATGTTCGTAAATTATTGCCGGTATAAGTGATGGTAAGATAAAACTATCTTAGCTTTGCCAAACTAATGCGTCACCCTGTATATTCTGTATTAAGCAGGGTACCTTTATTTCAAGAAAATAGAAATACATATTACAATCTAAAATGGGAGATAAGGTTTGCACTTTAAGAGGCCAGAGTTCTTCTGTATTTTAGTTAAAAAATACTAATGACTATACAAAAATCCAAGACGTTTTATGCTTAGGAATTATGCTTACTTTACTTATTGGAGTCTTTAACTTTTGTCTCCATCATCCATGATTCGGAGTTTCTGGTAAGTAATTATCTCATTTGAGTCATTAACAATGACTAGAAATAAACGCCAAGAAACATACTTTGGAAACAAGGATTGTACACTTCGGGAGCTCGGTCATTTCATACAACAAATTGTGGGCGAAGTGAATTTGTGAATAAGAAAATGTTAATCAGACTACTTTCGAAAAAAATATAAGGACACATATTAAAAAAGTATTGGGAGAATAATGTAATTATATTCGGAAAAGTCCTAAAAGGCAGGTCTATGGGGAAGTAATGAAAAATGATTTAAATAAAAATGAAATTCGGCATTACAATTAATTTTTTTGATAAAAATTATAAATAGAAATATTTCTGAAAAACCTAAAGTTAAAAAGAAACAAAAGAATTCTAAAACTAAAACAAACGATAAAAACAAATATTTTACCTAATGAAATAGAACATGAATTTTTAAAAAAGCTGTAAAAAGGTTAAAGAAAACAACGTAATTGTATAAAATAAATATAAAAGCTGCAATTTTTCTCTCTCTAAATTTATTTATTTTTTGGTAGTTATTAAAAAAGTAAAATCATTTAACAATAAGTAATAATTAGTTTTAGTAAATTGAACCTGCATGTAGCCAATACTTGAATTTAACAACAATTTAACGTTTTTCTAATTTTTGAACAAACGTTGCAAATACTTTGCTCATTTTTGCTAATTTAACATTTTTTTCTGACTGATAACAGATTATAAAGATCCAATTTAATTAAAAAAATTTATATAAAAATCAGGCTTCATAAACGGTAGTTGTAAATTTTTATAAAATATTGAGTACATGTGACACACAGCACAGGGTATTATTACAATGTCCTTGCTATTTCCGTTTATCGGAACAATACGGACCTACATGGTGTTTCAAGTTTTTTTTTTTATTGTCCATTATACGTATGTATTTTTTTCACAATATAATGTTATCGTAACATTGGACCTGTTATCTAAAATTACCAGTACTTCCAGCGTTATTTTCCATTTGTTAAGTATTAATATTCAAAACGAATTGTAAAGATAAAAAATATTTCATTGGTTATGTAATTTGTTGTATTGCTCTTTTCTATGTAATATATATTGGCTACGTGTGTTATTATTATTTTTAAAAAAATATATACATCATTTCCTTTTGTGATTTTATTCATAGCCGACCAACAGTGTTTAGACGCACACGAATGCGTATTTATAGTCTGAATAAATCCGATATCCAAGCAAAAAAGTAAGTTAAAAACATGAAATAAATATATGTACCTTCATTGAATACTCCCAGGTGTATTAAAATCATTTACTGAAATAAATTCCTGGCTAATTTATAAAAGAGAATGCAGAACTACTCAAAGTAGTGCCTCTATAAGTTTGCATTGTTTGTCCAACAGCGTCGCACAAGACTAAATATGGGTGTGTGCAAAATGTTGGTTCACTATATGGCTGTTATAGCAGATTTTTGATAGATAGAAAGTGTTGCAGTTACAACTTCCAACGTTCCTCTATTCATAAATGTCAGTCTTTTGCAATCTGTTTGCTCATATGCTGCTACCAAAAATTCAGACGCAAATATTCAACTTGTAATGTGGCGTTACCACATTCACTCTAGAGTATTGAGCATACTATAGAAATATAAATATTTTTATTACCGTGATTAGATAGTTTGAAATAAAAGTGAGTATGTAAATAATAATAATAATGCGCCATGCCACAAATCGGTACAAGTAAATAATGTGGTTTGAAGAAGATAAGGTACGCACTGATTTTTCATCACTTTGTTACCTTTACTTATGAAAAAAAACATATTTCATGTTATTGATGTTAAAGTCGTAATAGTAATTATTATAAAAAAATAAGTGTATATGTTTTCCTTTTATTATTTGTAATTTTATCAAAAATCACTCTTATCCGTCCGGCTTGACAAAATCAGCAATTTTGGCCTCTAGCAACCTTCGAAAGGAGGTCTGACCTGAAAGGCTACGTTCACAAATAATGTAGCGATACAAATAAGAGGAGTGTAAGATGGTTATTCCCCCATCAAAGCAGTTATTAATTACATGGGCATAATTCAATTCATATACACGTTTTATTTAAATCTATCTATCTAATCATAGTAAAAATGTTGACATTCTTATAGGGTGCTCACTACTTTTGGCCATAAATACGAATGCTAAAAAAAAAATTTTACACTGCAGCATTGGTATTTCTTACAAAAAGAAAATGCCAGAAAACCTTCTTCTTGTAGTGTTCCCCCTATCGTCTAAGTTTGTAGGTATATGTTCGGCCTGAAAATGTACATACGCTTTTGCCTGTCATTATATATTATTTAAAGATTACGAATTAAATAATGTACTTAATACCGATATTACATCACACACATTACTTGTCCTCGACTGATCCTTGTTAATTTAGGAGACACAAATAGTGAAATATTATTGTATAAATTTAGAAATTATTTTTATGAGTAGGTCCAAAGTAAAGATACTTCATACTCCTAGTACAAAATACCTTTCCTCAAACCAATAAAATGATAAATTCCTCCAAAGAATAAAATCAAATGTTACCTTTTAAAGCCTAGCAAATCTTCCCAAGAAAATAATTAGATAAATAAATTATGTTAATAAATGTTAAAAACGATCTCCGGTTCCAAATCTATTCACAAATTCTGTTTTAATTCTTGATAAAACCACAAGCGGTTCATCGATATTACTGTCTCTCCTATCAGGAGCTTCATAAATAGAAGATTTAACGGGATCCTATAAAAATAATCATTCGGAACGAGATCAGGTAAAGGAATAGTAGTATTCCAAACAGTTATTAGTCTGATATTCAAAATATTCTGCAAGTACTCACGTACACGAGCAGCGTTAAGGGAAGCACATCCATCCTGTATCCTGCTGAAATCATCTTATCTCATTCATTATGCCCGGAAAATTTTGCAGCGCCGGTATACTATTTTGTAAAAGAAGTGAATATCTTTGTGCATTTAAAACCCCTTCAATTAAAAATGGTCCAATTACATAGTAGCATAAGAGACTTGCTCAAACATTCACCTTTTGAGGGTATTAGGTTCGTGCGCCGTGTGTAATATGGCAATTATTCTTGGAACAATATCGCCCATGTAAAGGAGGAAATGTGGATTCATCCCTACACAAAATATTTTCAAGAAAATTTTCATCGTTACTACGTGTTATAAGTGCCTCACGAAATACGAAGCTTTCGTACTTATCATTAGGAAATATTGCGTTTAATTTTTTTATTTCAGCACTTTCTGTTTCCTAAAATTAGCATTATGGTAATTGCCTGTTGTTTCTTCCGCTGCTCCTTATGGCTTGTTACAGCTTAGTGCTAATCATTAGTACTCGGTGCTCGTTCTAATACCATAATGTATAAACAGGCCGAATTAGTGCTAAGAATTGTCTCAACCTCCGTATGCAGTATGAAATATAATGGCAACTTTTATCTCTTACTATCCTTCGTTGCTGTTATTAGCGCTATCTTCACTTTCGATTGCTACGGTGCAACTTATTTACATATGTCGGCGTCGGCAAAGTACCTATCTGTCTGTCTATTAGCGTCAACTGTTGTCAATCGTTATCGTCGTAGTTTTAAAATACTTTTAGTTAAATTCCACGTTGATTTGTTTATATATAGTTGTACAAATCGTTCTTTTCAGAACGCTTCCATCGATTTCGAGCGTGCACAGTGTAATATGGATATATTATAACCTATACATTTAATTACAGCTTTCACTGCATTAATGGAGCCTGTAGGGAGAAAACGGCGTAAGGGTGAAAAATTTTGCCTGAAGGAGAAGTGTATGATTGCAAGTGTTTTAAATTATTTTAATAAAACTATGAATGTGAGTGTTGCAGTTCAAGAAGCAAGTAAAGCTTTGGGTTGCTCAGCGCGTACAATATATACTATAAAACAAGAGCAACAAACTGGTTCATTATAAAGTCCAAAAAACCCCAAGAAAAGGAAAGGCATACAACTAAATGACCAATTACAAACATATGATCAAAACACACAAGCACCTATTTGACGTAAAGTGCATAGTTTCTTTATACAGAATATGCCAACTACATTAAATGCAATTCTTGCTACTGTCAATACTGATGATCTCCCTAACTTCAGTCGAGCAAACTTTACATAGATTGTTACACGATATGGGTTTCGAATTAAAAAAAAGTAGGACGTAAAACTATACTCATTGGACGAGACGACATTATTCAGTGGAGGCACAAAGGAGAGATCAAGAAATTTAGAGAAGAAGACACAATTTAGTTCTTGCTATTTGACATTTCTGTAACTTTAATTATTTCAGGTCGAACTATAATATATACCGATGAATCTTGGGTGAATACAGGGCATGCAGTAAATAAAACTTGGACAGACACTACGATTCAAAATAGTCGACAAGCCTTTATCCAAGGATTAAGTACTGGTTTGAAATCCCCAACCGGGTTTGGACCTCGTCTTGCATTAGTTCATGCTGGTGTTGATAACGGATTTGTTCCTGGTGCTGAATATACCTTTATCTGCAAGAAAAACACTGCTGATGTTCATCATGAGATGGATTCAGACACATACGAGGATTGGTTTATTAAGAAATTGCTTCCAAATATACCGCAGAAGTCAGTGATTGTTCTTGATAATGCTTCATATCACTGCAGAAAATTTAAAAAAAATCCAACGGCAGCATGGAGAAAAAACAATATCATTGATTGGCTCTGTGAGAAACCAGTACTCACCACTGACGATATGCTAAAGGGACTTGCTGTTTTGCGTGTCACAAATTAAACCGCAGTAGGATAAAGGGAGGATTGACGAACTTGCAAAAGAAAAAGGTCATGCAGTTCTTCGAATAGCACCTTACCTCTGCGAGCTAATCCTATTGAAATGGTGTGGGTACAAGTTAAAAACTGTATAAAAATGAATGATACCACATTTAAGGTAAAAGATATGGAGGAATTAATTCGAAGAGCAAAAAGCACTGTAACAGTTGATAGTTGGCAAAGTTATATCAAACATGTAAAAAGTATTGAAAAGGAAATGTGGATAGTGTACAGCTGATTCGACTATTTGGCAACCGTGTATCGAATTTTCATAAGCTCTGTACTGCATTCGAAGGTTGAGACGATCTATAATGCGAGTGGCGAGTATTAATGTTTAGACACTAAAGATCGGTTTATGCAGCGTCCTGTAACGTGACATGTAATGTAATGTAACGTACCTAAGTTAACATTTAAGAAGATAAAAGAAGCAATTGGAGTTTAAGCGTTTATGCAGTAATTTAGTGTAACTTAAGAGTTGGTTATCTTTCATATTTACTACATGACATTAAATGAAATCATATATTACGCATATGCACTAACTTGAATTTCTTTCATTTTGACATCCTTCCGCGTAGTCTAGTGTGATTTCCATTAGTTTCCTGTTTGTTTTTATTTTCGAAATGGCAGAAGAGATAATCTTATTTAATTTCATGCTGATATTGGTATCTGCATATAAACGTATCAATGAAAGTAAGCGTCGTTGGGCGGTGCGTCCTTCAAATCGCATGAGAAGAAAATGGCATGTTTGTCAATTTCGTCTGGTTAGAACCTATTTACACGTGGTCAGAGATAAGGAAAGACGTCTCGTGTCTGGGATGTCAACCATATGTCAACCGCTTAACGTTCTTTTCCGCATGCGCTACGCTAAAATTACATCGGTGCATAAACGTACTTCTTTTTTAAGTTAAATCTTATGTTACGTTGCACCAAATGTTAAATTACGTTACGTTACATGACGCTGCATAAACCGACCTTAAGCTTGTGTAACCGCGGCATTTTCATACGTTATCGCATTGTCGTGGAGCGACCATACACCTATCGCACGCCGTATATCAGTGAGTAATGGTAATACAAAATATTCTCCTTTAGTTTTATAACTATAAGGTTATTTATTATACCGAAATGTAAAAAAAAACAATTCTTAACCCGGCATTAACGTGGTGAGGTATAACACAACGACCTTCTATAAAAATGATCTAATATGCCACCACGGTAACGCCAGGTTGAAAGGAAATGAAATCTAGACAGCCAAGAGATCGTTAGTTGAACCATATGAATGTGCTGTTAGATAAATTACAAATGTTACAAACGGAAGTGGTTACAAATTATGTTATTTTCTTCGCGCGTGCAAGATACATTTCCATTTCATACTAATACACTTTTATCTTACTGTTTATTTATTAAGCTTTGTAATATCAAAAATCGGTATACATACTTTATTAAAGGAAGCGTATGCAACCAGTTCAATGACCTATTTAACTCTATAAAGTAAAAAATCATCTTTATATGAGCGAATAAAAAACAAACTGAAGTGATTGTAGTAAAGCAGGTTTTTTTCAGGTATGTGATCGTTACACTATTTGGCTACACGTATCAGTATACCAAGTGCACGCGTTCGTGCTGCGCATAGTGAGCCTAATGTGTCCGACAAGAAATATAGCAAGCCAAACATTCGCCAGAATCCGCACAGCATGTGAATGCGCATTTTGTTCTAGCTAACTAAAACATCTAGGCATTTCTTTTACTCTTTACTACGCTTATCCGAAGCTGTCAAAAATCCACTCTGTATACAGTACATACATATAACGCGTTACACATTAATTAAGGAAGTTTAAAGACAATTATACATATATGTCTATTATATACCTAGGTTTTAGTAAAAATAATTAGAAAAGAATTTATAAATGTAAGAAATGAAGTTCTTATAAGAGAAACGTAATATTTTAGCAAGAAGCAAAAAAAAGAGATCATTTATATAGTGTCGTTTCGGCAGTTGTGTATAATTGACTCTTAATTAGGTTTTTCATGGTACCGTGCTAGCATCTTAATCCTGATCTTGTTATTAGTAGAGTTGGCACTGCGAGCGTTCGGCCAGTAGCGCGTGCTGCGAAGAATTGCAAAGGGTTCAGTAGGTAATAAATGTGAATAAACACTTACCTTGTTAAGCAGCGTTCTCAGTATGCAGATGCGCAAAGTGTAAAGATCGGTTAAATATTTGCAGCATCGGATGTGTTTCAACAGCCTTTTCGACATGGTTAACCATTATGAATGTTACTTAATTGCTAAGAATAAATTTGCTAAGCTAACAATATTAGTATACCTTTGATGTAAACCAGGGCTTACTCGACCAATAGAGGGCTCTGAGTGCAAATCTTTATCTAATAGAGGATTGTGAGTGTAAAATTCTAGAACTCATACTGCATAGAGTATTTTAAATTTATATTACTTAATTACTTTAGTTTAGTTGGTAGTTCATTTGGTTTTTACTTATCGTTTAATCATTATCGTTATGTTTATTATTATTGTGTATTTCGTCTGTAAAGATTGACGTGTCCCGAATTAATTATTTTGTTAAAAATGAGCTAAAAATGATTCATCGCCAGGTATCTGGACCGACTGTACTTTTTCGTGTAATTATATTCTTAATGGCTATGTTTTTGTAGAGTAGGGTAGATTAATATTAGAGCGAATTGTTTT
Source organism: Osmoderma eremita (assembly GCA_031763485.1). Lineage (NCBI taxonomy): Eukaryota > Metazoa > Arthropoda > Insecta > Coleoptera > Scarabaeidae > Osmoderma > Osmoderma eremita. Next base: position 12,193 of record JARFOC010000344.1, on the reverse strand, counting down.
CCTTGAGAGTCTTTAGTGTGTAAGTTGCTATTGTAGAAGTCAGTACGTGAATAAAATTATTGTTAAAGTTGGTTGGTGCGTTATTGTGTTTGAAAAATAAGTAGATCTAACAATTTTGTAGGGCAGGAGTAATCTGAACAGTGTGTTTATTGTATTCCGTTTGGTAAAAGTTCATTCCACTTGTAACTTTCGGGAATACGTTAATCGAAACCGCCAATGCGTGTTTCTTGCGCAACTTGTGCGCTCACTCTCTGAACAGAATTATAGTTCGAAATAGAAAATGTGCATGGCAGATTGCATACACTTTGTGAATGACATTACGCGAAAAAATGCTTGTATAGAAGAATCAATAGAATTTTGGATGACAAAGTTTGAAATATATGAGATTTGGCGCGGTAGTCTGTTTAGTTGGGTTCGCAGACCACCAGATGGATAGGCACACAATTTTAACGTTAAGTGCCCCATCCACCCTTACTATATTATCTCTGATATCTACGAAGCCTGGACACTTTCTAGTAGACAAAATTGAATATGGTTGCTATAGTTACAACTATGATGTTTTATAAACAAGTTGTAAAACGTTGACATTCATAAATTGAACGGTGATAAAACTGAATTTTTGAAAACGGCATGTCTAAGAAAAAGTTAGATTTTGGAAAAGTCTAGTTTCGGTCAGTTATTAAGTATTTACTTTTCAAAGCGTTACCGAGCAAAAATTTTTTTGCTTATATGATAGAAACTAGGTGATCAGTGTGCTGCCGAAAATAATAAAAAAAAAAAACACCAACAAATTATTGACTTATATTAAATATAGATATTACAATGAATTACTTTTTTCATTTTCATTTCCATATTCACGACACCATATATATCTATTGAAGTAATTCAAAGGTTCTCGAAATAAATTCCACCAAATCTGTGATTTATTCATATTTTCAACTTATCAAAACTTTAATATTTGTATTAGACGTTGGGGGATTATAGAAAATCTCAAGGAAATTTGATAAGTAAATACTGGATATAATTTTAGCTCAATTCTTCCTAAATCGTATTTAATCTCTGCGAACAGCAAGGTGACAACGGAATTTTATTTTATTTATAATTACAATATGAATACGTAATGGACTCTTAATTTTTATGGATTTAACATATTTTAATAAAAAATCAGAATTATACTCAACAAACTTAAATGCCACGAAAACCGACATAACCTGGGTCACTTAAAGAAGGGTTACCCTTCTAAAAGTAAATAATTTACACTTATAAAAATAACTCTCCACGGGAATATTTCTGTAGGGAAACCTTTATCTAAAATATTTATAAGGTGTTGTACTCCTTCTTTTCGTGGTCCGGGTTGCGGCTAAATATAGGATTTTTTTTGTAACATATTCTATAAAAAATATACAACCTGGTTCTAGTTACAACGGGCTATACAATTGTTATGCAATAACTACTAAAAATGCACATGTAAAGGAGATAGAAATCTTAAAATTTTCTAGAATCACAACAGCAAAAAATATGTTTAGTTTAATTCAACCAAACCAATGGTAATAGAGATATAAAGAAAGAAAGGTTTAATATAAATATTGCAGCGAATATTTTCTTTCTTTTTGCAAGCAATTGCTTTTCTCGGAAAAAGAATAATAGTTTATAGGTTGCAGCTTATATGACAATTAATACTAATACCCACCAATTATGAATAATTATGTATCTTTCATTACAAAATAAGTTATAAATTGAATTCTAGACATGATGCCATCTGAATCAGAGCGAACCCTACTAATGGTAGTGTAATAGCTTTCACTTCTGATCGGTGTTTGCGCAAGAAAGTTACAAAGATCTTGCAATAATTTAGGTATTTATTCCAGGGGAATTTTATTATTATTGTATAAATAATAGCTTTATTTTAATATACTCGTTATAGGCCCAGGGAAAGGAGTATGGGTGGTAGACAAGAGCTGGAGAAACTCTAAGAGATTAAGTTAATTGAGCGAGTGAAACAAAACATTGAATCATTTCCGAAAATTTGAAATTGGGAAGAAATTGAGATGGATGTACATACATATCAAGCGTAAACATGGGTGTTAGATATAACTTCCTTATTCGGGACTTGGTTGACAATGGAAGCCCAAGTGCTCTCGAACATATGTACCGAATTTATTAAACCAATTTGTCAGGTGATGAATTCCCGATACTGTGTGTTACATCGAGAAAACGGTCTTACTTGGTATCGCGATATCATCCGCCAAGTTCGATTGATCGTCCCTTCTACTACTGCCCCTATGGGTGTATTGTAGAGCGGATGGCATGCTAGAGTTCATCAAAAAAGTTCAGGTCCTTAGAGCCTGTTTGACACGATACTAGCTGTCATTCAATTTTTCATTCTAGAAACTAGACTTGTTGCTATAGGTACTTGAAGAGTGAAATGAAGTTGTAGTTCCCAAATAGTACATTGTCGTTAACTTCATCATTATAGCACTGCCAACTACCTTCTTGTATCTTTTCGGTTTAGTTTATGTTTTTGTTGTATGTGTCATTACCAGAGAAAGGGTGTAGCAGTCATACGTATTTACCGATTTCAGTATTTTCGTTTTTTTTACTCCAGTAAATAATGGAGCTACAATGCGTGAATATAATGAAAATACAATATTTTAATAAAGAATACTGACCAAATATTGATATCAAAGAAAAAATCCAGCTTTTAATTTGGGTTGGCAGTACGTTTCACGCATGCGCATTGCATTTCTAGTAAGCGAGTTATATGGTGGATATAGTATGAAAATTGGACAAATCTAGCATCGTATCAAAGAGGCTTAAGGTAGCTCAGAATCAGTGTTATTGATGATTTGATATCATTTTGTTTCTTTGAATATACAGGTTAGGTGGATATTCCGTGCGACTACACAATAGTTGAGAAATTCGTTTCGTTCGATATTCTAGATTACAGAATATAAGCATACAGTGTAAGCAAGAGTTTATCAGAAAAGTTGACTTATTCATTTCAGCTTGCAATGAAGGGCAAAAATGGTCACAGATGGTCCACGAAACACCAGATACTTGCTTGCAGATACTTTTTTTCACAGATAATATATTAAATATAAATTGTCTGTTATACAAACGAGTAAATTACTCTGAAAAAAACTTTAACAATATCCAAGACGTGCAAAGAGGAAGTAATGGTATTAATTGGTCTTCTAATTTTTTCCGAAGCAATGAAAAACAACCACCTAAATGCAAAGAAAATGTTTGATCCTACAATATCGAGCAGTATATACAGGGCTACAATGAGTTGTGATCGATTCTTATTTTTATTAGATTGTTTACGCTTTGAGGATAAACAAACACGAATTTATCGGAAAAAAAATTGACTCACTTGCTCCAATTCGAGACATTTGGGACAAGTTGATCGCTATTTGTAGATCCTCATATACTCCATCTTGCTATACAACTTTGGACGAACAACTTTTGTCATTTAGAGGAAGATGCGGATTTCGCATATTTATCCCAAATAAACCAGCAAAATATGGGATCAAACTAGTTACGTTGTGTCATGTGGCAACAAAATATATGATTGACGCTGATTCATATCTAGGAAAAGGAACTAAAACAAATGGTTTACCTCAAACTACTTATTATATACGGAACTTGACAGGAAGCATCCATGGTGGTAACAGAAATGTCACTATGGATAACTGATTCACCTCAATAAGTGTTGTTAATGAACTCCTGCAAGCTCTTTATAAATTGACCCTTGTCGGCACATTACGGAAAAATAAAGCTGAAATGCCATCGGATATGTTGGAAACCCGTCAAACACAGGAATCAATTTTTTGTTTTGACAAGGTAAAAGTTCTAGTATCATATTTATCAAAAACCAAGAACAAAAAGCTAGTGCTTTTACTCTCAACAGTGCATACCAATGGAAGAATAAATGAAATAACAAAAAAAACCAGAGATAACACATTTCTACAATGATACCAAATTTGGTGTGGATTCATTTGATCAAATGTGTTCCAATATGAATAGTGGTCGTAAAACCAGAAGAAGGTCTATGAGCATATAATATATATATAATATGCTGCTATTAATTTTTTGTTATATACAACTCGAATGTAATCAAAAAAGATTGAAAATCTGTGTCTAGAATGACATTTATGCTTGATTTGAAGGACAAGTTAATCAGACCATGGTTAGAAACACGAATGAACACCCCTAGTTTGCAGCGTCCAATGCGTCAATGTACAATTCCAAATATTGATATGTTTCCTGAAAAGCATACGGTGGAGAAGAAACGTACAATTTGCTCTTTTTGCCCCCCACGTCTTCCCAGGATGACAACACATTATTAAACATCGAGCTTCTTGTTGTCTGAACTGCGCAATTTAATGTCTATTTCTTATGTTATATTAATTTTTCGTTTTCTAAAGAGTTATTTTTCTTGTTAGTTCTTTGCTGGTCGAAAAAAAAAATGTTTGGAAAATTTTTTTTATTAAAAGATTGGTCAAATTTACGAGTGTTTAGTATTTGTGTAACTTGTACAAGTGTTTAGTAGTCTAGGGTTAAAAGACGATTGGTTGAAAATGAATTGTATGGCCGGTCAGTGGCAAAAGTTCCACTCCTAAGCAAAAAAAAAATATTGCAGGAAGACATAAAAAAATTGAAAAACATTATCTGGAGCGACGGAACATAAATCAATCTTGTTTCATCAGATTATGTTCATTATTCAACTTAATCCTCGATGCCCAAAAAAGAAACGATAAAGCACAGAGGCGGTAATATGATGATTTCCAAGTTATTTTTTATGGTTGGGTGTCTGTCCTCGCCATGGGATATGAGGAATCCCGACAAAAACATATTTACAGAGAGGTATTAAATGATGTTATGCTTCCGTATGCCGATGAAGAAATGACACTGGACTGGAAATACCAATATGACAATGACCTTAAACACACTTCCAAATGAGTCACAGGTTGTGTTTACGCCGATAATGTACCATGGCCTGCTCAATCGCCAGATCTGAACCCATCGAAGACCTTAAGAGTGTATCGAGGATTCATTGACAGGCCAAACATTTCAAAATAAACAGCAAATGTGGGAAGTTATACAGGAAAAATGGCAAGCTCTATCTGTGACGGCATGCCTGAGCTTTATAGAGTCTCTATTTTATGCAATAGAGAATGGTTATTTCTTTATTTTTATTCTTTGCCCTATACATGTCAAACAAAATTTTTAAAGGTCAAATACTCACAAAAATTGTTTGTGCTAACTGTGATAAAAATATTCATAGAAATCTATATACATTATTATGATAATAAAAAATTCCCCATTTGCAAATCGATAAGCAGCATATATGTTGTTATTACTTAATCGATAATCAGTTAAGACAATCGATACATTTAAGACAGTTTAATAATTTTGGTCACTTAAAACGTATATTGTACAACTGCTGAAGCGCCAATAAATAAATAGATATTATCGGTCGAAAATAAATAGATATGATGATACATTAGATAATACAGATTTTTTTAAATCGTGGTATGATCTGATAATGTTATATATAAACTTCACTTAGCCCAATTCTTTTTGGTAAGTATAACGCCACCTGTGCCACCGCAATTTGGAAATATTTTAATAGAAATCAATAAAAATTATATAATTATAATAAAAGTAAAAATTAAGCGGTCGGTGATATTGGAACTACAAAGTTGTATTTAACTTTCGACATACATATAGAAAATGTAGAATTCGCCAATGCTTCAAAATAATTTCTAGTATTAACTTAACCACAAATATCCATACTGGATAATTACAATGACAATATAATAAGAAGGAGTAAGGTTAACTTAATTTAAGAAAATAAATGTGGTTGATATTTCGGTTTATTTGAACTGTTATCAAAATTAAAGTAAATATGCAGTCTGCCTCATTAAGGTTTCCACAAGTTGTATTCAGATATAAAAATAACGGTAAATTAGGATTCTGGGCGATAACTCGAAATATTTTGAGCCATTCAGTATATATATTCAATTAAGAATCACATATAATTGTGAGTAAAAGAGAAATTTGCTGGATTTAAAGTAATATAAATCGAATTCCAGGCAAGTTTTCGCGAAATTTCGCCCGCGGCTATTGCAGATTGAAGCATTTTTATTGCTCGGTTTCATAATGACCGCAGCATTTATGTACTATATACATATATTCACGGAATTTTATAATCTGAAACTATTAGGATGGATTTTGTTTGACTACGGAATAATTCAATTAGTTTGGATGCAGCTTTATAAATTTAAAAATAAAGCAAAACACACATACATTAAATATACTGTAGGTTAGGTATAGGATACGGTGGCTTAAAATAAATTTAAGTTAAAAAATACCCCTTACCACCTTGTTGAG
>JARFOC010000343.1:0-19683 GCA_031763485.1 Osmoderma eremita | reverse complement strand
TTTTAAATATATTTTTATATACTTAATTTTTTGAACGTACGTGCCATCTATTGGCAGAAATCTTCTTTTCTTGAAAAATAGGCTTGCATGAATCTCTCAGCTTTATGCCACTGACGGCTCTGATAACTTGCTTTTGAGCTATAAAAAGATTTTTTTGCTGCAGAAGAAGTTCCCCAAACAAGAACTCCGTAATTAAGCCGAGTCTGAATTTCAGAATAATAAACAGAAACAAGGGTTCCAAAGACAAACGAGATGTTAAGGTACAGAATAGGTAAGCTTCTTGATGCAAGATAATCACATTATTCATTCCACAACAGATTCTCCTGCACTATGACCCCTAAAAACCTAGCAGAGTGCTGTTGCTGCAAAAAGGTTTAGTCCCAACCTGAAGGTCGCAAGTAATATTTTCAGTACGCTGAACAGTGTGAAATAATAGGGAATTAGTTTTTTTGTCGTTCAAGCACAAATTATTTGAACAAAACCACTGCTGGACACGATCCATTGCTGCGTTACCTGCAGTTTCAAACTGATCAGAGTCACCACCAGAAACAAGTATAGTGGCGTCATCTACGTATGTATAAAATAGAAAATCATTTACAAAGTTATATATGTCATTCATGTATAGATTGAAAAACAGTGGGCGCAATAGAGATCATTGAGGAACCCCATGGGGAACTGATACACAGCTAGACTTGTATTGCCTCAGTCTGTTGTTTGAAAAATGCGCAACAGAAACATATTGAATCCACTCAGCAGCACTGCCTCGTATTCCGTATTCGTATAGCTTCTCTAATAATAAGGAATGTCAGACACAATCAAAAGCTTTGCTGAGATCACACAAAGTGGCAGGTGGAGTATTTCGTTTGTTAATATTTTCTAGGATAATCTCATAAAAACCTAATAATGCAGTAGTAGTCGACTTGTTTTCTCTGAAACCGTGTAAGTTGTCATTTAGTATTTTATGTTTTTTAAGAATCAATCTATCAAGCCATGCAATAGGTACTCAAAAACTTTAGCGACATTAAATATTAGGGAAATGGGCCGATAATTTGTTATATCAGTTTTTCAGAGTTTTTCTTAAAAATTGGTACAACTGGGGATGTTTTAAAATAGACAAGCAGATCTTCATTATTCAGACAAATTTGTGTGTCCGCTGAAAGCCCTGGACTACAGTAACTTAACTTCCGTTCAAAATGGAAATTTCCTACACAAATATACTTTAAATAGTTCCAAATATACTTCCACACGCCGATTTAATAAGAAATTCTTTGTCAACCGAAAATATAGATTGAAATTTTTTTTCTGCCCCATTGAAATTCTTTCTTTTTGTATAAAGTCAAACATACTGTAATGGAACGGTACAATTTAAAATATTTTTGTTTAAATAGAATTTACGTTAAAAAATACCCCTTACCACCTTGTTGAGTATAGAACTCTGAATACGCATTTCGGCAGCTAAGATGCCATCCTCAGCAGAAAACCACAAAGGAAAAAATATAATGTCAAATTTATTTTAAGCCACCGTATCCTATACCTAACCTACTTTAAATAGAATAGAAAGCTTAATGTCAGTGCAGTTTTGGAAAGGTCCGTAGATTATCCGTAAAGAGGAGTTGTGTGGACTGGACGAAAGGCGATAGAAGAGAAGCGGGGAAGCTTATAGTGAGGGACACGAGCTGTCAGGCGGAACGTCACTTTTGACATTACGTCAGTTTGACAATACGTCAAAATAAATTAAATTAAGAGGCAGGTGGTATTACTGACTGGGATAATTCGTAGGGGGCGATATGTCAATTTTGACATCAGGGAAAAATGAATGAGAAATAAGAGTGAGTCAAGGATAATTCTTGACCTGGCTGGGGGTGTAACTAAGTTTAGAGAGTCAAGTCATATTAATTGAGTCAACTGGTTGCATTATTTAAGTAAAAGTCGTTATCGACCCCGTAACCCCGTAATAAATTATTAAGATATCTGTTCGTGAGTCGGACCAATAAAGAAAGGGAAGACCAGTATACCAAGGAGGCAGGTTGGCTGTATTAAACCGCAACTCCCCGTCGAATCAGGGTAGCCGCGGCGAACTAGAAAATTGGAACGACCGGAGAGGTAAGTCCACAAACTCCATTAATCATTAGTCCAGTACGCATTTTGTTTTCATTAGTATTCATATTCACAGTCAAAAGGGGCCCCGAATATTTATTTTTATCTATTGTTGTTTTTTTGTTGTTGGTTGCTTTCCCCTTATTAAATATTAAACTTGTTATCAAATGTATTATATGGTACATAAATTACTTTACCAGAACTGCGCGACTTGAGATTAGTATCAGATAGAGTGCTCAGGTTAGATAAACCATGTTCGAAGTTTAAGTTTATTGTAAGAGTACCGTTACAATACCTAAACAATATGCCAATACATTGTTGGACCTGTGTCCTGTACACCATCAAAAACAAATTGTTTCCATCCCCTTTATGACGACCACTCTCCCTTTATGCTACGACGCGAAAAGAAAAAGATCCGTGCTAAGTATAGGACCTACCACATAAACATTTTTATTGTAGGCACAATTTTACAGGCCATACAGATAGAATGAGAAAGGGCATATGCAGTTACAGTTTGGAACTCGATAAGGCAACACGTTTACAATCGAAAAGGGCTGACATATATGAGAAGCGAATATAAAATTTGCAGACTGTAAAGTCCCTCGCCAGATTGACGGTGCCTAGGTACCTAATGCTTTGAAATATTAAACTGGGCGTCCGATTTATGTACCTGCAACGAAATCGACATGAAAAATGGAAGAAAGTTACGCATCCGCAGTAAAATCATTTCAAGAAGTCAGTTCGTATAAAAAGCGAACGTTATAAGCAGATAGTGGAGTTTGTATGTTGCATATTCAAAACGTATGTTTTAGTAAAGTTAGTTAAATGCAAATGCAAAATAGAATAATGCGTATTTCTGGTATTCTTCTAAAATTTTCGTTAAAAGTCCCTCCAGAGTACAGGCGTATAATGAAAAATTTGGTATTTCTTTGCCACCAGAGATAATGTTAACTAGGTGGGCCACATAATTGAACAGTACTAATTATTTGGCAGAATGTTACCGGGGGATAGAAAACCTAATAAATCTATTGAACACTTCATACACACCAAAATACATACATATCAAGTTGGGCACACCGAATAAGAAAAATCAGTCACCTTTTTAATAACAACAAAACGTGTCATCTTATTGTCGGCTCGGTTCTTCTGGATTAATTTTGCTATCATGAGGAACGATACTTGTTGCCAGTTCAATAGATTTCATATATTAACCTTGGAGCAGATCCACCATCTGAGTTGGCACTTTGCCCTTCCACCCATTTTAACTAATCACGGAACACACCAATGGCACATTTTTACAATAATTATCGTATTGAAACTTGTAACGGTGCTCTTACAATAAACTTAATTTAGAAAATGATTTGTCTAACATGAGTACTCTATTTATACTTCTCAAGTCGTGCAGTTCTAGTAAAGTAATTTATGTACCATATGATAAATGTGATAACAAGTTTATTTAATAGGAAGGGCAAAAACAACAACAAAATTAAACAACAATGGATAAAATATAGGTTGGAGCCCATTTTAACTGTTAATATGAATATTAATTAAAAAATACGTAATGGAATAATGAGTAATGTAGGAGTCTGTGGACTTAGCTTTTCGGATTCCAATTGTCTAATTCGCCGCGGCTATCAGATTCGACGGGGAGTTAGGGTTTAAAACAGTCAACCTGCCCTGATCGCTTCCTGGTCTTCGCTCTCCTTATTGGTCCGACTCACGAACAGATATCTCCGGGTTAATGACTTATTACGGGGTTACGGCGTCGATAAGGACTTTTACTTAAATAACGCAACCAGTCGAGTCAATTAATGTCACTTGAGTCTCTGAACTCAGTAACACCCCCAACTGGGTCAAGAATTTTCCATTGACTCACTTTTATTTCATTCATTTTTTCGTAATGTCAAAATTGACATCTCGCCTTCTGAGAATTATCGCATTCAGTAATGTCACCTGACTGACTTATTTTAATTTAATTTAGACGTACTGTCAAAATTTCTTACTATAGGCCCCGCTTCTTACTATAGGCTTTCTCTCCACTTTATTACCCGTCCACAACTCTTTTTTTTACAATATATAAATGATAATTTAACAACATCAACGTAAAACCTTGCCAAAACTCCACGGACATTTAAAATTTTTATGGTATTTAAATAAATCTATTTTAAAATGTACCGTTCCATTACGAACTTGAAGTTTTCTTCGGTAGTATGCAGAGCGGATGAAAGAATATGTTTTTCTAAAATTTCGTCATCGATGTTGCAAAAACCATTGCAACTACCATTGCAGAAATCATCAAACGCCCTGTCTCGTATTTCCTATAACGAACACTAACACGTTCTCTGATCGCATACCACCTACCATAAGTTTCAAATTTATGCTTATCTGATCATAGTACTTCATTACTCCAGCGTCCACTCGTTATTTTCTCGTCCGTAAAGCCGAGGTCATTATTTACTTTAGAAACTCATCAAAAAGGCCGTTAGTAAAGATAGCAAGGATTACTCCTCCCGGACTTTATCCGGGAGGAGTAATCCGAAGAGTGTGTTTATCGTTGATACAGATTAAGAAAAAAATCGAAATATATAGCTCTGTTCCTCACTGATTGTCACATGGACGTCAGAGGCATGCGCGTTGTGTGAATGTATTGCAATAGACACCCTCACGTTGTACAAATTATGCAATGCGCATGCGTCTGACATCCATCTGACAGTCACCGAGTCCAGATGGAACAAAGCCTATTAACTACGAAAAACACGCATATTGTGAGGCACTTGTAATACGTTGTAACAACAATGAAAATTTCGTTAAAGATATTATTTTTACCGACACTTGTTTCTTACGCTTCTCCGACCGAGCATAATTATTAAGATAATTTATTTATTTCATTATATTCTCGAGAACAGCTGTGGCTTTAGAGGGAAATATTTCATTTTATTCTTTAGAGGAATATTATTGGTCTGAGAAAGAAATCTTATCTGCACCTATTTATTGATTGAGAAAAGATATTTTGTACTATGAAGCATCTATAACGTGGAGTGTTTTCCAGTGAATATACGCCTATAGTGCAAACGGATATGTGGACATCCGCTTCTAAAAGCAAAACAATTTTTAATCCTACTCAACAAAATGATAATAAATATATTGCCTATAACTCACATAACGTTACGCCATACCATTTACACGTCGACCATGAAATATTGGTGGCATACACTCGTATTGGTGGCGTACACATGATCACGTTGCGTATAGTTTCCGCTAATTAACAATCTCGCTTCAAACGGTTAAAACCGACAAAGGCGTAATCCTATACCCATCACAAAATTTTAATATGCCACCATCACTACCGTTTAATGGGTATGCCCCGAGCTTTTTGTGTATTATGTATAAATATAAACAAAGCTAATGGCTTTATGCACACGATCTCCTAATACGTTTGTGCATTTATCTATGTATGGATAATGTTAATTTAAATACCACAAATAGCAATATGATTCGTTTAATGGATTTAAGGGGGTCGTCTAGTGTGAAGGCCGTTTTTTAATGCTTTTTTGGGAAAATTTTTTTTTTGACAAAACAATTAAAATAAAAAAATTTATAAGTTGAATATCATTTTTATTAACATTTAAACAAACTTTGTGAATTTTTTGAAGTCATTATATAGAATATAGTCGGAGATACACCGCCCAACGGAAACACATATATAAAAAGAGGTGCTCTACTGCTGCCATGATTCCGGCCGTTCTGCTTAGCTGAAGTCAAAAAACCAGACGCAATTTTAATCGTGAGACTTGAGGCTCTACATGGAACTAAAATAAAGTTACAATTCCATGAAATGTTTTTTTTAACGCTTTAGAAAAAAAAAATCAATTTTTCGTATTCTTTTTTGGGGTCTATATACTTGATAAAAATAAAACTAACGAAGCAATCTTAATTATTTTAGTTCAACTTGTGTACTAAAGATGCAGTATAAATTTGAGCAGAATCAATCAAATAGTTTTTGAGATATCATGGCAGCAATTTGAAAAATTCGTGTTTCGAGAAAAGCGCGTTTGAAAGTTGTTGTCTGGAATTCATAATAAAAAAATGGTCTCAACATCAATCTGCTATGCCTGGACCATAGAGTACACCTTCCTCCTCTTCAAAGAAGTCATGTAAGGCCGTCTTCTCTTCTCTGTTTGATATCTGGGCGGTCGATGCGAGAATTGTTACGCTGATGGACGAACGCTTGGGCATTTCGGCCAATATTTACTTCCATGACTTCCATCAGCTTTAGGATAGATTCGAACCCTTCATTGAAGATTAGCACAGCAAGGAATGTGGCGATTTCGACGACTTTTGCACCAGAATGAAGATGCTTCGGAGCGAAAGTCCAGATTAGTGAGTTTAATGACTCATTATTGTTTTGAGTCTCACTCAGTTTGGCTGAGAAAACGCTAGCAAACTCCAAAATGCAGTAAACCAGGGTTGGAGTAACGACCACTTCAAAAATTTTCTTTGCTCCAAGTTTCTTCGCTGACGTAGATGTAAATGACGTTTCATTTTCTTCTGTATATCTATTTCCATGAAATTTCCTTTTTCTTGGCCGATCTCTATGAGATGGCTTAGAGTGACTTTTTATCCATTTTCAATTATTTTTCGAAAGTGTATCGAGCGAGGAAAACTACGATGTGTACTGTGTCGATGCCACGCCGAAACTGATCGACCGACGCGATACACGTGTTGGAACGGGTTTGTGAATAATGCTGGGTACTCATTAATTGAGTCTAGCACATAACAGAGCCCAGGTAAGCGGTTGGGCTCAAGAATATTCGATGCGAAAGCCAGCTCTGAGCCGCCCCGCTGAACGGGCCCAGCGCGCTCCGTATACCTGCTCCGGTTTACGGCTGTAACTTTTCAACGGCTTCAAATTTCGAAAAAACCTTTTACCCACGTCTTCTATACATGTTTTAGATATGATTTATGAAAAAAATAAAAAAACGATTTTTTAAGCGATTTTAACAACAACAAATAGTTAATGCCATTTGTTTTTGTGTTCGAAATCTCTGGTTTGGGGGCTTTGTATCATTTTTGCATAAATATATGTTGTTTTTTCTTCCAATTGAATGATTATAATCAAAAATATTGAGCGTTAATAATGCCGTGCAAGATTTAAATATCTGCTTCATGAATATTGAAAAAATCAAAGTTTATATTCACATAATTGGCTTTCCAATACTAACTTTACGATTTTAAATGAGTGTAAGTACAAAGTTTTTATTCTGTTTCAGGCGAAATTGTATATATGCCAAGTTGAGTCATATACAAATCTAACTACGGCCTTGCTTTTGCAAGAACAAAGTGTTGAAATCATAAAGAAAACGTATCATGGAAATGATCCGTCGATAAAATAAACTTATCGGATCATTCTTGACTTTTTTGAATCTCAAAATCGTCCTTCTCAACAAGCAAATTGAAATTTACTCAGAGAGACCAAAATCTGCACGTTCTGCGACAAACATTGCACTTGTGTGGGAGGTATCGCAAATGACCAATCAACGTTGATTCCACGGTAATCTCAAGAATTATCCGCTTTACTCGAAATCAGTTTATGGAGAATTTTACATAAAGAACTTGGATCTAAATCCTTACAAAATTCAACTGACCAAATTAACTAAAACCAAAGAATTGAAGAAAATGGATCATAGAAATAACCTAGAAATCTCGTTACTTAGATGCTAAAACAAAGATCAACAGGAAAACATCGCGTTATTTCTCACGGATCCTCTGGACGTGTTATTTCACTAAATGGTGATGTGAATTGGTACGCAAGGTCTTACGACCTCACGCTGTTAGACTTTTGTGTATGGGGTAATTTGCAGGGTAAAGTTTATGCTAATATTTAAAACAAATATGTTTTCAAAAATGTTCACAAAGCCTCAAAATTAAATTCTATGCAACTTTTTCAAATAACTTTCCTGGTTATATTATCTACCCCGCTTTTTAACATTTCATTTTTAATTTTGGCGCCATACTTGGGATCACCATATGCAAAAATAAATTTTGGAATTATTGGAAATTCTGAGTCGATCCCCCATAGAAAGCGTTTACAATGTTTTAATAATAAAAAAAAATCCTGTGTTGCGAAATTTTTGCCGCACAGTGGGCCGAATTCTAGTTTTTTGTTACCAAAAGTTCAGCGTTGCAATAAATAGCACAAGGAAGTGTAAAACGTGTAATTCTTGACTAATTTGTTTTGTAGAAGTCGTTATCAACAATTTATGAAAAATACAATATTCAAAAAGTTGATATTTGAGTGCACCAAATATCTCCATCAATTTTTTCTTCACATACAATTTCTATCGTGGAAGTACTATAAATGAATAGAAACTATTTGTAACGTGCCGATTTCGTTCGACGTATTTTTGTACATAAAATAAATTATCCGTGCGCATTGGGGGTAGCAAGGCCATCTAGAGGTGGATAGATTAGATGCGATGGTGGATAGCGATCGGTTATCGCATATCACCACAAAAATCGACAAATCAGATACAAATCTAGGGTTGGGGGTAGTAAGCGAGTTAGTGGTTAAATTCGTTCTTTTTAAGTCTCGCAGTGTTTGAAGTCATACTTGTCATTGGATTTTGCGGAGCATTTGGTTTTGGAAAGTAATTTTTGCGGAAACATTTATGGGAAATCCGCCCTGAAATACAGGGATTATATCCAATAATAATATTACGTTCGATTGGGGAACGTTCACAAGATTTTTGTGGATTAATAGACGACTCACACGTGGAGCACATAAACGAAGCCCTCGCCAACCAGGTATTAATTGCGAATCCTTCCATTCTCTTTGTTTTCTTTTGTTGTTGATTTGGGGATTACCATAATTGTGGTGCTTGCCAATCACAATCGGAATCTTTTGGGATAAATCCAAACGAACCAGCTAGTGGGACGCGGTCTGCTGAGCCGAATAGTGGCCGATTCCTTCCACCAGAAACCGGTTCACTTGGATTGAGGCACGAAATCTTCAAACAGGTCGGATTTAACCATTTATTTGTCAATTGGCACACATCGTGGAATTTCTTTAAATATTTATACATTTTGTTCTTTTCTGGTAAACTACTTAACTTGAAATTAAATAATATAATGGTCTTCAGCCACATTGTACCCTGGTGTAAGTTGAGTGATCACCCATCTATTTGTTTTACGGTTTCAAAGGGCTTCACCTGGACAAACCTGTCATTACTAACTTCAACCTGAATAACCTCGTAACTTTTTACTTGTCTTTTCTCCACTTATTAATTATATCAATACATATCAGTTATACACCAAAGTTTGTCTTACTTAATGAATTTTGTAAGAAATATCTAACGTGGTATCTACGTGGAATCTCGGAGTAAGAGCGATTTTTAACGGAAGTGGCGCCAACTCTTTAACCCAGCCGTCTCCACTAAGCTGGCCGTAGCAACCCCAAGTAGGGTGGGTATCAATTAAGGGTTTCATTTGTACCTTTGCATTTGTGGCGTCATTGGTTCTGGCGGCCGCTTGTGGCACGTCAGACATTCTCTGTAGATAACAGAGGATCTTACATCTTGGTTCCTCTTGTCGCAGCGTTTAGCGTTAGTTTTTGCTAAACACGTTAGTGTTGGCGACGACAGATTTTGCTACCATGATCGTCATGCACTTTTTGTCCGAGGGATTCTTATTTCGGCCACTATGCCGGTGACTGTACATAATAAAATACCTACATTTGAAGGACGCGCGCGAACCTCCTCCATTAACTTTGACATAAGATATTCTTTATAATTCCATCGAATTTTCTCCCAAGATGACGTTTTCAATTACACCCGATATATCTCTCTCCAAATATCTCCTGAATTGATAATACTCGAAAATTTAGACGCCCATTGTGCGATTTTAAGTATCAGGCGGCATCAATTCGGGAGTTAATTACCAATAATAGTAACGCCCCGGGCGAAGCCCGTTTTAAATATCCTGCTTAACGAACGGGGTAAATCTCGAGATAATTACCGTTGCAAACTCTCCGATCTCGCCTCCGGAACGGGAAACGCCCAAAGAACTTTCGGGTCCAATCTCCTAACTGTCATGCTTTGAGGCATTTACATCCGGTCCGAGGCGAACCTCCCTCAACTTCTGCGGTTCGTGAGCGCGTTTTTGTTTCCTAAGTCCTCCATCCACCTCTACTACATTCTTAATAACCCTTTTCCGTTCTTTATGCTTCGCTGGAAATGTAATAAGGTCGTCTATTAGTCCGCGTAAATTGAATAATATTTCAATTATTGTGTTGGTAGTGTAACGGTACTCTTACAATAATAAATAAATAAGTAAATAATTCGGCTACCATGAGTACTCTATTTTATACTTATCTCAGTTCTGGTAAAGTGAATCACGTACCTTATAATAAATTTATTAACCACAAGTAAATACAATATACAAAAAAAAAACCATTTGACATTAAAACTGACATTATAAATGTTAATATTTCTAACTTTTATTTGCCCCTAAACAGCTTTATTTATAACCCCTTAAATACCTTAATGCATACTAAGTTGCCTATCAAGCCGATTATATCCTTCAACATGAAATTATATCTGCATATTACTAATTTCTTTAGTGATTAGCCTGCAGTTCATTAACCATCAAACATTATTTAAAAACTAGTTAACTGGGTTATCTCTACGTTACTTGTTCAAATTAACCGGTGAGTACTCATTTCGCAATTATTATATACTAGGAATACCTGGGGATAAGTTTTTCCCTTGTAGGTTAGGTTACGTTGGATGTAAAGATGTATCCCGGATAAGTATAGTCCTAACTGCGTATCTGGACGATGGTGTGGATTGGAACATGCAGGTACTGAAATACGTGCTACCAGTTATTAGTTGAGGATACGGGAACACAGGATTTTCGGTAAGTACGTTTGTTTATTCATTTCTTGTTGACATCTGAGTGGTAATTTTGTATTTATCAATTATCATTCCATGCGAAAGCGTATTATATTTATGACTCATTGATAATTGGCTACTTAATAACTCTTTAACGAATTATTCCTTCGTTATTCTCACATCACGCTTTCTTACCCATTACCAAAAACTAATTCCCCCTTTTATTTCTTTACCCCTATTTATAGCGTCGCTAGCGCTTTTCCAATGATGCTAAAACCGATTATTTCGTCCATTACCACTCTAAAGAAAATATATTTTATTTACATAATCAATTATTTATTCTAATTATGAATTTAAATGTTATACTTATGTTTCTGTTCCCTATATTTTTCTGTATGTTTCAATAACTTTTATTTCTTTTAAATATTTCTAGTTCCGACGAAACCCAGCAGCTGTCTGTCACCACCCAAATTCAAGATTTATCGAACAATTAATTCACCTAAATCTGGAATTGGAATGGATGCATGACTATTAAGATTATTACTTCCACACACCACTCTCACAAGAGGATCCCATCTTTTCATCCTTCTTAATTTTTCAATTCAAAATTTGACTTGTCAAATTTTGACTATACTACAAGACTATAAATATATAAATTACATCTAACTATCAATAATATTAACAATAACTGTCTTTTATACATATCATACGCTTATACTTTGCAACTAAGCCGAACAAATCTTTTAATGGATTATTATCATGTGTATCGAGGGTTTTTGATAGTGTTTGTCGTACAGAGACGTACTCTTTTAATTTACACACAATAATAAAAGATAATTTAATCCCATCAACTTAAACTTTCCAAAACTGCACAAACATTACTTTCTATTCTATTTAAATAATAAAAAAAATATTTTCAATTTTACCGTTCCATTACAGTAGTAGCTTCTTCCTCCTAAAAGAATATGTCTACTAAATTGCATAGATACGTTATATAAAGTATTTCGTCGACAGACCAACGCATCTCTTTATCCAAAATCTAAGATATGAAGGTTAAAGAGGACAAACCATACTTATCAACAACTACATATACAATAATTAATACAGCATGATATTATTCATTATTAGGATTCATTTTAAGTCCAGAAGTTATTTTTAGGAATCTGTTCAACAAAAGATAGATAGAGTCAAAAATTACTAGAAGATCTTTAACAGATTGGGGACCGTACAAAAACGAATTGTTTGACTCGATATGGGTAATACATATGATCAATTCTTCGTATGCATGTGACAACATTACATTTGGATACGTTCAAGTTTAAATTATTCTTGGCGCACTAGATTTTCAACGAGTTCAACTGATCTTGTCGATAAATACAATCTTTTATAAAAGCCAACGCCAAATAATTTAGAACATTGCAATTTCTAGCAATCGTCGTTTATTAGAATAGGAAAGAGTAGAGGAGCCAGATTCTCTCCTCGAGGTACTCCCGATAGAAGTTAGTAGAGTCGCGGCTCATATGCGATACATAGTGTTTCTTATGTTCAAGATCCATGACGCGAGAAATGACACAAGTCGCGATAAGAATCGTTGAGACCTGAAGTTTCAGAAGCAAGATATTATGGTAAATCTGCTACTTGCTCACTACTGTCCATGTTATAGAATGCGAGATGGGTCCTTTCTAAGAACTTTGTGTCCTTAACCCTATCCTCAATACCCATCCCCGTATGCTAGCTTATACCAACTCTCAGGATAAATTAAGTGATTGTTCCGGTTCACATAACTTGACGGAGTACGCTTACTTAACCATAACGATTACGTAGTAAATATAAATATAGATTATAAACCGGAAGATAGTGTTATCCCAACGGTGATCTGGTGAAAAGCATATCTTCCAAGGTTTTTCCATAACTAACTCTAATATTTTGTCCTTTCTAGGTTCTGTTGAGAATGCCAACCTATAGTCGCCGGTTTTTTGTACTCATTGATAAACACACTGTTCGGATTACTCCTCCCGCACTAGTATTAATTAATTCGGGACGACACGTGTTTCGGGAATACGTATTCCGCCCACGTATTCCACCCACGTATTCCCCACAGTCCTTGCTATCTTTACTCATTGATAGGCTAAGTGTATTTTTGTTGTAGTTCTATTAATTAGTATATCATTTGTAGGTGGAGCTATTATATTGATTGCAGGCCCTTGCCGAAATGTAGACGGATTAACAAAAATTATTTAAAACCATTGACAATATTGAGGATGGAGTATGAAAGTAGTTGTGATGAGCATTAAGAACCATAGAAGAATTTCAGAATTACTTTTACCTGCATTAACGTAATCCTAGAGATATCTTGGTAGATCTGAAGATAGTGTTTTGTGACTCGAATATCTGTCTATTATGCAAAAGTTTTGAGGTAGATTTAATTTTCAGTCGCATTGCTTTGACGCAATTATTTAAGTCGTTTAAGTTTTCATTAATCAATGCAATTACGACCACTTTAAAGCCATTTTATGCCATATAAACCCTCAATAAAACTTGTTTATGGTAAATTGGTATTTTAAATAGGGTATCAGGATCTTTTAACGAGAAAAGCTCATAAAATAATCCTTAAAATAAAATAATTTGCAAATTTAAACCTAAATCCCCAAATAAAGCTACATACGGTGATGAACCCTAATAAACTTTTAGCAGTTAAACGGTTTATTGTTTCAAAGGCAACCGGATATAAAAGGTAAATAAAAAATAATAATGTACGGTCCCATCATAATATCCAAACGAAGCATCTCTATCTCTCAATTCTGCTTGTCTCTTTAAAAATCCGAATTCCACAAAGCTGACTGGGCCGTCAACGGGTAAACGGTTTATCCAAGTGGAAGCTATGAGGTATTATACATAATGTGCATGTTAAGCTGAAGCCATTTGATCGGGAATGACTTCTACGGTACGTTAGTTTATCTTTCGGGTTAAAAATAATGTGTGTCGTAAATGGTTATTTTTGAGAAGGTTCAATAGAGTATAATCAGCTTATCTATAATCAAATTTAGAATTACCAAATAATAATAGATACAACAGTTGCATGATGTATGCAAAATATGATCTTGTGAGAGCCTTTCGATCAATGGAGATCTGTATCTCAAAAAGGATATCTACAATTTCTGAGAAAAAAAAATGTCATGTGGACTGTCGTTGAGTGAGGCAATAAAACTTTGAAAGAAGTTCAATTAAAAAATAAAATGTATCATTCTATTATCATTTACAGATTATACCAAAAAAAATCGAAGAATTCCTTTTGATCGAAGAACAGTTGCAACCACACGGCTTTCTGGGAATGCCGAGTGACTTGATGTGCGTACTACACAATAGCGAGGAATAGATATGTAACGAAACCAAACTGATGCAAGCAGACACCTGCTTGAGAGTTGAAAGACACTACAACATCGGACAATATGCAATAATTTTGCAGGCTGAAATCTATGCCATTCAGATGTGTGCAAAAGAGATTTTGAACAAAAACCTCAAACACAAATCAATAAAAGTTTTCAGTGACAGCCAGGTTGTATTGAAAGCATTGGAGGCGCACAAATGCCACTCTAAACTGATCTGGAGCTGCAAAACCATTCTAAAAACCATAGGGGCGTCTAACAAACTCAAACTCATTCCCTCATTCAAGGGAATAAGAGTCGTTAAAAGGATATCATATTAACACTAAAATAATGTAGACTATTGTACTTCAGTAAAAACTTATGCGCAATAAGAAATTCCCTGTAAAACTCTTTCACCCACAGTAAGTTTCGCATGAACTGTCTTTCCTTGAATTTGATGGTCATCTAAGTCAAACTCAAACCAAGTGCGTGTTCAAAGCAGGAACTTGACCCTATGTATGACAGATTGCGCAGATGTTTTAGTTTTCTGGTTTAACCTTAGAATAGATCTTGTTCGGCTTTAAAACCGACCAAAGACAAAAAATTATTTTTAAGGGACCTGTCACAATGTTACCTTATGTGTCACAAAGTAGCCCCACTTTACGGTACCAATTTTTAGCAATAGAACAAACTCCAGATGGTATTGCATTGTCTTTTAATATTTTCAAATAAGTTGCTTTCCTAAGAGTTCTTTTGGATTTCCATCAAACTTCCCATATCTAGAAGTATAAAATACGTTTGTCTTGGCACGCTGACCTTCGTGTGGTTATTTTAAACACTCTAAGAATAGGATTTTAATATTACAAACCAAATTATTTAGGCAAATACACATTATTATTATCAGGAAAGTACATAAAGCAAATGCTTTATATGGATTGTGAGCTTGTTTGTGGGCTATAACCCAAGAACTATCTTCTAGTAAATCAATTTAATGCAGACAGCTTTTTTGATTTCTTTTTAACAACGCACGGTGTTGTAATTCCTGTACCTTTATTCCTTTCAGCTAATCCACGAGACATAATTCGAAAATTCCATGTTTTCTGCATAAGAAATTATATTTCATCCGAATCAACTTATCAAATTTGAGGCAGAATTACACAAATTGTATTTGTACCTATATTAGCAAAAGATCCTGCAATAAATATTACAGTGTCTACCTGCCATCTTGTTTTCTTTGTTGCATGTTCTATGTTAACTTTTATGGTTTGAGCTAATTTGAATTGGTAGTGATCGATTTCCATAAAAGCTTTGCAGCTGTTAACAGATTGAGATATATGTTGATGCTAAAAGCACGGTATTCAAAGTGAACTACAACTGTAATTTATTTTTTTGTTGTTAAAATAATACCGTATAGAGTAAAAACATATTTGGCAATTTAGAAATTTGAAACGTCAGAGTATGCTATGTATGTATAAGGTGAGTAATTTATGTGACGTATGCTAAACCTGTTTCGCATTTGTAACAACACTCGACTACTCGAAATGTAAGCCCCTGATGATTTATATTTGAACATTGGATGTTTGTAGCTCGTATTTTAGATAAGAATCTATAATTAACTTTTTTGCGAAAATTTCATTACTAACTAATCCAAAAATATCCACATTATATGTTCATAAAAAATTCTACTAGCGTACGATTACTCCCGTGCGCATTTGAAACTAAAAACCTTCACTTTATAGTTTAAATTCACCACAATGTTTGCCAACCTAATAAAAGTTTACTTCTTATTTCTCACTGTTTTACGTGGGAACTTTTCAGTAACTTCCACTACAAATTTTCAAACTACGAGATGATTTTATGCCTTTAATATAATTTCGTTGTTTGCCACATACATTCTGGTTGTGGTGAAACTTTATCTTGGAAACGAGATGGGAAGAGTTAGTTCGGTGGAGCAAACTTTAAGACGTTCAAACACCCAGAAGCACAATGGTAAAATAAACTTGTACACCATACAATATAATTTTTGTTTGGAGGAGTCGATTGTGTTTAAATTGGGCGCGCAATAGCTTTAACATTCTTAGTCAAAACAGCATTTTTCTTTCGCATTAACAAGTAGTGATTACACTAATAAAAAGGAATTTTGTAAATTGTGGTTTATTCTGTTGATTACACTATGAATGTAATTCACATAATACACAAAGCTACACAAAAAAGAGGTTTCGAAAACTTCAAAATTTAATAAGGTTAGAAAATATTCTAAAAGAAAAGTAACGGTAATTTCTTGGATCTAAGTTGTAGATACTGAAAAATGAAGGATAATAATCATTGGAACAAAAAGGAATCCTGCAACAATCCTGTAGTGGGAAAGATTTTGAAAGGAGTTGGAACGAGTGGCACCGATATAAGAAGAAACATAATAGATACACACACATACAACGAGTAGTTAGGGCATTCGACAATTTGATTTACTCATTAAAATCATCTGTATGTATTTATTGTGATAGTAACATTCCCCAATTTATATTTTCAATAAATCTTTAAAATATTGATGATCGGAAGTAAATTCAAATATTCAGAGCAAATATAGTGTATGTACGAATTGTTTTTAGATCCCATTTTTCATCTCTTTTAATTAAAACTCTGGCTGGTACCCTAAATAAAGTAGATTAGATTTTATGGATACGAAGTGAAAGCGAAAGTTTATAGTTGATTCGTAACCGGGCAGGAATTAAATTATTGATCCGAGCGCCGGGCGTAACTTATCCAAACTGGAAGTGATGTTTTGCTGTAGAAAATTTGGAAAGCTCCGTGACCCCTCTGCACTTCCCGAGCACTGATTATGTTGTGCTACGAGAATTCAATTAATAAATTAGAAAGTTCGGTATTTTAATCTTATAGATGCTCTATACCTTAATGGGAGCTCCTTTTTTGGCTTAATTAAAATAGTATGAGTTCAAAGTTTTTACGAAAAGTCTAAAGTCAAAACAAAACCAGGCAAAATAATGGCAAAACCTTTATTAAGGAGCCATCAGTAAAGAAGACTGACCAACTACTAAATCTTCTGGGAGGACACCTACAGCCAATTGTGGTTGAGATTGAGGACCCAAGCTGCAGACTGTGTGAAGGAGTAATAGAGATTGCATATAACATCCTATGTGAATAGACCCTAGAAGACAGACACTCTTTGGGAAACAAGAATGAACCCGGAGGACTATATAAACCAACTGGCCAAGGACCTGTACAGATTGGTACAGGGCACGAGGAATTGGGAATGGATGGTATAGTATATGGGTACAAAAATTGGAGACAAATACAAAAGGCCAAGAGGCTGAGGTGTGTGTTTCCGTAGACTTACATATATCAGACAGCTACCATGGAAAAGTCCAAAAAAGCACAAAAACTAAGTGGCGTTATTCCAATGACGTGGCTTGGTGAGATTATTATACCTTAAACCAATTTAGCAGCTAACTTTATTATTCTCTTTTATTTCCAGTTTATTCCGAATGAAATTTTTATTTTTTTAAAAAGATTGAATTTAATATTGCTACCGCTCGATCTATGTGTGGATGCAGGCATTTCCGCGTATCACGGCTCGTCATCACACCTATGACCAGAGGGAGGTAGCAATTCTTACGCTGAACGCGTATATATTGCATACCAACGGATGATGTTGCTAATGAGAGACAATTTAATCTCTCACTGCAAGCAAAAGAGCGTCACATCTTACAGTGAGAGAACAAATGATTAATTTGTCTCCCATTAGCAACATCATCCCTTAATTTTTTAATAAGTTTAACGCTAATGAAATTAGTTTTGAACATTAAAACTTTAATATATTTTGAACTCATATTCAGTCACTTTCCGACATAAAACTTTGGTCAAAATACGTTCACAAAATCTTGGCTCAAACAGACTATAGACCAATCGATTCTATAAATACAAATAACAATTTCCCTAGACACAAATATACATGGCCTTTAATGAACTAGAGCATTTAACATTTATTGTCAAATAGCTATGTGTGTATGCATGTCTAACATGACTTGTTAATCAAACTAATTGATATACCATTTAGATATTAGAACGCGATAATAGGGTACTACATGTTTATCTTATTATCAACATAATTGTATTAGATAATTACGGGAAGTACCATATTATAGTTGGAGGAAAAAAGGTTTTATCATATATTTATTTGTATATTCGTCTTTGGAAGTCCGGCACATCACTTTAGCGGTACTGTTGAGGATGACAACTTCGTTGCCGAAACACGTATACAGTTTGAATATATTTATAAGGTTTGAATTGTTTTTAGGATATATTTTTAACAAAAATTGAAGGGGTAATTGGATAAAGGTAGTAAATCACATTTTTGAGAAATTGGAGTATACTAGAATATATTAGAAGTAGTTACTTTGCAGTTGACATTCGCACACAAACGCGATTAAATTTTGATTCAAGCTCGTTTAATATTTTTTAAACGAACCATATCGAAATAGATTTTTAATTAAAAATCCAATTTACTTTTTTGCGCGGGCTGGATTTAGACTACACGATACCGAAATACGAAATATTTATTTAGCATTTACGTGAGTGCTGTTAACAAAATTACTCACTCGACTCGATTATCCAACACTGCCCGCGCCCTACACTAAATATGGCAGATATAAATTCCGACGCAAAATAGAATTTTGTTCACCAAAGAAATACAAAAAAAAACACACAAGCACATTTGTATATATGTACATACACGATTCTGTGACGGATATGTAGAATTGGAAATTTTGTACACTAAACAACGGATGAATGTTTTATGTGTTGCTATAAATTTCAAATGCATGTGTGGATCAACGACTTTTATTGCGTCGATGTAACAAAATACCATGGAGGATGGGAATAGGGTAATAACATGATTTTTAAATTGCATCCATGCGGGGAATAATATAAGGTCTGGTAGTAAGAAGATTACTAAAAATATTTCTTCCTAAATACCAGGTAAGTAAGAGTTCAATTGCACAGAAATTCATAAGAAAATCACATGGCCGTAAACGCTTTCTCATTGGTGACACGATTATTTATTTATCTATTTATAGTAATTTATTACCTACAAGTAAAATCCCAATTACAGGAAATATACAATGCGCACATGTGATAAAGGCATCACATAAACTGCACAAGTTAATCTAGTGTTACACTCACCGTGTAATAGAAAAACAATTCTTTTCTTCTAGAACATTATTTTATGATGTTTGGTAATATTTATTTAGGATAAGTTGAGAATTGTTTTCCTTTAGATTTGTCAACATCTGCCGCGCATTCATAAAATTTTTCTT
>JARFOC010000341.1:1484026-1498103 GCA_031763485.1 Osmoderma eremita | reverse complement strand
TTACTTTTAAAATATTTTATTTCAATATATTACATTTATTTTACAAAAGCACTTTGGTTATTTGTTCTTAAATGTTCAAGATTGATTTTTCTGTATTTACATTTTGTATACTTATATAAAACAAAGCCATAAAAAATTTATTGTCAATTTTGTCCCAAAGTACAAGGATCTCCCCTACCTGTCATTAGAAATAACTTTAATTTGTTCTTCAAATTAAAAGTTAATATTAATTAATTAATATTATGCCGAGATACAATCGCGACTACAATACAGCATTTCGCCGTGGGGATGAGTCACTTCGTGATATCTATGGCACAAAAAGCTGTAGTTCGTGCTATCGTCAATGACAAACATGTATTATCTTTACGTTGCCTATACATTCTGGAAACTGCTTCTTATATCCTTACAAATTGTCATAAAGGAGCTCATGCATGTATTGGAGAGCACCTTCATATGCCGTCGTATAGTTGCAATATAAGTATGGGAACAATCAATTTGGGAATATTCATATAAAATGAATTACCGTCATCCAACTGACACAACTTTAAAACCAATCGCATGTACAACTTTCCCGCGACTTCAATCCGTTACGTGAGAAGTCAAATTTTATAATAATGAGTAATTAAGCCAGTGCACCATGTACATTTGCAAACACAAATCAAACTTTGATTTTTTTTTGATGTTTTACATGTAAAATTATCAGACACGTGACCATACTCTTCTAATTTATAAATCGTGTTTGATTACAGGTATTGAATTTGGGGGCAGATGTTCTGCCAGAGTACAAACTGCAGAGTCCTCCGATACACAATTGCACCATATTACACTATTCCCCGTTCAAAGCCGTCTGGGACTGGATCATCCTGATACTGGTGATGTACACGGCCATATTCACACCGTACGTCGCTGCCTTTCTGCTCAACGAGCCGGACAACACCAGAAAATCGAAAAAATACGGCGAAGATCCGATAGACTTAATAGACTTAATAGGTAAGACAAATACATTTCTATACAATTAGAAACCACCTACTTCAATCAAACATAAATACGAAAATCACACAACACATCTGATTGTGTATCAACAAACATTCTCACTCCCAGACAGCTGTTTCGGGCTACTATTTCCTCATCAGTGTACGACGGAGAGGTGTCTGTTCTCGTTCGTTACGCCGTATCGTCAATTTCACGTTAAAATCTATCGTTCGTAAAACTCCACGAATACGCTGCTGGGCGTTAGATGTCTCTGAGTTTAACAATAAGACATTCTAACAGAAGTTCACGATACGGCGTACCAAACGACCAATGGACACCTCTCCGTCGTACACTGATGAGGTGATGGTAGCCCGAAACAACTGTGTGTATATAATTTGACAGCAATGTTGAGGCAAAATTAATAAAGCATTTTGGTAAGCGGTGGTAAATAGTGATTTTAATACAATAGATGACATAAATCCTTAGATTGGTTACGCGACTGACCATGGGAATCCACGTTTTACCGAAACACGGGTCCCGAATTAATCAATTTATTGTGCGGGAGGGGTAATCCGTTGCAGTGTCAAAGCGATTTTTGCCAATATCCGGCACGTAAAGTTCAACTGAAGTATGTAAATACTTAAAAACATATAGATATACTTTCTGAATCACACAACACATTTGATTGCATATCAATAAACATTCTCACGCCCAGACAGCTGTTTCGGGCTACTATTTCCTCATCAGTGTACGACGGAGAGGTGTCTGTTCTCGTTCGTTACGCCGTATCGTCAATTTCACCTTAAAATCTCTCTGTCGTAAAACTCCACGAATACGCTGCTGGGCGTTAGATGTCTCTGAGTTTAACAATAAGACATTCCAACAGAACTTGACGATACGGCGTACCAAACGACCAATGGACACCTCCCCGTCGTACACTGTAGAGGTGATGGTAGCCCGAAACAACTATGTGTGCGTGAGAGTGTCCGATACACTGTGTTTAAGTCTTTAATGAAAGAGATAAGATTCATCCCTTTTTAAAGGAATGAGCCTTTCCCCTGTCAAAAAGGCCCAGTCCTTATTATTGCGCGAAATATCCCAGCGAGAACACTTCAAGAATTAAAAAAATGCTGTCAGGGAGGATACTATTCCACAAGAACACTCTAATTCAGTCCATGCCATCAAAATGCCAACCATCTTTAACTGTTCCTGGGAAGCATCTCTATTTGTAAAAATTATTGCAATAAAACTTGTGTAAAATTGAATATTTCGCTATTTTTTCTACATTAAAAATGCAACATTTTATACTTTGCCAACAAGATCATATTAAAATTTGCCCAAACAAGTTTAAAACACAATAGTGTCTTCAGATACTTGCTTACAAATATCCGAACTAAAATACTGAAACTCAATTTATTACATCCAGAACCTTTAGCGTTTCTGGATGTCGTGTTGAAGAATTGTACGAAGAATTGAAAAAATCCATAATATGGTGATACAGCACTAAAAGTATTCGCAATGGTAACTGACTATTTTCTGTAATCTTCTTGTTGGTAATCCCTTTCTTAACATATCGATTACATTTAAAGGTCTTTAATCCAATTTCATAGAGAATTACATAAACGCTACACTCGATAATACTTCCAAACAAGTTACAAGAAGCCTTATTAATGCGAAACCACCCTTATTCATTTATTAAATAGATATGTTCACGAAAATGTAGTTCAGAGAAATGTTTTTAAGATAAACATATGATACTGGTTTTATTTACTAAAAAGGAGACCATGGATTGCTTGAAACGAAAACGTATGGAATTATTTGAATATTAGGCTTTCTCTGTAGTTATACCTGGCGCGTAGAAAAGTTTTTTTTTTTAATCTATAGACACCTCCAATCTTCCTTCAATGAAAACTGTGCTATTGAAAACCAGAGAACAGAAAGAGAAATATTTTTACTTGAAAATAGAATATTAAACATGAAATGCTGACATATCTTGCTGTTTTTTCTTCAGTAAAATTAACAGTATTGATATCTTATTATAAGGAGATACATATGATCAACATCTTAACAGCACAAAGTTATAACCTTTCTGAGTAAATTGGAATTTTATCGACGCAAAGTTCAAGTTGGTAATATGTCGATGTTCATGGATGGATGTGGTAAAGTATATTTATAAGGTTATCTACAGAAACCAAGTAGTCGCAATGTGTACGCTGAATCTATACAAGGCGTTTGATTCAGTAAAACATAATCTGTTACTTAACAAATTACAATACTACGGCTTCAGAGGAAATATTCACAAGCTATTAAAGTCGTATCTGAATAAACGGAGTCAAGCTACTAGATGGAAAGAAAAGATTATCAGGTGTGGAGTACCGCAGGCTTCCGTGCTGGGCCCCCTGCTGTTTATAATTTTCACAAACGACCTTTCAAGGTGTATTAATAGTGGCGAGGTATGCCTATATGCTGACGATACAACCATTTTAGTCACTGAGACAGATATCGTGAAAGCAAAAAGGAAATCCGAAGAGTTAGTTAGTTAATACAGCTGATACTTGTTTCGCCGCCTTGATGCAGTAATTAAAGGAATATTTCGCGGTCAGCATAATAGTCGTTTTGCCAATTTTTCGTTTGACTCTTGGATACTGAAACCATTTTCTATTCGTGATGAAATCTTCACAAACTTATCGCCAAGTTCGGTGTTACTTAAAAGTATTCTCGTGGCCAAAGTGAGATTATTAATTCATTTAGATGGCAAAACAGAACATAATACATTGCTCAAGACAGATGTTCGTTCTCTTACAAAATTTACCCCAAAAACGACTTTCTTTATGTCACCTCTAGATTCGCGACGTTGCTCTGCAAGTAACTTTATTCACGTAGAAACCGTGCCAGCCACATATGTGCGACATTATTCTTAACAATGGTATACTCGAGCAAAATTTATTCAGGTAAATCAGAAAATTATGATCGAACTGTAGGCCTAGTTACAAAGCCATACAAATATTTATTACGAGGACTCAACAGAAATAGAACTAGGGTAGGCTGATAATTTTTATACCAATTATCACCTGGCTCATTTCATCATTTGAATTTGAATATTCCTGTGCCAACGCTCTGCTGTGTTTTCGAACCATCCGTAAATCAGCAGGTGTCTGCCTGTGTCAGTTTGGTTTCGTTACATCTCCATTCCTCTGTATTTGGATAGGAGGTAGTGGAGAATATGTCGATCATGTATCGTGCGCATATCAAGTCATTTGGCATTCTCAGCATGCCATCGGAGATAACCACGACTGACATACCGTTCAGAAAACCTGGTGATGTCAGCCGAAGTGCAATTTCTCGAAATACGGCAAGATAACATCGTCACAGTGGAATTTCAACATAATGACCTCTATACATTTTGACGAAAGCTAGGTCCCGAATATCCTATTACAGCTGAGAGAGTTCCAATAATTTTAGTTCACTTTGCTTCCACTTATACATGTGAGGGCAGTTTCCTAATTTTAATAGTACTAAAAACAAAGGCTAGAAGCCGTCTCAATGTGAAGCATGACTTGAGATGCCCCCTAAGTGAGACTAAACCGAACATAAGAAACTTGCAAGTGAAAAACAATACTAACCTTCATATTGACTATCATTATCACTAACAACAGGTATATATTGTAACATAACATTTTTGTGCAAGGTATTATGATTAATAAAAGTGTATTTACATGCATTTTTTTGTTTCTTTCCATTTCTCTTTAGAAGAGAGTTCCCTCATAGGTCATAGTGGTAACTAGACTGACTCTGTATCGAGTAAATTTGTTAGAATCTAGTAAATATATTTAAATTTAGGATTCAACGTATTTATTTCATTATAGAGTATGTATTTTATTATAAGCTATTCATGATCATTGTCGTGTAAGCGGATGTACGCCTGTTAGGCAATATAATTTTCCTTTGTTGTATTACGTTTAACACTCAACTATTCTTGTTACAGTTGACGTAACATTCATAGTGGATATTTTAATAAATTTTCGGACAACTTACGTAAGTGGCACCGACGAAGTGGTGTCACATCCGGGGAAGATAGCCATCCATTATCTGAAGGGATGGTTCCTAATAGACCTAGTGGCGGCGATTCCCTTTGATCTCCTCTTATTCGGAAGCGATACCGACGAGGTAAGTGGCAATTAGCTCCTTCGTAAGCTTCCCCGTAAATATTTTCACAAACACTTCCAAAAGGTAACGAACACACTTTTTCGGTTTCCTAGTCTTACACGTTTAGAGATAAAATAGAGAAAACATAAAGGACGAATCTGAAATAAACAAAAAATACTTCAAAAACATTCAGATTCCCAATGAATGTTTTGGAAGAAATGACGACCGAATATATTTAGAGTAAAATAAATAACATACGAGAAAATGAGGATCATTAAGTCTTATTTTTATATTGTCATCTTCTTTTCTCTAGTTGGGCTTGGATAAAGATGAGGTAGTCATGAAGTTTGAGCTTCTTCGGGCAAAAATTATATATTTTCAATTTCCAAAAAGAAAAAAGCTGGAAATAATTCGACGGATTTGTGTTGCTCTTAAAATATCCTTTTCCAGCGAATCAAGTGATTAACGTTATATAATTTTTGTCCTGGAGTATCTATTACATTATATATATATATATTATATATTCAAAAGATAAAAATTCTTGGTTTTATACACGTATAAAAATCACTATTTTTGTTATTCGCTAATCAAAAGTCACGCTTCCGCAGACAGATGCTTATATAACTTTTACAAACAGAAATATTCAAATTACAATATACTAACAACGTACAAATATATACCGTTATATATGAAATAGTTTTTATTATGCCAAATTACATATATGAAATTGAATATTATTGGGCCCTCTTGATTAAAATCGAAAACTCTAGATATTAAGAACCAATTATAAGTACTAATTGTTTTCGCATATAATAAATGATTCAAAACAGCTGTCATCAGAGAAATTACACAATAAAAATGACCAGGGAGTCAGAGAATGAATTATCCACAAATTATGAGCCGTAATAGTATTTACTTCTTTCATGAAATCTATATTATGAACAACATAACAGCACATACATCGTGAGTCTTCAACATGGAATAAATTCGGCTCATTCCATACAATGCTTTTTTAGAGAAATTTCTAGAGCACGTAAAGATTTGTGTTAGGTATTCAGGAGAACCCTAAAATCTCCGCACAACAGTTAGCTCCAGAAAACTGCATTAGGTTATTATCAATAATGAAGTTGCTATGATCCCAATGGAAGACTTCAATTTTGCCAGAATAAATCAAGACACTTTTCTCTGACCAGCCAACATTTACGTTGGCGAGTTTATCAGTCTTGGACACAGATATAAGCGGGATTCACATGGACGACCAAAACATGTAAACATCGTGCGAGTAACTAGGTGCGTTACTAAACGATGAAAACAGAAGATAAACAATAAACGTACAGAATTTAGTACGCGTCAGGCGCGAATTACTAGCGATCAATTTAAACTATATTAAGTAGTGCATTGCACAATCCACAAAAATAGAGGAAAGAGATACTGGAGATTGAAGTTAAGAGGAGAGAGATACTGGAGGTCGCAGTATGAGAAGAGGGGTGAAGGAAGATTGAAGAGAGCAAAGAGTTGGAGCACGAGACACATACACACAACAAAGTATATAAGATATTTATAAAATTAATTTTGAAATATTGTCAAAATTCTTGTAGTAAATGGACAACATTTCGAACATTTATCAAATTTTAAAAAACACTTGAAATGTAAATCAACCACGGCCCGAGTCAGTGCAAGATAGACTTCTTCCGAGTTTGGGCCGCATCATATTAGAGATAAAGGATCTTGACGTTTCGTCCATAATCATTGGGGTCTTCCTCGGAGGAAGAGCATAGAGAAAAATGAGAAAAACGCCTAAGTCGGCATGGAAACCACGCCAGAGGTAATCAGGTAGAAGGCAAAATAGAAGAAGAAGGCCACCTGGGTCGGCACAGTAACTCAACGTGTAAACCACGTCATAAGAAAGAGGAAACCTAAGTTAGCACGGTAAATGAACGTGTAACTATGCTAGAGGCTCGAGACTTAACAGAAATGGCAGAAAACGGCAGAAGGAACTGGAATAGAGGTATATGGGCCTAGAACCATATATTTCGAGAGCTTGGGTTTGTACCCGAGTATCTTCCAGATGGAAACGTATCCTATTGAAAGATGCGCCCAGTTCAACATTGATGGGAACTATCAAAAGCAGGAGATTATCATAATGTCTAATAGTCAAGCAACCATCAGGGCGCTGAGCTCAAATATAATCAGCTCCAAGATGGTTTGGGGGTGTATAGGAAAACTAAACGAGCCAGGCAAAAGTAACACGGTAACCTTTCTGTGGGTTCCGCGACACAGGAGTGTTAGGAAACGAAACAATAGACAATCTCGCCAGGAAAGGAGCTGGAATACCATTTGTAGGGCCTGAACCCTTTCGCGGGAGAACTTGCAATATAATACTCGAGAAACTTAAAAGTGAAGAAGAGCAAAGAAAAGCACAGTAATGGGAGAAGCTCCAGAGAATGAGGCAAGCAAAAACTCTTCTGGTAACCTATAACCGGAAGAGATTTACAGAGTGCATTATCCCAAGTAGAAATAATATTCGCATATTGACAGGGATCCTATCAGGTTACTGTAAACTAAAAGAGCACCCGAGTAGGCTTGGAATAACAGAGGAAGTCGAATGTAGATTTTGTGGCCAACATGATGAATCATCCGGCCAATGACGTCACTAGGGTTTTATACAGTGACGTCACGCAAATTCCAAATAACTGAAAATATCGGCGATAAATAAGTAAAAAACTGTATGTGTCCGAGAATGAATGAACTAAATTTATTCCATGTTAGAGACTCTCAGTGTATTTAGTTCTCTATTGCCATTAATTATTTCTTGCTTATTAAGTTATACACCATCGGAAAATTAACATACGTATACAAAAAAAGAGCCGTAGTTTCCAATGTAATGTACGAGGGATGTCCGGTTACTAAGGTAGGAGTGCGCGACACACTGCCTACCTCGCTCCGATCAGGTTGAAACTTGCACTCATTTTAGATGTGCATATGTACTGCATAAAAGGCTATTACCATTGCCTTGAGTTCAGTACAACGTATGCAGTGACAGCCGCACAATGTCAGTTCCGATCGAAACATACTCCGAGATTGAAGTGCAAGCGGTCATTCGTTTTTTGCATGCAAATATGAAACACCTACTGAAATTCATAAAAAAAAATACTGAAGACTTACGGAGAAGGCGTTATGAATCGAGAACGCGTTAGTGTTTGATGTAAACAGTTCAAAAGTGGACGCACAACTATGAACATTGATCCCGAAGGTGTGCGAAGAAAACCATCAACAACGAAAACGGATGATAATCAATTAAGGTTGTCACATGCATAACTTTTGCTTCTATCCATTTCGTATACGAATCAATTGGAATGAGCAAATTGTGTGTTATTCCTTTGTAGGTAAACTGAGCAAAATCTATATGCACTCTTTCCCACTTCCGATGACTTACAGGCCAATGAATTGCTGCAAGCTGATTTGAGCTCTTTGCATTCATCTGGCAGGCATTACAGGTTTTACGCCAGTTTTCAACCGCTTGATCGATTCCAGGCCACCAGACGAACGATCTGGCCACTTGTTTCATTTTGACAATAGAACAGCTCAGAACCATTTTCGCAGCATACGGTCTACCAGAAATCCTAGTATCCGATAATGGAGTCCAATTTACGTCTTCGGAATTCCAGGAATTTTTGGAGAAAAATGGAATTAAGCACATTCTAACACCTCCTTACCACGCAGCTAGTAATGGTGCAGCAGAACGAGCTGTACAGAATGTCAAAACGGCTTTAAAGAAAATGGCATCCGATCTTAAGAACCGCAATGTTCAATTGTCGGTACAACACCTCCTAGATAATTATCTATTTCTATACCGGAATACCCCACATGAAACAACCAGCCGCAGCCCTGCAGAATTGTTATTAAACAGGAGACCTAGAACATTATTATCCATATTAAAACCCAATTTATCTGCGATAGTGGAAGAGAGGAAGCAAGAGAAAGAAGAGAAATGAAACTTAAATCCGCAATTTCCGACATATATCACAGAGGATAACGTTTGGGTGAAGACAGTACGAGGGGAGGAACAGAAATGGTTGCCAGGGAAGATTGTGTGTGTGAAGGGAAAAACGACATACATTGCCGACGTTGAAAACCGAAGAAGATTTGTTCACATGGACCACATAAGATGCCGCCAGTCTTCCATCATTATTCCAGATGTAATGCCGCCTGGAGAAATGCAAGGCAAAGTAGATCCTGTAGTCACGGAACTCACATTGGAAGATGAAATTATACCGGTACAACAAAACATGGGAACACCGGCGAAGACATCGGACAGCCTGCGGAGATCAAGTCGTCGCAGGAGACCGGTCCAAAGGATGGACCTTTGATGGGCCAAAATTGGTTGAAGGGAGTGTAATGTATGTAACATATACAATGTAAATATCCATAGCATTGAAACAGTTGAATAGTTGTAAATAAATAGTTTTTTGACAGAATAGAGTTATTGAAATGTTATCTGTGTTTTATGGTATTTAAAAGAGACATAACATTTAAAGGTCGATACGCTGATGCGAGAAGATCGTCGGTTGAGAGTACGAGAAATTACTCTACTGACCGGCATTCCTAAAAGCTATGTTAGTGAAATCGTGTATGAATTAGCCTAGCGAAAAGTGTCTCCGAGATGGGTACCAAAATTGTTGACCGATCAACACAAGTGGCGGCGACAATGGAGCTTTTAACGCACTATCGCCAGTAAAGCGGATTTCTAGAGTGTACAGTACAGGAGACGAAACGCCGGTACACCACCATACCTCCGAATCAAAAAAAGACTCGATGACGTGCAAGCATCCAAGTTCACCAATACCAAAAAAAATCAAAGTTCAGCAGTCTGTAAAAAAACAATGGCAACTGTGTTCTGGGATATACAAGGCAGTTTGCTCATAGAGTTTTTACCACCAGAAGCGATAATCAACAGCGATATTTCTTGTCAAATTCTCGAAAAACTACACAAAGCCATTCGGCAGAAAAGAAGAGGACGGTTGGCGAAAGGAATCAGTTTGTTGCATGACAACGCAAGATCGCACACCTCAAATCAGACGACGGCCTGGCTTCAAAACACAATTATCCAAACCTGTCTCCTTTTGATTTTAATTTGTTTGGGCCGTTGAAAGCTCATTTGTCGGGTAAAAGGTTTGAAGACAACGACGAAGTTCAAGAGGAAGTCCGGCAGTATTTTAAAAATTTGGATCGCACTTCTTACGGAGAGAGCTTACAGAAGCTTGTGCCTCACTGGCGGCGATTATTATGTTGGAAAGTAGCCAACAGTTCACGCTTTTACTTAGTATATGTTTGATTTCTGTAAATAAAGTAGTCTGTCTGTAATTCACAAATGTACCTTAGTAACCGGACATCCCTCGTATGTACGACACTCACTTCTCTGGATATAAGGCAAGCGACACACCCCAGTCAGTAACAGTCTGTTACTGTTGCTTCAACACTTTAGTAATCGACAAGAACTTCATCATTATTACCTGTCGCCTATTTCGGAATTTTCTTTAGCTTTTTTTCCTTCTTAAGGTATGAAATGTTAATGATTTTCTTTTATAAGAATCATTTTTTATTTATTTTTGGACAGTTACGGGCACACTTATTTATAGGTTATGATTCTAAACATTTTCTATTGTTTATTTATTTAAACCAGATTTGCCTAATTATTACGAGAATTCAATTTAAGTCGCAAGTTTCCTAACTTAAAAACTAATGTAAATTGCGACATAATTCCGCGTTTACACAGAAAAACAAAGCCAAATATTAGCGATAAGAGAGCAGTAGGAAAACCAAGTGAAAGATGAAAATACAATTTGGAATCTGGATTTCAGGAAAACCACCAAAACTTCGAAAGATTAACGACCTGTAATTAAGGATACAGTATTAAACTGTAAACAACTGTACATATAAAGTATGATAATCAGGTCAGTGACGTGCCGTAGTCTCGCAGAGGAATCCACAAAAATTACCTTCACAACGTTTATTAGTTACTAATTCACTTCTAAACTTACTAATTCGATACCAGCCAAGCAGCAAATTATTAAAGCCGTGAACGATTGGAACTTAGGCGTCCTATATTGGAGCAATTTCTATAAATTTTACAAAGTTGCTGCAGGGGATAATTACCCATAATTAAATACTGTACACCCTAATTAAAAAGTATAGTTTAAATAAGAGCCATTCTGAGAACTTTATAGTGAACTGTTGCTCCTCGTCTACAAGAGTTAATTACCTGCGGTATATTGGCGAAACCATCCAATCAAATTAGGATACCGACCCAAACGGTGTACATTAATACGTAATATCTTTCCACAACATGAGGATTCCTGGAACACTAAAATATTAAGATGAATAATAAATGAAATGTGTTGGAAATTACAAAGAAAACGCCCTGGGAGACCAAAGATCTCTAACAACAAGGATATTCAACAGATTGTGGAGGAAAATTCCAATTTTACTTATATTTAAAAAAATTGTTGAAGAAATGTGGAAATTCGACGAGATGCGAGATGAACGCAAAGAATTTATTATTAACTTAACATCGGCCTCATCATCCTCATAATACCTGTGCAAAGGGATGCGTCCTTTAGCCAATCAATTCTCGATCTTCCGCGTCGCGCATTATTATTCGCTGGAATGCGACCGCGTGACTCGAGTAGTCCAATCGGGTATCATGGCGCCGTAGCTTAATCGTAGAGATTCCCAGAAAAGGAACAGGTGACGCGTGAAAATGCAAATAACCTCGAGTGTATATGAACTAGGAGGGCCGTGTTCTGGCACTAATACAGGTAGGTAAGAATTGCGGTAAATAACACGATAAGTACTTCGGCGTCGTTTTAAACATTACAAAATGTCACATTTGACGCATTGCAATACCTTAAATAAATATTTACAAAAAACGCTCAAAGTGTACCCTAAAAGTTTCCAAAAATATATGGATGGAGACACGTTTTAATTTGCCAGCCTGTCCTTAGTTTCTTTCTCTTTTTAAGTATAATAATTCGTTAACTGTCAAAACGTATCTATTGCAGAAGAAATAACTATAAATAATGCTTAATTGAAATTTCTGCTCCACTGAATTTGCTTTTTTAATCACACACTTGCATATGATGTCCTAATTGACTTCTTTTCGATACCAGTTAGACAAACAAGCGTAATAAATTCAAACCCAAATGTGCTTATATTGGAAGATAGCGTTTAATACAAAGAGGTGCCCAATAAACAAAAATATCAATAAATATTGCCACCGACATCGATACTACATTATTAGTACCGCCAAACGACAAACATTGAACCAAACATACCAAAGAAAACGACCTCAAAAGAAACTAGAAGCCTAGCCAATCTCTCTATATTATTACCTTATATGAATAGACATTTCTATATTGTAGCTTCTTTTTTTTCTAATTTATATACGTAATGTATTGTTGAATTGAATTTATCACTAAGTTCAGATATAAACAAATATGTAAGTACCAAATTTTCTTTTATAATTAACGCTATGTATAAAAGTCTTTCTGAACTTGGTGAACTTTAGGTAGATGATCTAAGTAAGGTATACACTTGCAAAGGAATAAATTAGAGCGTACATTTTTCTTGTTTGCATTTTACATAGATTCTCAATCAATGCCGCGCTTTAGCGAATCAATGACGAAACAATAATCTAGCTTCCTATATATTATTTCTTTTTCTTTCTTTCCTATCGTTTTCTTTTTTTTTGTAACTTTGTCGTTTGGTCTTTTTTGATTTCACTATCGAAATTTAACGATCAATCAATCGTAATGCGAATCACCAGAACTGTGCTGTGTTCTCTATTTCAGACAACGACGTTAATAGGTTTGCTAAAAACTGCACGATTACTGCGGTTAGTTCGCGTAGCCAGGAAAATAGACAGATATTCCGAATACGGAGCTGCTGTACTGTTATTGTTAATGGCCACTTTTGCACTAATAGCTCATTGGTTAGCTTGTATATGGTGAGTAGTTGACATTCAGGGTTGGAAAAAGACTGTTGATGAATTTCGTTAATATGAAGAAGTTGGATATGTGATCGTATCTAACAGGTCGAAAACCAAAAACAAAGCGAAGCCACAAGAATAGCAAATTGCATAAAACTGTTATTATTTTTTACATATTCAAAATTATAATATCGTCCCAAACAGCATAACGTAGATATCGTGTCGTCATAATAACTAATCATTATTATTATAAGAACTACGTAGTAAGAACGTTCGGATTATTCATCAGCTATAGATGTAATATAAGCGAAAAATGCTTTAAAACACATTAAAAAAACTTTTGATGTGTATGTGCCTCTATTTGTACAAGATATTTTTGTTTCATGAATTTATCAGATCACGCTCCCTAACAAATTTATAGTTGACCTAAGGAACATAGACACAAAAAACCAACCTCCTTACATAAGCGCTTTCACGTGCCGATAACAACTTAAACTTTGAAAAAATTGTTGCCAAACTACAAACAGTAAAATTTCAAATAGTTATAGGCACATGTTATGTTGAAAAGTGTGTTTTCGAGGGAGCAAGTAAATTTGTCTACTTCGCAGTAAATGTTGAAGAAAATGGGCGCGAAGAAAAAGAAATTCAAGCAAAAATTCCAAAGGAAATCGAAAATAAGCCTGAAGTCTCAAGAAATCAAAATATGTGTAAAAAAAACAAAAGGGAGGGGCTATAGAACAGTCATAAGGCCGTCACATATGCCTGTGAGACGTGGATCTTGAATAAGGTGGTAGAATAGCAGATGAAAAGATGGGAAACGAAAATGCGGCGTACTATACAGGCTGTTCAAAAATTTCGGGGCACTATTGCTAACTTTCTTATTATTAGTGCAACAGATTCGGTTAAATTAGCAATGATTCAGTGTTTTCAGTGTTGATTAAGGTGCAATTGAGAAAAGAGCAATTGAATGAT
>JARFOC010000341.1:1444313-1483926 GCA_031763485.1 Osmoderma eremita | reverse complement strand
ATAGATTCAAGGAGGTCATTGATGTAAGCGGTAAAAAGCAGCGGCCCAAGATTTGACCCTTGAGGTACGCCAGATCGGGAAACAAATTCAAGTGATCGAATGCCATTGTAGTGTACATAATTCAATCTATTACTGAGATAAGATATAGTAAGTCTACAGAAAAACGGACTCATACCAAAAGTATTCAGTTTTTTTTTATCAGCAACCTGTGATCAATTGTGTCAAAAGCGGCGGATAAGTCAATATAAATGACATCCACCTGACCCTGCCTGTCCAAATATTCACTGATGTATTGCGCAATGGTAACTAAGTTGGTCGTCGTAGATCTAGCAGGTAGAAAACCATGCTGGTGAGGAGATATATATCTGTGTATGTTAACATTAAGGAGGAGTAAATGACCTCTTCAAACACCTTCGAAAAATTCGACAAAATCGTTATTGATCTGTAGTTCCTTAAAAAAGACGCATCCCCTTTCTTAAAAAACAGGGCTAATTACAGCCCTCTTCCATATATCAGGAAAAATACCAGACTTTATGGATAGATTAATAATATAACTCGTTCAAAGGTCTGGCAAGAGCGTATCTAGCATCATGCTGATTCAAAGACTTGGAAGGATTCGACAAAATTGAGAGAAATTATTAGGAGTAACTAACAAATTTATCAAATAGCAAAATAAAGGAAACTGGAATAGAATCAAAAAGGGTATTTTGATTCTATTCAAATATATTTTTAAAGTATAATATTAAGAAATAACAGTATTAAAAAGTATCTGGATGCAAATAAATAACAGAAGTTTTTATTGATATGAAAAGAAAAATATACGACACTGTATCAAAAGAAAAGCTAATCAAATAGTGGATTTGAGGCAAAAGAACTGAACTTAACAAAGAGCTATTTGAACGAAAGGCGACAAATAACAAAAATAGATAACCAGAAAAGGGACATGCGGTCTATATGGTCTACTACAGGGAGGTATCCTTTCCTAAAACTACATATTACGTAGCAACGACTTATTGGAACAACCCTGGAGAAGTATGGAGATGACGCTCACATTACGTACACTAGTCAGAATATAAAATAAATAGAAATCTATATAAAAACGGACTTAGAATATTTAGAGCAATGGTGTTATAGGAATTTTCCCACTATAAATGAAACGACAACTGAATATATGATATTTACCAACCAGAAATCACAGTGCAAAATATAAATAAGTTTAGAAAATCAAGGAGTAAAGCAAGTGAAGGAAATCACGTATCGGGATCTAAAAATTCAAAACAACACGAAAAACACACGCATATAATATTACAAACAGGGAAAAACGCGGGAAAGATAGCGATAATTGATAAAATTCAGTATATATGTT
Source organism: Osmoderma eremita (assembly GCA_031763485.1). Taxonomy (NCBI): domain Eukaryota; kingdom Metazoa; phylum Arthropoda; class Insecta; order Coleoptera; family Scarabaeidae; genus Osmoderma; species Osmoderma eremita. Next base: position 1,482,560 of record JARFOC010000341.1, on the reverse strand, counting down.
ACCTGCAACACATAGAAAATCCATCTATCAGGCATTATTTACAGCAAATAATTACTTGGTAAACATATGGCGAAATACAAATAAGCAGCATATCTCGAATTACAAAAGAACAAAATAAAATCTTAAAAATATTTTATAATATCAAGGTACAGAACATCAAACAGAGATCTGCACAAAAAAAGCTGCATATAAAACAAGCAATAACTTTAAATAACACACTATTGCTGAACAAAATTGAACACAAGAAATAAATTAAAAATACGCAATGCATGTTACCAAAGAACAACCAAATCCAGGATTACAGAACCTAGAGTGTCACACACAAGAACCGAGAGATATGGTGCACAACAATTGGCCGAAAAATATTCAAATTCTCAACATATAAGTACTTGTGCTTGATACAGAAACTCATTAAAAAATCTGAAATGAAACAAATTCTTGGGTCAAAATGTGATTTGCTCTAATTTACACACACCAGCTTAATCTATCATTAACATGAACGTTCTTAGTTCCAAGATAAAGCGAATAATATTTTAGGAATGTAAGAAAAGTTAGTTCCTTGAGTACCCAAGCGATCAGAAATCTCTTGATTGCTATACACAAATCGAATGGCCGAAAAATATTCAAGTTTTCAACATATAAGTACCTGTGCTTGATACAGAACCACATTAAGAGATGGCAACTTAGTTGCCGATATACGTATCCAGGAGTCCTTCCCTCATCGAGGTGGTAAGGGTATTTTTACTATGTTAAGCCGCCGTATCCTATTTTGTATTTTATAACACGTTAAGAGATGTGAAACGAAAAAAAAATTGTATGACAAAAAGTGATTTGTTCTAATCTACAGACACCAGCTTAATCAATCTTTAAAATGAACGTTTTTAGTTCCAAGATAAAGCGAACAATACTTTAGGATTGTAAGGAAAGTTAGTTGCTTGAGTAGCCCAGCGATCAGAAATCTCTTGATTGCTATACACAAATCGAATGGCCGAAAAATATTCAAGTTTTCAACATATAAGTACCTGTGCTTGATACAGAACCACATTAAGAGATGGCAACTTAGTTGCCGATATACGTATCCAGGAGTCCTTCCCTCATCGAGGTGGTAAGGGTATTTTTACTATGTTAAGCCGCCGTATCCTATTTTGTATTTTATAACACGTTAAGAGATGTGAAACGAAAAAAAAATTGTATGACAAAAAGTGATTTGTTCTAATCTACAGACACCAGCTTAATCAATCTTTAAAATGAACGTTTTTAGTTCCAAGATAAAGCGAACAATACTTTAGGATTGTAAGGAAAGTTAGTTGCTTGAGTAGCCCAGCGATCAGAAATCTCTTGAGTGCTATACGTAAATCGAATGGCCGAAAAGTATTCAAATTTTCCACATATAAGTTACTTGTGCTTGATACAGAACCACATTATGAGACGTGAAACGAAAAAAATTAATGTGACAAAAAGCGATTTGATCTAATCTATACACACCAGCTTAATCCATCTTTAAAATGAACGTTCTTAGTTCCAAGATAAAGCGAATAATACTTTAGGATGCAAGGAAAGTTAGTTGCTTGAGTAGTCCAGCGATCAGTAATCTCTTGAGTGCTATACATAAATCGAATGGCCGAAAAGTATTCAAATTTTCAACATATAAGTAGTTGTGCTTGATACAGAACTACATTAAGAGATCTGAAATGAAAGAAATTAATGGATGAAAAAGTGATTTGCTCTAATTTACACACACCAGCTTAATCTATCTTTAAAATAAACGTTCTTAGTTCCAAGATAAAGCGAATAATACTTTAGGGTTGTAAGGAAAGCTAGTTTCTCGAGTAGTCAAGCGATTGGAAATCTCTTGTTTGCTATACGTAAATACAATGGCGAAAAAAATTTTCCACATACAAGTAGTTGTGCTTGATACAGTACTACATTAAGAGATCTGAAATGAAACAAATCAATGGGCCAAAAAGTGATTTGCTCTAATTTACACACACCAGCTTAATCCATCTTTAAAATGAACGTAGGATTGTAAGGAAAGTTAGTTTCTTGAGTAGTAAAGCGATCAGAAATCTCTTGATTGCTATACATAAATCGAATGGCCGAGAAATATTCAAATGTTCAACATATAAGTACCTGTGCTTGATACAGAACCACATTAAGAGATGTGAAACGAAAAAAGAATTATATGATAAAAAGTGATTTGTTCTAATCTACACACACCAGCATAATCCACCTTCAAAATAACCTTCTTAGTTCCAAGATAAAGCGAATAATACTTTAGGATTGCAATGAATGTTAGTTGCTTGAGTAGCCCAGCGATCAGAAATCTCTTGACTGCTATACATAAATCGAATGGCCGAAAAATATTCAAATTTTCCACATATAAGTACTTGTGCTTGATACAGAACCACATTAAGAGATCTGAAACGAAACAAATTAATGGGTGAAAAAGTGATTTCGTCTAATTTACACACACCTGCTTAATTTATCTTTAAAATGAACAGTCTTAGTTCCAAGAAAAAGCGAATAATACTTTAGGATTGTAAAGAAAGTTAGTTGCTTGAGTAGTCCAGCGATCAGAAATGTCTTGAGTGCCATACATAAATCGAATGGCCGAGAAATATTCAAATTTTCAACATATAAGTACCTGTTCTTGATACAGAACCACATGAAGAGATGTGAAACGAAAAAAAATTATATGACAAAAAGTGATTTGTTCTAATCTACACACACCAGCGTAATCCATCTTTAAAATAAACGTTCTTAGTTCCAAGATAAAGCGACTAATACTTTAGGATTGCAAGGAAAGTTAGTTGCTTGGGTAGCCCAGCGACCAGAAATCTCTTGAATGCTATACATAAATCGAATGGCCGAAAAATATTCAAATTTTAAACATATAAGTACTTGTGCTTGATACAGAACCACATTAAGAGATCTGAAACGAAACAAATTAATGGGTCAAAAACTGATTTGCTCTAATTTACACACCAGCTTAATCTATCTTTAAACTGAAGTTTCTTGGTTCCAAGATAGAACGAATAATACTTTGGGATTGTAAGGAAAGTTAGTTTCTTGAGTAGCAAAGCGATCAGAAATCTCTTGATTGCTATACATAAATCAAATGGCCGAGAAATATTCAAATTTTCAACATATACGTAGTTGTGCTTGATACAGAACTACATTAAGAGATTTGAAATGAAACAAATTAATGGGTGAGAAAGTGGTTTGCTCTAACTTACACACACCAGCTTAATCTATCTTTAACATGAACGTTCTTAGTTCCAAGATAAAGCGAATAATACTTTAGGATTGCAAGGAAAGTTAGTTGCTTGGGTATCCAAGCGATCAGACATCTCTTGAGTGCCATACGTAAACAGAATGGTCGAAAAATATGCAATTTTTCAACATATACGTAGTTGTGCTTGGTACAGAACCACATTAAGAGATCTGAAACGAAACAAATTAATGGGTGAAAAAGTGATTTGCTCTAATTTATACGCACCAGCTTAATCTGTCTTTAAAATAAACGTTCTTAGTTCCAAGATAAAGCGAATAATACTTTAGGAATGTAAGAAAAGTTAGTTCCTTGAGTAGCCAAGCGATCAGAAATCTCTTGAGTGCTATACATAAGTCGAATGGCCGAAAAATATTCAAATTTTCAACATATAAGTAGTTGTGCTTGATACAGAACCACATTAAGAAATCTGAAACGAAACAAATTCATGGGTCAAAAAGTGATTTGCTCTAATTTACACACACCAGCTTAATCTATTTTTAAACTGAACTTTCTTGGTTCCAAGATAGAACGAACAATACTTTAGGATTGTAAGGAAAGTTAGTTTCTTGAGTAGCAAAGCGATCAGAAATCTCTTGATTGCTATACATAAATCAAATGGCCGAGAAATATTCAAATTTTCAACATATAAGTACCTGTGCTTGATACAGAACCACATTAAGAGATATCAAACGAAAAAAAAATTATATGACAAAAAACGATTTGTGCTAATGTACACACACCAGCATAATCCATCTTTAACATAAACGTTCTTAGTTCCAAGATAAAGCGAATACTTTAGGATTGCAAGGAAAGTTAGTTGCTTGGGTAGCCCAGCGATCAGAAATCTCTTGAGTGCTATACATAAGTCGAATGGCCGAAAAATATTCAAATTTTCAACATATAAGTAGTTGTGCTTGATACAGAACCACATTAAGAAATCTGAAACGAAACAAATTCATGGGTCAAAAAGTGATTTGCTCTAATTTACACACACCAGCTTAATCTATTTTTAGAACTAACGTTCTTGGTTCCCAGATAAAGCGAATAATATTTTAGGAATATAAGAAAAGTTAGTTCCTTGAGTATCCAAGCGATAGGAAATCTCTTGATTGCTAAACATAAATCGAATGGCCGAAAAATATTCAAATTTTCAACATATAAGTAGTTGTGCTTGATACAGAACCACATTAAGAGATCTGAAACCAAACAAATCAATGGGTCAAAAAGTGATTTGGCCTAATTTCCACAAACCAGTTTAATCTATCTTCAAGATGAACGGTCTTGCAAGTTTCTTGAGTAGTCAAGCAATCAGAAATCTTATGATTGCAATGTATAAATCGAGTAGACGAACAAGAAAACAATAGAAATTAAGAAGAAATTCCAATAAGAAACCTCAACAATTCACCTAAAAATGGAGTCTATGGATACAGGAGAAACCTCGTACACGAATAGGAAACGACAAAATGTCGCATTGTTTGATGCTGATGATGCTCGGACTAAGATCTCAAGCTCCAAGAAGCCGAGAATAACACTGGACAAAGATATTAAAGCCTTGTCTTTTGTTTATAACAAAATCATTCTGCATGATCCTCAACATGATAGATCCTAGCTACAGCAAGATATATGATATAAGCATTGGGAACCAGATAGCGAATATAGTATTCTCTGTCCACAACATTTTGAGGCAAACCACAACAGGTGAGTACACCAACCTTGAAAACAGAGCGTCAAAACGAGGATTCGCCATCACTTAGGGTGACAGAAGCTATAAGGTAACTTTGGAGGCCGCTAAAAGTGCCATGTGCAAGTGAAATTGGGCTTGAATACAAAACCTTTAGGAGAGATGACAACACAAATTGATATGGAACAGCGGGCCTGTTCATGGACTTTCTCTGCGGGTTCCCATTACGTTGGAAAGAACTCAGAATTGGTCATTCACGGAAGCCCATGAGGAAAGAGGGTGACTATGGACTAAACGGTTGCCACCACATATTACTTGAGGGTTGCACATTTCCCCCTGAGAAGAGTTTAGGGCCTTTCACAGTGCTCTTGTGCTATATCAGATCAGAATAAAAGTACTCACAGAAATGGAGGGATGCAGCTAATAGGGCACTTGCTCATTTGCCTTTTATAGATGAAATACTGGTCTTGCACCACGGGAAAAGAGCGTCTGAGGTAAGGGGGTTGAAAATAAGAGATATAATAATGGAGAAACAGCACACGATACTACTCTATATATATATCGATTCCACGAATAGCTGTAGATTTAGTACTTCAACTACTTATATTCGGAAAAGATTAGTGAAAAATATATACCTTCACTAGCCAAAAGTTTGAAACCCTTTTTGTCTTACTTCCTCACATACTATCAAGCAAAACATCGTCAATACTGAAATAGCTATGAAGACAATATGGCTGCTATTAAAAAGAGTAGAATAGGTTACCATTACAACGAATTAAGAGAGAATATAAATAACTCAAGTGTCACGGTACACCTTGAAATAAACTTAAGAATTTTGGTATTTTTGTATTTGTGACTTGTTCAGTTACAAAGTTACAGCAATTATTGAATATTTTGAGGACCCTGTATATTGCATAAAAATCGATGATGTGGAGATCTACCTCATACTATAAGTAAAAATCTCAACAACCATATTTATAATTTGTCATTATATTATTACCTTATTCTTTTCGAAGAAGCTGAGCTTGCTAAAGAGAAACTATTCAAAGCCCTGTTGCATAAATTGGGCGATTACTTCTATGGAGATCTATCCGACACAGCTTTCCATGTGGGATGAAAGTTTGATGGTTGGCGTTTTATAGATTACACCGCTAGAGAGGACATTGAGGTTCCTCCGCTTGATCGAATGGAATCTCAAATCGATCAACGAGGAGCAAGCAAAGGCTGGAAAATAACAACCCAGTATGCCACTCCATAGCGCATCAGTCCTTTTGGATCAACGCATAATTGGAACTGTAGGAGAACCATGGCTTTCTGACGAACAATAACACCTGTTGGAATGCAGCAACAATACTACTTTCAGTAGGAGTACTCCTATAGCACTTGGTGAAGGTGGAACTGATATTTTGAAATACCTAATTATCTGTGGAACTGATTGATGTCCGCTACCGCAAAAAAGGCCAAGACAGCTTGGATCCAAACAGCTTGGAAGAAAGAGCCAAGAGATAAAATAGGAGAACTGTTTATCATAAAACTATTTTTGTGGGATCACACTCTATGTGATGGAACTAGGGAATAGGTACATACGCAATCGTCATTTCAACAAACGCACAAAAACAATTTAGTGTTAAGTTACCAGAAAGAATATTTTAACTTATTAGAGGAATGGCACGCAGAATGCTTATCAAAGTCTATTTGCAGATATATATAGAGTTATTTCTGCTTGTTTGCATGAAGAAGATGCATTAAAAGTAACAATGGGAAAATCAATTAAAGCATGGGCCCATGACAGTTTTAAAGTCGAGGTGAGTGTCATTTAGAATGTCAACATGAGTAGATATTTTGTTGAAATTGTGGCACATAACACAGACGCGAGATTATCTAAGTTAAATACGGATATTATTAATACGGAATCGTAGATAGTAATTAATGACCTTCTACAGAAACTAATATCCTTACACTTGTCTACAGCTAGTGGCAGGTTGTTTCCTGTACACCACTGGTTCACATTAACAAGATCCAACTGAAGAAAAACACAGTCACCCAGGCTAGACACTGATCTATATATCTCTAGATGAACTGCAAACAAAAGAAAGTTCTCAGTATCAAATTTGAAACGCCTGATCTCTTCTTCATGAAACCATGTCCGGAATGGTGTTATTTAAATCGTGACCAACGAATATATTTTCCTATACAACACGATTTCCAAGCAAAAATCGGCAGAATGGCCAACAGACAATAGTTAGCTACATTCTGCGCATCACCATTCTTTAAAATATGAATTATAATAGTGTGATTTTCCAAATTTCAGGGAATGTGGAGGTCCCTAGTATGAGGTTGAATATTTTAGTAAACGGAGTAGTTAAAACTTCGTCGGAATCTCTAAATAAAAATGTAGGCACCCTGTGGTGCCTCGATGCATTACAATCTTTCAGTTTGTTTGTGGCGAACAGAGTATCCGCTTTGGTGGTGTATTCAATATATCATATGAAGAAAGTTCTACATTTCTATCGAAATTATTTTATTTCACTGCCAGAAAAACTATAAATGTGCAGCTTTTTGTCATCTGCACGAAAAATATTGAGCAATACAATTGAGACCCATATAAAATCGATGCAGAAATCTAACAGCAAACTGCAAGAGTAATTTTACTCGGCATTTATGCACAATTTCTTCTAGATACATAAGATAGTAAGTATATCTTTGTTTGAATTTGGTCAAAATTAAAACTGTTCCTGTAGTATTTCTATAACCCAAGAATAAATTAGTAGGAGCAGGTATGATGGATAGAATCCAAACTACAATTGTAAATATCCCGGAAAGCCAAGAACACAAACTATATTTTTCATATTAAGTCATACGGTGAAATCTACGCATATGCAGACGATATATGTATAATATATTTAAACAATGACGAACAACATCTACAAGACCACAGTTGCACAGAAACAAAAATGGAAGACCGATGTCAAACCATCAATGAAAAGATTACATGATTTTTTACATTTACCTTTGCCAATGCAAGAATTCCTAGCAGCATTAATATTAGCATTAATACCATTTATTTTAATATTGAAAGTAAACTTTACGTCCAAAACTGCAATCCAGAACTGAAATGTCTGTAGTTATAGCTAACTTTGTTATGGAAAACCTAGAACAAACAGTCTTAAGCAACATAAATCTAGACATACCCGTCTTCAAAAGGTGTGTGGATGATTGTATCTTAGCAACCTCTGAAGATAAGGAAGAATACATATTAAATAAGTTTAACTCATTCCATTCCCGACTAAATTTCACATTAGAAAATGAAAAGGATAAAGCAATTAATTTCCTCGATTTCTAAATTTTATATGGGGACAAAAAATATATACAGATTGGTTTATCAAACCAACAAACTCGGGTAGATATTTAAATTTTCCTTAAAACACCTCATTAAGATATAAAATCAATACAATCGATCTACTTAGTAGATCAACGTGTTACCTTTTCTGAAGAAAATAACCTGCAGGAGAATCTTAATAAAATAAAAGATTTATTAATCGAAAATAATTACCCACCTCAGTTTACAGGTAAATACATTAAGAACAGGATTGCACAAATTAGAATAATGTAACAAATAAATAATAAAACCATCGACCAAAATGATAATAAGATAATTGCAATACCATATATTCCAAAATTATCAAAAAATATATCAAAAAACTTTAAAACCATATCCCATAACCACCAACCTAATAACAACAATAAATCCTTTTTACACACAAATTAAATAATTGATCATGATAGCAAAATATTATCGCGCAATTTAATGCTACGAGTATACAAAACAGTCATGAGATCTAAATAGTGTGAAGTACCTAAATAGTGTGAGTGAAGTATGGGCTTTAGCAACAGTAGATTAAAAGGGCACATTTTTCATTCACGCTCATGTGTAGCCTTTTAGTATATATTAATGAGAAGATGTTGCGGGTGTGGGAGTAGAAAGTGTTAGGGAATGATTTCAGAGAAAAAAGAGTGGGGATCGATGGGAAAGGCGAACCAACGAAGAGCTGAGGGAGTTATACAGAGAGCCTGATATAATAGGAGTTCCCATAGATTGAGATGGTTGGGGCTTATGTATAGAATGCAGCAGGACCAGTTTCCAAGGAAAATATTCATGGCTACTATAGGAGAGATCTACGTAGAATTGGAATTATCGAATGTAAGCAAAAAAACTATCAAGAGCGAAATATGGCGAGCAATTATCAATCAAGCCAAGGGCCTACTAGGCCTGTAGTGCTGTTATATATAGATCGTCAGAATTGTAATGGAACGCACATAAATCAATCGCAGAAGTATCTAAACAAAAGAATTTACTCGCACAAATGTGAGTAAATTCCTCACAAACAAAAATCAAAACTCAACGGCATCTGCTAACCAATCCATTGAGAATAACCGTAATGTTGACTTTGATGTTTGTCAAATATTAGATATAGAGAACAACTATTATAAAAGAACTTTCAAAGAAATGGAAATTAGAAAAGAAACACAAAGTGCAATTCACGATGAAAGTCTTGTACGAAATCTAAGTCACATATATAATAATTTAATTGAATAAATATCTAATGTGAGCAGGGAACCACAGCTGTTGTTGGCGCTTTACCTGGAATGTAAACATATGTATCCAAACAAAAAACAAACAGACAAAAACCAAAAACAGGTAAACTTGTCGAGTGCAAATACAACAGCTGAAAGGACACCTACTCATTGGAATGTTGTGCAAAAACAACAGCAAATAGTTTGTAAATGACGCGACATTTAAGCAAGCGGAAATAACAATAAATGAAAATATAGAAAATATGAACAATATTGATAATCAAAGTGTAAATAACCACGGTTGGGCTTAAGTTAATAGAAAAAAAAACAAAATAAATTTGAATACCACACACGGCACGGCAACTAAATATATGAACATTAAAGGAACTATTTCTTACCACCACTTTCATATATATAAACCAGCACCACATACTAGCGAATCTCAAATGAGCGAATTCTTGAAATGTAAAAGTTCATTTTCCAGAAGAGTATTTAATGACGAATCTATTCAGTCGTTCTATAGTGATCTGCTTACTGTCGATTGGTCTCATTTATATATTTCACAAAGCGAATATTTCTATCAAATTTTTATATTTTTTTGACATTAACTTTCCTGTTAAGTATTTTCTTTATAATAACAAATCCAATTGTAAGAAATGGATTAATGCTGAATTTAAAAATTCTAGACCAAATTTAAAGAAATTATTTTATCTTAAAAGTAGACAACCTGACATTGAAGTTCTTTACAGGGAAGAAAAAAAGAAACGTGTTGACCTAATATACAATGCAAAAAGAGTAATGATGAAGAATAAAATAATGAATTCCGCTAATTCATGTAAGGAGGCTTGGCATGTAGTAGATACTTCATCTGGTAAAACACGTAATTTTCAAAGTATTGATTTAATAGATTATAATGATGTTATTAGTAACCCGGAAATGGTTATCAATCTTTTTATTGACCCTCCTAAAAATATTGTATCAAAATTCTCAGATTTAGATCAATCTAATATCAATAATACAACATGAAATATAGAATAATCAGTATTCTTATTCCCACTTGACTTGAATGTGGTTATGTCTATTCCAACAAAAAGCTGACTGGTCATCAGGGTTTGATGAGATACCCGCAATTTTATTGGAAAAAGTGGCAAATGGTATTGCCCGTCCGCTTCAGCATTTAATAAATCTGTCATTTACTACCGCTGTATTTCCAGACAGTTTGAAATTAAGTAAAATAATCCCCATATATAAACGTGATGATTGTCGAGATGTAAAGAATTATCGCCTGGTGGCTGTTTCTTCTGTGTTTTCAAAAGTCCCTGAGTATGTTTGTCTGCTCCGCTTATTAAATTATTTAAATAACTTCAACATTATAATCTGTAAGCAGCATGGATTTGTTCGTCGGAACTCAACGCTTACTGCTACTGATTCATTTTATCAAAATATATTGAAATACCTTCGCTATGTGACCTATGTGATCTCAGCAGGGCATTCGATTGCGGCAATCATACCATTTTGTTAACGAAGTTGTCGGCTATTGGTGTCAGGGGTATTGCATTGCAGTGGGTATCGCCTTTTCTGAGTGATCGGAAGCAGATTGTATCATTGAATTTTAATTTTGAAGGAGTTACAAAACCTATCAATTCTACTAGTCTCAACAATAGCAAGGGAGTACATCAAGGTTCGGTCTTAGGTCCTGTTCTATTTTTGTTATATAATAATGACACTGAAAATAGTTTTTGGGCAATCTCAGTCCTATAAATTTGTATGCTGATGACACTTCTGTTGTTATACCTGATAAAGTAAAAGAAACTCTAGAATATAAACGTAATTATTTTCTTGACAGGCTTAATCAGTAGTTGAGCGAACATAAACTCTTATTAAATGTAGATAAAACCCAATATGTGACATTCCACAGTAGGCAATATAGTGTACCGTCACTTTATCTCTGTATTGACAGTAAAACGATATCATCTACGGATAGTACTAAATTTTTAGGGCTACATTTGGATCAGAGTCTTACATGGAAAAACCATAGTGAATATTTAGTTTCTAAACTCAATTCCTAAATGTACCTATTTCGTAATTTAAAGTATGTACTAACAAGAAAGCAGTTGATAACTACATATTATGCCTCGGTTGAGAAAAAACTGCGATATGGCGTTGGTTTTTGGGGAGGATCGTCTGCTTCACATGCTGTTTTTGTTGCGCAGAAACGAATTATGAGAATCATCGCAAAAGGAATCCAGTACCTATAGTTGCAGGGAGCTCTTTCGAGAATTTCAAATATTGCCATTAACGGGGTTATACATTTCTTTGAACAGGACAAAGTTTGTGAAGAGTAGTGAAAATATTCGATATTTTTGACCATAATTACATAATTCATAAATTTTCTTGAACACAATTCTATTAGCAAAGGTAATAAAATGAGTCAAATCTTGTAATTGTGGAGCACCAAATACGTATTATATTTCAAATATTTGATTAAAGAAAAAGCAGAATCGTATGGAATACACCCAATTAATTACAACAAAATACTACGCCAAATAAGAACTTGTCTGAAATCGACTGAAATGTTGAACTAAGTATATCAAAAATCCACCCAAAAAACATGAAGCAATTAATGAGCTGGTATCATTACGACTATTTTTCTTGCAGAGCAAAATATTGTTGTTGTTACCTCTTAATTTTTATTCAAACACGCACAAAACAGGGAAAACCTTAGGCTGCAATAACGTTATAATGATGCATATACCTATACATATATATAATACTGTAAATAAAGCTTGTTTGATTGTGATAACAAAAGGTGCAGACACCATACTAAAAAGTGAACTTTTCAAAAACCATTCACCTGGAGTTCTCCCACATCATCACGCAAAAATGGGACAATCTTCATGTTTCAAAAATTGAAATATAAATTCACACCATTGAATATTAAATTGGTAGTTATATTGGTTGTAGATGCTTCCACAAACATTTAGAGCTTGCAAAGCAATATTGAATCAACTAATTCTGTAAAGAAAAGTAATTATATTGGCATATCAATGAATTCTGAAAAATTACTGTTATAGTCTATCAAAGAAAAACTTCAAAAGCATTCAAAAGAAGTATTAAAGTGTTCTACTTTCAAACAACAAAGTATAAATAGGTTATGGTATTACAACAGAAGACCTCGTACTATTTAAACTAAAATCGAAGAAGAAAATAATGCAACAAGATCCTGAAAGTATACAAACTTGAGTCCCCAACATATTCTCAATACTCTTTAAGAAAGAAAAAACTTGGATTACAACTGGACTTACACGAATCTCAAAAGCTCGAAAGCACACACGGAAAATATTGCAATCAGATATCAGCTACGAGAGTGTCATCGATTGTTATAACATGTTAGTAAGACCTCCGAAGCTTAACAAAATACATGAAGAACTCTCACAAACAAATATATTAAAACAGATTTTTTCACACAACTCCAAAGAGAGGGTTCTAAAGATCTAACGAGGCTTTGGCATGCTTAAGGTTGCTTGGAACTGTAAAATATATATGTAATAAATTTATTGGTTCACTCGAATTAACAACGAAGCGCTTTGAAGAAAAACACACCAATACAGAATTAAGACAGATATCGAACGACGAAAATGGTACTGGGTTGGGCTTATTTTACGAAGACTTTGGAAGAACATAACAACAGAAGCACCTGACTGGAACCCACAAGGAAGGTGTGGAAAGGGCGGGCCGAAAATCGTCTTAGGAAAAGACTAACGGCCGCGCAATAAAATCGAAAATCATATGAACGGAACTCTAACATCTTGCCCAAATTATGACCAAATAGAACCAATCTCATAGAAGCCCTATGTCCAATAGAGATATGACGGGGTACTTATATATTTTTCAATATTAAAAATATAAAAAAAATATAAAGAGGCAACAGGGAATTCCAAATTCAAGCAATATTTGATATTTTTAGCAATCTAATTCGCATTCAATTGACCACATTTGACATCCAATCCAGAGGGATAGAATTGAACTATTTTAGAGTAAAGCTCAAGTAATAACATCTAAAACGACAAGGGGTAATGTAACTTATAATATGACCATAGCAATATCACTTGATACTAGAAGACACTAGAAACTGTCTGGGGAAACAAAGAAACACAGTTCCTAAAACCAATTGAAATCTTCAGCAAGCACGCAGAACATTAATTTAGCATCCAATCCAGATAAATGAAAGGGCATTTTTCGGATTACAATTTCAAGAAAGAAAAATATTATAAAATAAAAGAATTTCGCATACTCTACAAACGCTTTTTCCAAATAATTCAACTACGAGTAAGACGAAATTTGAAGATCATCCTGCTATTTATATCAATAACCAAGGAGGTATACAAGAAATACAGAAATTGTTTGGGGCAAAATCCTAACATTGCAACAATATTCCACTTATGTACCTCTTCAATTCGGAACATTACATCTCGAATGAAAAGTTCAAAGGAAAAATTAGATTTCCAGTAAAACTAGCTTTTGGGTACCTGTGGGACAGAAAATAGGCTAGTAATAACGAAAGATAAAGAGAAACTGCAATGGCGTATATAATATGGAACGTCCACTTATGCTTTGTTCATTATTAAAAAAAGGAATCTACTGATACTGAATTGTAAATTCATGTTGCTTCTAAAAAAACTGAAATAAAAATTCAACCAACTCTGCAGATGAAGTTCTAAAGCACTGGTGATAATAGTTAGAAAGTGCGCTTTAGGTCAAGGTCACCCATGTATTTTCTTATGGAGGAATCGGTTTTCGTCCTTATCTCGCTCTCTATCTAACACCTTGGAACATTATGATGACCTGTCAATACTGCAGCAATACTGAGTCAATACTGAGCAAGTTTAACTTAGAGAAACGTAACACATAATGAAGACACATAATGTGGAAACTGCTGTTTTTCAATGCATATGTGAACCACTCAAACTACTCTAGAAAAATATGGTATCACTTTTGAAAAAAGAAAGTTTTTGAAAGTCTGTTAAAACCTTCAAAGTTCACTTGACGTAACAGCCAACACGAGATTGTCAAAGACCTGAATCAGTTTTCACAAATATTCACATAAAATTACACAAACACGGAACTTAACTTTCCAAAATTGAAGCAATAATTGTGAATATATAGCGACAACCATTGTAAAATTATGATGCCCTGTCGATGCTGCACTTTGTTAGATGTCTATCATGATAATGCCCATTCTATGGATGAAGTTCTGGAGCAGTGATACAGAGACTTTTCTTTGCTGAGCAGAACAAAAGCATTTCTAATATAAAATTTCAAGATTGGTTATGTAATTTAGCTTTTGTGGTTGACATAACTAATCATTTTCAAAAAGTTATATAATGACTTCGAGGCCCAAATCAACTGATTAATGAACTTTACAATGCAAATTTATTTAAAATTCAATTAAAGTTAGGACACTGCATTCTCTTTCCCAACTAGAAAAATGTTTCTGAAAAGTTGAATATATGTAATACTTTTTTTTATGCTGAAAATATTGATAATTTTATATAAGCCTTTAACGATGGTTCTCGCTATTAATAAGCCTGTTTATCCCTCTTCTAAAAAGTCTATGAAAGTTCAGTAAAATAAAATATCTTATAAAAATTCGTTAGCTGTTATTAAAAACAAAAAAAAACCGTTTTATGTATTGGATATTATAATAAATGTCAGTTTAATATTTATATTATTTTAACGAGGTGCATATTCCATACATTATTCGCAAAAACAGTCAAAACCACAGACTGCACAGAACACACTACCCTGTGGAGGCAATTATTTATTACGGCCGAATATAATTTTCCATGACACGACAACAGAAATCTGAATTACTGTCTGTGATAGAAACCAGTCATGTTCTCCAATGTATATATTTAGGATGCCAAATATTGGTTGGAATATGCACTTCTTTTTGGTTCTATTCGATTTTCTAGGAAGAGCAGGCAGGTGTCGTTCCAAAACACCACTACTATCCCAGGGCCCAATCTCACGATAAAGAAAGCAGATACTTCAGGCCGTTCCATGGACGATCAAACGGTCTGTCTAGCAGGGGAAATTCCCTAAATGGCCGCCAGGAATCGCAAGGTAGCGAAGAATCAGAATCCGGTAAGCACAGTTAAGGAAAATAATCCAGAATGTGTACAAATTTAGTGTTGTTAAGCCTAAGCTATCTTACAAATTAACACTGCTTTACAAAGTTTCACTTCTTTTGTATTTAGTCACGATACCTAACCAGAAAAGCTATCTTATGGTTTTCCCATCACGTCATACCTCGTTTAGCATCATTCATCACACATCATTTATTGTGAGACGAGGAGTGATACAATACAATGTGTTTACGTCATACTTTTATAACATCAGCAATAGTTATTTCGGATAGTTATTGGCACTGTTCGAATAAAACTCGGAGAAATAAGAAAACCTTTTAAAATTTAGTGTACTTGAATGTTTCTTCCAGTACCGACATTTATTCGGAACGTGTATTATTAATGGAGTTGCTAAATTTGCGCCTTTAGTTATACTGAAGGTTGTATCGGATCTCCGCCACTGCCCGTTGGCGTTAATGAGCAAGTCTAATTTATAATAACACTATCAAAATAATTATAACGGTTATGGTAGTCGTATCTATAGGACTCGTTCGTGCGACCCATTGTGTTTAGTGATTTCTTATGGATGAGTTTAGATTCTGCATCTCTTTAGATGAATAATACTTGCATGTTACCTGAAACAGAAGATGTTTATTAATTGATATGGCATATAACCACAATTACTAGTCCTAGGTGGGATTGATTTCTTTTTGATATTGTTTCAAGTATAATTGCACCAGTATCACTTACGATATCAACTAAATAATAAGGATTATTGGCATGGTGGTGGAAATAACTGTACTGCTCCAAAAAATAAATGTAATAAGTAAATTCATTAAAAGCAACCAGCAAGTTTAATTTTATTAATTTTCTTAATAAAACTGTAGGTAAACAATAACTGTCACTAGTGCCACAGCTGTCTTAAAATGGTGCTAATAACTGTCCTACAAATTTTATATGGGTAATAGTTGCAATGCGTAAAGGGAGCCAAATTGTGGTAATAGATTGACAAAGAAATTACAGGAGTGCGACATGAACTTGACCATAAAATCAAATATAAACTCTATACAACAGCTGTTTTAGAAGTTAATGAACATATAGACAAAAATAATATTATAGCCAACTTTTTCAAAGAACTCATCAATGAAATTCCAATTGTATTAGAACATAATTTAATGACATAGTGGTCACCAATAAATGGGTAGAGTTCTGCGGGATTCCAGCAGCTACAACGACATTATTATCAGCTGGGTTGCAAACTGAGGTTACCACAGTAGGATTCCTCTGGTTTGGTAAACTCCCCGGCTACCTAAGTATGAGTCAGTTTTTCTAGCATCGGAAAGACTGTACAGTCAAATCAAATCAGTTGTCTGCATTACATACGTACTGCTATAACTATTTTTCATTGTCCTTTATTCGTGTTTTCTTCTGTACCGTTCTTTGCACTAGGTGGTGTTGCCTTGGAAAATGAGTGTTAAACGGAGACGTATATTTGTGATTATCGAACAGAGATTGCAATCTCCAGAGCATGTAAACCTGAATTGGTCCAAAGTATTTATGATTTTATAGCAGATAAGAGCACAGTGAGTGTCTGGCGCCGAAACACAAAACAGAGAGTTTTTGTGTACAAATCGAAACAGAAAAAGTGTTTTCGACGCACCCTGAAAAAGTCCAGATACGAATTGGTGGATGATGCATGTGGTTATGGTTCTTACAAGAACGTAGAAAAGGTATCGTCCACCAATGAACCAATCCTAAAAGAAGAAGCTATTTTCTTCTTCTAAACTTTCAGAGGAGAGGACATTCCTGGCTGTAGGAAGGAAAAACGACAAGGAGTTCATTTTTTTGGAGTTTGTGGTGAACAGCTATCAGCGGATCCTATAGCAACTAGTAATTTTTAAAAAGAAAAATTACAAAAAAAAACAGATAACAATCTAAGTCAGGAGTAAGCTAACTACATTGACGAAACTGGATTAAACTTTAAACTTTTAAATCCCAACATCTAAAGAAAAGTCATCTCCAGGCTTTAAGGTCAGCAAAGAAAGAATCACAATGGCGTTATACTTGAATGCTTCAGGTACTCATAAGATACCACGGTTTGTTATTGGTAAATCATCAAAACTGAGAGAATATAAGAACTTAAACATGTCAGCCCGCTCAATGTACTACCGGGCACAAAAATGGGCATGCATGGACACATTTGTTCAAAGAGTGGTTCATTTTGGAAAAGTGAAAAATTATTTGCCGAATCTGAAATTACACTGCACTTCTTGTACTGACACTGCGCCAACCCACTCGGACAAAATTGAATGTGAGGGTGTTGGTGACAAAGCTTCTGCCGCCTAACGTAACAAGCCTGCAACAACTAATGTAATATAATGCTTTAGGAGAAAGTATCACCAAAAGCTAAACTGGAGGATAACGAAAACACAGATCTTATAAAGGCACTACAGATAAAAAATAATCAACTTGAAATGCGATATTTATATGGTGGGTAAAGCCGCCATCAACATTAGTGAAGTCTTGAGGAAAAGTATGGTAAATTATAGAAGAAATTGTTGCCAGAAGTGAAGACAACAATACAGCAGATTAGCTTAACCTTCTTTATTCTGAAGCAGACGACAATACACCTTTGTTGCACGATCATTGGAAAAGATGTTCTAACCTCAGTTAAACTAACGTACGTGTAAATTATTTTTGTTGCTTCTTCAAAAAAATACAGCTATTTTAACTTTGTAAAATGTGGTGATTATGCAGAGTACGCCAATGACGTTACAGAACCAACCATGACACCTGCATTCTCTTTGTCATGGACAAGGGGAGACCTCCATAGGCACAATTTCGGGAAAGCTCTAATTTGCCCATTACTGTGCAGCAATTACAATCCCTCTATGAGTGTTTTAGGTACATTTTCTCTACAGATTGGAATCACATCGTCTTGGAATTGGCAAGGATAATTCCAAGAAATGTCAATAGCAGTTTATATTTCGAGAACTTTTAGTTTATTGACCTAATTAGGTTAATAAAGTTAAGAGGTTATATAGTTAAGAACCGTTAGGCGGAACAGGTTACCGAATATTACCATCTGACAAAGATGGAGGGAAGAAATAAAACCCTCACCACCTCGATGAGTGAGGAACTCCAGATATGTATTTCAACAACTAGGTTGGTATCTGCAGCAGAATCTACGAAGGAAAATAATGTTTGATGTAATAATAATAATAATAGTCCCCTTTTAACAAGCCTCCTGACTCTTAGGGGAAGGCAGGTGGTCTGCCATTGTTATTAACCTTTTCGGTACACTAGGGCTGTAACGTGGCAAGCGCTACGAGCCGACCGCCTATTTATTACCTCAGAATTTGACTTCCAGGTACTCATTTTTACAGCCTGAGTCGAGCCGTGGCCGTAAAAAGCCATCGATGTTATTGGCGCCGGCCGGAAATCGAACCCAGGCCCTTCAAGTTAGTAGTCTAGCCACCAACCTACTAGACCACTACGCCTTCATGTTTGATGTAATACTCTGGGAAATATGCACGACACAGGACACCACTTGAATAACACTAATTTCCCGCCCATAATCTATGTGTATATATACTACTCAATCACTCCGGTTCATTAAGCGTACTTTGTCACGCTCACCGAACCACAATAATTTATTAAATAATAATATAGATATATAATATGGATAGTCATATGGGAAGATACAAAATACCATTTTGCAAAAAAAATGGGGCTCCTAGGCGCAACAGTCATCAACGCTTGGTTAGTATATTTGTGAACAAGTAAAAATTTTAAAAATGGTTATCTGAAAAATTTCGGTTGGAAATTGTTGAATGTGCTGTGCGGTTTGAATGTCAAAGGATGATGAAATGAAAAATAAAAAACTCACTCGAAGGCCCAGAGCCCAGAGCCAGACCCAAGCAGAAGTAGCTGGATAGAGTATCAAGTGATGGGTATAGAGAATTTGAAGCGGTACGTTGGAAGATGCAGGAAGACAAGAAGTGCAAAAATAAGAAGCGCCTCACCTATGATAAGACCGCCTCATACTATAATATTTAAGGAGAGTGGTCCACCCCGTTTAAAGAACTAAGAGGTTTAAGATTGAAGCGGCAAGAAATACCTGAAATAAGCGCCAAATATATTATGTACACATAGAATGTTGATTTAAAAACCTTAACTGAAACGAACACTTCAAAGTTGATAATTTAGCAAACACTTGCACGAAATTAGCCGCAAATGACTCTCTTTTGCATGAAATATCCCGAAAAAAACTCACTTCATTCAGTCAATCTTTTAGGTCACGGAATCTTAGAATTCTCGACAGACAAAGCGGGCCAAGACGTCACGCCAATAAACCTAGACTTCGAGGAAAAGAAGAGATCTTCCACCCTGAATTCCATCACAGGTGAGTGACGCTTTATCCATTCCGGGGCCACCATCTTTCTTTCTCTCTATCTGTCTGACTCTCCCCTTACGAAGCTTCTTCAATCGCATACGAATCTACGAGCACCGTGTAAGCACTTCTTCCAATTTCGAATTTTGAGCGTTCAATAAATTCGGGTCAGTTTATAGTTTGCCGATGTCTTTATTGAACGCGGATCTTAGTACGCTTTAAACTCAAAAAAATGAGCAAGGTAAATAGACTATGTTAAATGTTTTTTAATAGACTGTTTTCTGTTCCATTTATTTTTGTTGAGAGTTTTAATCTTTGATTGAGTTTCTTTTGCGTTGTTTTATATATACTTCCTCGTGCATTTGTTTGAATCGATGTTAAGTAGCTTTAAGGTAAATAAAGGAGAAGAAATAGAAATATTTGTTGACGAGAGAACTGAAACAATCCAGGCCAACAAACACTTGTTGGTAATACAATATTTCTTTTCCTTAAAATTGGGCCCCTACTTAGTGCAACTTACTCCAAACATACGCACGACATTTTCTACAGACAACTGAGATTTTATTTTTACATGTAATGTATGTCTCCTCGTCATTCCTTGATAATGATAAGCAAAATATTTTTCCTGTATCATTTCAGTAATTCCTTTTCTTGCATTCATTGGTTACTGCCATCCTTGAATGTTCCTACTACATTATTAAAGAGCAATCGGAAGAGAAAAATATTAAAATCGAGTATTTAAATATTATATATATTACTAAATTGTGGACATTGTGTGCACTCCATCATGCAGAATAGTTTTGCAAGCGTTAATAACTTTCTAAGCTGGTAATCATCTCAGTCTTTGAATTGTTATTTGGAGTATTTCCATCGTTTTTTTGGATTTTGTTTATCCGACGTTTCGGCAATTTGTCGACTGCCATCCTCAGGGTAGTCTTGATAAGTGGTGCTTCTTGCCAAATTCATTCTAGTAAATATATCTGCGAATCAATTTTTGACAACTCACATATCTTTGACAACTCACATACAACTAACAGATCTCTATGCGTTCTCCTATTTATTCCGTCTCTCGTATCGTGGTTGCCGGTTTTCTGCTTATGTAGTTCTTATTCATTGGTAACCAGACATCTTTTATTTCCAGGCTTGGTGCGCTTATGGCGTTTTCTGTTGCGGCCATATATGCTGCCTCTTTCAATTTTCTCTTGAAATAATGTTCCTCTCTTGCTATGATTGCCGCTCTGCCCCATTCAAGCCTGTGTTCTTCTTCCCAAACATGATTGATGACTATCCAAATTTGCATGTTTTCTGTTTGCACCAACAGCTATGAAGATAGTAAAATCTTATCTCAGTATATTGGACACCATTGTGATGAGTTTGTACTGCACTTCGGGATTCCACAGGTCTCGAATCTGAAGTTAAATTTGAATTCGAACAAATGTTCTGTGTTTACTTACACCCTATCTCTCCAGTCATGCTATTTTTTGACACCTCAGCCTCTTGACATTTTGTATTTATCTGCCATGTCTTGTATCTATTATCAATACCCTGTACCAGCCTGTACAGGTCCTTGACCGGTTGATCTATATAGTGCTCTGGGTTCATTTTTGGTTTGCCTGTCTTCTAGGGTCTAAGGCCTTGCATTGACACAAAATGTAATATATAGTTTGTATTCACTCCTCACACAGTCTGTAGCTTGGGTCCTCCCAATTTTCTGTGGATGTCGTTTTCGTGCAGAGTATCCCGTGCCTATTACCGTACGAGGGCGATTCCTACTAAGATTTAGTAATTCACCAGCCTTCTTTACTCATGACTCCTTAATATAGGTTTTGTCATGTGTGTGACCCTAGATGCTAGGGAGATAGATGTTGCATAAGTATTTTCAAAGGTTCCCTCTATCTCTGGGACGGTGCATAACCTACCTCCCTATTTTCCACAGCATACTCAGCTCTTTCCAATAAATGATGGAGAGCTGTCTCTGTCGATTTGCCTGCTTGATACATATTGGTCGATGTGGTAACACTTTTTCCCTTATGTGTCTGTCTAGCAGTTTTTCTTTCTAAAGTCTTAAGCATGAACGACACCAGACTTATTGGTCTCAGAGACTTTGCCCCATCATGCCCGGCTTTGTCTGGTTTGGGTATGAAGGTTACTGTTATTAGCCTCCAGCCTTTTGGTATGTATCCCAGTGCTAAACTTCCCTTGAGTAACATACATGCTTTATGCAACAGAAGCTCCGGGTCCGTTCGTAGCATTATTGAATAAATGCCATCCGGTTCTGGCGATTTATAGGGCTTGAATCAGTTGATAGCTCATTTCATTTTATCCACATAAAAGTATAATCTCCTCTTTTCGTCTGCAAAGTATCCTGTTGAGTCTGGCATATGAGGCATCCAAGGCCTATATCCTCACAGTGCCTCCTCCAGAATTCTCTTTTCGATTTCCTCTTGCTACTCTACTGTTTACGGTATTCCTCCACGGGGCAAATCAGGTGTTAAGTATCTTGGAGTATGACAAACAACTTACGTTCAAATTTCTCATCGAACCTGCAATGTGCGGTTGCATTAAGATCATGGAGATTCCTGACGCGCTTATCTCATTATTTCACTGACATCGATCTAATAAAATCTTTGAAATATAGATTACGAATGCACATTGTCAAATTAAGTGCCCACAATGAATACATTTAGTAATATTTCACGAAAACAACTTTGACAACTAGCTATTATGAAATTTTGATCTCTTTATGCTGCTCCTTATTTCAAAAATTTCATACTAGTGCGGCGTACTACTAGCTTTTTATTTCATATCTTAGACAGTACTCTACGTGTTAAAAATAAATATTTTTGCATTCTCACTCGACCATCGGATTTATCCCAAACCTCATTATGTCAACCACCTAACCATCTGCCATAACTACCGCAAGTCAACAAAATTCGCCCCCGAACCTAAACACAAATTTACTCAAAAAACACCCACGACTAACCGGAGCATCGATTCGGGATCGGCCACCAGACGAGAATAATAGTAAACCAAATTGAATGTTCCTAGGCATGCTATCGCAACTCAAACGAAGTATTCCAGACCTAAGGTTGCACAAAACTCACCAGCCGTTGATAGGTAAGTTCGATGTTTTGTTCGAAATCACACACAGACGCGGTGGCGCTCCAACTATTATACATTACATAAACATTCCGATAATGCTAGTTATAGTGTGTATTTGTGCACTTACTCATGCATTTGTTTCATTACTTCTGTTATGTAGTTAATACGTGGAATCATGTCAAAATGAATTAACCGCTAAAAATCCAGGATTATGACAATTTCTTTTTTATGTACCGTACTATGCATGTATCATAGTTTCAAATGAAAAGAAGTCGCATGCAATTTCTAACAGTATAAATTAAGTAATGCCATTACAAACGTCACAGACAACATTGTTCCGTTCAGCCAAAATATGGCACTATAGCACTTCGCTCAAGGCCTCGGATTGCGCTGGTGTGTCTGTGAACGTCCGTGGCATTGGTTCTGGGGTTATATCTCTGCGGAAGAGCCCACCACGTTAAGATGTAAGCCTTAGCTGAGGTGCCAATACCGTAAGGAGTTCTCCTACACTAGGTCCTCTTCCGTTTGGTTTGTACACTTCAGACCTCCCATTAGCAACTAAACACTGCCAGTACTATCAACATGCAGATGATACACAAATCTATTATTGTATTAAAACTTCCCAAAACCTCTAAAAATGTATTGTAATTAACAACCGCACTTGCCACACGCCGCACTTGTGAAAGTTGCAAGAGATGTAAAACCGGAAAGGAGAAAAAATGGGGGCAGACCACCCAGGAAATGGAAAGAAAGTTGGATGTTAACATCCACTAACAAGGAAACGTCGACAACCCGAAAATTCATATTTGGATGAGACTGTGTACACTGATAGTGTACCTTGTTGTAACCTTCTTAGGAGCACAGTTCCTGATTTTCGGATCCAGCCACTCCAAAGATAACACCTTTTTTTAAATTTATTTCAAGTACCTCTGAAACTATAACAGATATAAAATAAATCCAATAAACCTTGAAGTTTCAGGTAACCAGATATGTTAGTGCGGTTTTTGTATAGAGTGCAATAAATACCTTTTAAGTTGTTGATCGACAGCACTTGTTTGTCATCTACTTTGGTATGAATCCTTCTTTTACGGTATACATATACATTTTGTGTTTCCTTGTTTAATTGCTGGTCTTAAATAAGTGAAAATGGCAACGTATGGCTTTAATTCGAGGATGTTTACGCTATAAGTACAAACTTGGTACCAAATCTGCAGTAACGGTGCGAGAAATATGTATCGCATTCGGAGATGATGCCGTAAGTGATCGAACAGAAGGGGTTCAAAAAAATTTCTTCAGGAGATGCACGCTTGACCGATGAAGCATCCTCTGGCAGACCGAAGATTATTAAAAACGAGGATGTTCACCAGGTTGTAGAGGAAATTTCCAGTACAACGTGCCCAGAGCTTGCAGAAGGGTTCAATGTGAGTGATGAAACCAATCGTTTTCACCTTCACCAGCTAAAAGGGATGAAAGTTAAGCAAATAAGTCCCACATAAATTGTCAAATGATGATAAATTAAGTCGTCTTACCATTTGTTCGGCAAACATTTCACTCAACGATAATGAATCAATTCTTGAACGGTTAACTTGCGACAAGTGGATATTATACTCAAATTCCAAGCATTCGTATCATTGGTTATCGCCTACTGATTCGGTACCACACACTCCCAAAGCTTCCTTGCACCCAAACAATATTTTATTGTGTTTGATGGACAACAAAAGCAATTGTCCATTTTGAGTTTTTTTGGAAAGGGGTCAAACCATCACTGATAACTTGTATTGTGAACAGCTTCAGCATTTACAAACAGCACTGATTAAAAAACAACTTCCTTTTATCAATCGCAAGAAAGTTGTATCCTTACAGGACGCCGCACTCTAAAAAATGCCGAACGTCTTTTAAACGCTGTAAAGACAGATGCCCTAAATGATTAATAGGCGGAGCGCCTATTAGAATAAACACGGTATTTCGGTTACAATGTACTTACTTACTTATCTGTAATTTTCCACATTCCATTATTTACAATATAAAAAGGACGGTACCTTGATAAAATTCACCAAGAAGAAGAATGATGATGAATATGATATGGAATTGCAAAATCTAAAATATTCACGAGAGGGCGAGTTGATAAATTTGTGCGTAGAAAAGATAAAACCCCCAATAATCTTCGACAAAATGGCAATATCTACTTATCATTATGGACGAATTGCACCATTTTGTATTTGCTGAACTTATACAAATTACCAATTTTACAATACTTTTAAAATTATTCACGACTTAGAGAACACCCAACCAACTAAAAACACACAACGGGCCAACGTTGAACGGAGCAGAATTTGCGACGGTGGCTCAAAAGTCAAAAAGTAACACCATATTGGCCTGAAAGCAACGGCCAGGCTGAAAGTTTTGTGAAGGCACTTAAGAAGTCTCTTAGAGACATAGATATATATACATTCTACCTAGTTTTAACCCTAGAAAATTAATTGTATGCATAGTACCGTACATGAGAACATTGTCACGTGAATTAATACTTTTCTCGATTGTCCTGCCATACTATTTCCCATTAATCTGACTGTACAGAAATTATCATCTCACAAATTCCAATACTAAAATCAGAAGCGAGCGTCACTTCTGTGTAGTTGCTAACTGTCTTAAAGCGTCCATCTTGTTTCTCGCACGTTCACAATTTATTGCAAGCGAGTGCAAAGGTGGCACAATGGATAGGCTGTAACGTGCCGTTTATGAGCAAACTCAATGTTTAATATAAAGCAATGTTTTAGTGCATCATTATATTAATAATCATTTTGTTTATATTGAATTTCCTCTGCCATTCTATGTTATGTTGTATGTCGTTTTAATACATTAATATGTTCTATTACAAATGTATTCGTAATATACCTTCACGACGAGCGACCGCGACTGGCGCGACAATTATTCGCTCCATCTGCCTCGTAGCCGGCCTCCGGTACTGGCGCGACAGATGTCTCTCCTCCCCACTGCTTCGTAGCCGGCCTTCGAGACTGGAGCGACAGTGTCCCGCCCCTAACTACCTCGTAGCCAACTTTCGGGACTGGCTTTATGGTGGTTTATATTCAACATTGAATTTGCTCATAAACGGCACGTTACAGGCAATATCCAGAATACAATTTATTTTGCTTTTCGTATTTTTCGGCGGGAATAAAATTAAGCTTGAAGTATCTAAGTGTTGGTAATAAATAATTGAAACCCACACGCCTCTATGTTTCCTATAATGTATGTATTGTATATCTATCTTTGTTAGTAGCTTTTTTGTCTGTTCGAGTTAATATATTAGTAAGAAGTAGACTTCTTATCCTAGTAGCACTAGTTTTTCGTTTGTAGTGAATTAGTTTAACATTGTTTAAGTACAACTGTTAACCAAATGACAAAAAAAACGTACCCAGGGTATAAATTCCAGTAATAAATGAATTAAAAAAATTTATATTTGTCATGATAAAATTCCACAGAAATACAGGCTAAACCAAAAAGAATGAAGACGAGTTGAACTTCCAGTTTCATAATGTAGTCAATCTAGTAATCGTAAGTTGGTCACAATGAATTTGATGCATTCCTAAAGTGATTAAAATTATGGTTTTAAATTCTGCGGATTTTGTGTGAATTTTCATCAAAATATTTCATGAGTGATCAATATTACCAGCAGAAATGAATGGTATGGATTCATACAAACAAGAGGACAAGAAATCCTATGGCAAATTAAGAAAAGAAAGAAAGAATTCAACATATGTTATTGTCAAGCGGAGGAAATGATCTTTTTACATCGAACTAGAAAAAAATGGGAGTGATTCAAGACTAAAGGAAGAGCACCATAAGATGATTTAGCCTTTTTAGCCTAGAGACCCAATAAATTGATAGTATTACTATTAACTACGCAAGCAATATCGGCTACCTACTTTCGAGGAGGTTACGCGACAGAGATGCAACAAAATTTTCAATTCTCGCCGCAAAGTGTTCTCGCAAATTACATTAAATGAGGAATCACCTAAACTAACTACATCTGTAAACCTAACCGAAGGTATAGATTTACTCGTTCACCATATGTCCTAAGACTGATACAGCGGTTCGCGTGTGGCCTACATTAAAATGTGTTATTATTGTAACCTATTCTATTTTTGTGCATCACATATGTCGACACCTACGATTACAGAATGTAAATATATTGGCCATATACTTACTAAGCATGGTATAAAACCTGATGACATTCAAAATAGGTTGAGACGGCACAAGTCGATTCCTAGGCCTGCTGACCTGTGTATCAAAATTTACACCGAATCTTACTTAAAAAAATTTTGAGGCAATTAATTGAAAACAATCCTATATGGATGTGGACTAGTGAACACGAAAAGGGCTTGCAATATTTAAAACTAGCTCTATAAAGACGGCCGCTTCGCAATCTTCTATATAAATAGAAATGTAAGTGTTCGTCTGTTCAAACTCATAAATCTCCGAAAGTTCTTTGCCGATTGTTTTGAAATTTTGACACAGCGTTACATTCGAACACGCGCATGGCTTTACATATAGATGTCGCACTTGTGAAAGATAAGAACATGCTTATGTGAAAGGTGAAAGGTTAGAACATCATTGAAGGAAATTTCCTGAAAACCATTCAACAATAGCAGCGTCCTGAATCAATAATCAAAGTTTCTTGATAATGATCTCAGTCATGAGAGTTTCCCCTCAATCAATCAGTCCAACGAATCACAGGAGCAGCTCGAATTCGAGTTGGCTCCGGAAACCGTTGGGTCAAGATTGACACAAGAAGGAAACAAGGCCTGGGCAACATCGGAGGAGATACCTCTATCCGCGATGATGTCAATACATCAAAGCGCGCAGCTTATCTGTCCCGGCGTTACTCAGCGGGTAACTGCTGCGGATTTTTCCGCAGTAGTTACAGCAACAATGCAGACACTACAGCTGCCTTACCACCACCCAAGCGGATGCATCTAGCACCGCCAATTGTGACGGCGTCAGAGTTGGCGGAATTTGGACGGGGCTGATTACTTCCCTCTCCAAATCCGCACCTGGCAGTCCACCTTCTCCGAAATCGAAGAAGGCGACAAACCGCCTGAATTTAACCAAAATGGGCCACAGCAACGTGTGGCCGGAGAAAGCTAGTTCTTACAAAGTTTATATCAATTTTGGAAGTAATTACCGTAAAACCCACCCACCTCGAGCTAGTCGACACAAGTTGTAGATATTTAACACATTTATGAAATGAATTACAAATAATGTTTAAGACGTTATATATATATATTTTATTGACGCCCATAGCGAATTTGTCAACAAAAAAATTAAATTACAAGTTGGTAGGAAATTCGGCTTCGTTCTTTTTAGTTCACTCTAAATGTAAATCAGCTACAATCATTTTAAAACAGTAAATATTTGGATAAAATTATGTAACAAATGCGCAGCTATGAACATAAAGAAAGAACAATTGTACTTAAACATATCTGTAATTTTTTAACCAACATATATATTGCTAGATTCGTTTTTGCATTGTGCGTTCAGTAGATTAACCTCAATAATTATTGTAGTGTGTATTTAAATAATCACAAGCAAATAATGGAAATTAGATCAACAGTAGCAATAATGTAAATATCCTAATTTTAAAATAGATTATTATTCTAGGCTAAACGTGTATAATTTTTATGAATGAGTAAGACTGCTTGGATCTTGATAAATAATAAAAAATAATAAAAAATACCCTTACCACCTCGATGAGTGAAGAACTCATTTTATCCAGTATTAATTTAAATAAATATTAAATAATCATAAAATTCAATTTGTATGTTAACTATTATTAAACTTAAACCTAATGTGATTGATCCAAGCATTCTGATACACAATACTTTAACTTCGCACCATGAAATTATTATAATATATGGGTATGGAAGATAAATAATTGGATAACCCTCGAAATGTCCACTATATACCATGAAATTTTAAAACTAGAAAACTTTAAATTAGGACCGGCGAGAAAAACACAATCTAACCACGAGCTTATATGGCGCAAATCTTACAGAAAATTAACAGAACGATATGTCACTGCCGGGAATCTAACACGGTTTAACTGGGGTTTGTTCGTAGATAGGGTTGTCCAAGGTGTTTAGTACTGACAAGGGAGCACCGACAACCCGCACATCCCGATGTCTATGAAACTGCACTGACTAAAGGAGTACCTTGGTATAAGAACAACACCATTTTCTTTTTCTGCCGAATCCCCCGATTTCGGGATACAGCCCCCGCCAAAGATTTGAATCATTTTTAAAATTTTGTAAATATCTCGGAAACTATAACGGATGCACGAAAAAATGCTTCTGATATATAATTTGAAGCAGCCACCTTATATAAGCATTATGATAATGGTGTACGTGATAGAGTACTTGTACTTTTAGTTAATCGATATGCCCATGAGACACTCCCATCAGATATTCTCATATTAAAAAATAAATATTATATTTCATTTTAAATATATACGTTATTTATTATGCCTTTCGTTTCTTTTCAAAAGAGGAATGAATAAATAACATTAAATGCAATTATTCGATGCCAAGTGTGAAAGCAATAATTGGCCATTCTGTTTTCTTTCCCTAATCAAACAGTTGCGGGATATCAAATAATTTTAAATATAGTCCATGGTTTCGAAAATTCAGGTTGTATTACCGACTGTACAGAATCCACTAATGGTTGGCGGAAATACCCTTTTCTGTGGAAAAAATGGAGAGGGAAGTTGAAGAATGTGACTTTGTACAAGTTAGCGAGCCATGCTCGAGCCGCCAAATTTCTGACAATTTCACATTCCAAAAAGCCCTATTAAGGATATATTGATAATAAATAACAATACAAGTTTTAAGACAAAAAATGCAGGAAATTTTTTCGGCGGATAAGTTTAGATGGTCGTCACAATCCGTTCATATTGGTCTCAAGAAAATAGCTACAAGGCGAAGTACCCCCAAAAGATAAATGTCTAAGCTATATGTGATCACATTATAGGGCCATTTTTCGTCGATATCATTTGATTTGATTGCCTAATGCAGAGACAGGGTCTTACAAATCCCTTAACACTGCGGTTTTGAGGTATTGCTCTGCATTCTGTTGTGTCCTAATTATCCTGACAAGGTTTAGTGTGTTTTTTTTGTCTATTGCACCAAATAGGGCACTTCTCCGGTGGCTTAATGCATAACATTCAAAAATAATGTGAGAGGCTGTTTCCTCTTCTTCATTACATAATCTACACAGAGGTTCCTCTCTATAGACTCCCCATTCTGTGTAGGTGTTTCCTTATGTTGTATGCGTTCTACCAAGCGACAGTATGTCAGCTGCCAAATGTCGTGATGATTTGCTCATCATCTGTTTGCTGTGTTTCTGTCCTGCTACATTGTGCAAGTGTTTCTGATTTTGTTCAATCACCCACTCAGTTATCCCACCACGCCCAGCATTTTCTTGTGATCCCGAGAGCTGGCTCAGGTTCAGTAAAGGCCATTTCGGATCCCTTCCTTGATAGTTGGTCCGCCTAGTCATTGCCTGCAATTCCTTCATGCCCCGGCACCCTGTACTATATTGTGTTTCGCCAGGTTTTGAAGATCTTGCAGGCAGCCCCATACCAGCTTGAAAGATATCCGATAAGATGCTAATGCCTTTAAGACAACTTTACTGTCCGTGAGAATGTAGAGCGGTTTGCTTTGTGGCCCCTGCTGCAAACATTCTCTAGCACAGATTTCAATTTGGATTACGGAGGCGTGTTTTTCCGAAGGTATGCGCAGTCATCGCTCCGAGCTCCCGCCGCATACCCCTGTCCCCGAATCTATGCTCGTTCTCGATCCGTCTGTGTGCCAGATTCTTGTCTATTGCGATATTCGCTTTAACTTTTCTCTCCATCCCTCCCAGTTTGTCATGACTTCGAAGGGTTTGTTACAAGAGGGTTTAGCAATCATCGAGTCGCTGCTCATATCTAACTGGAGATTTTCAATAATCCTTGTGATTTTGACATGTCCTGAGTTATTCCCAGCGTTACAATTACCTGCATGCCTGTCCTTGAGCTCCTATGAGTTTGGCTGTTGTTTGTCTCTGATTTGTCTTTCGCCACCAAATTCGGCAGCCATAGGTAATCATGGGTCTCACCACTGACATCATATATACGACGCGGATATTGGAAAGATCTATGTGTGAGTTACTTGTGCTTGTATTCAGAAATAAAACTCTGTTCCCGAGAAATGGTGTTGTATACTCAATCAGGTCTACCTTAGTCGAAATGCCGAATTGTTGAGATATTAAGACATTTAATAAATAACCGTTTCAAATAATAGCAGTGGCAGGCGATATAGGACCTAAATGAGGGCACATATGATGAGTTAAGGCCGCTTAAAATATAGCATTATGTAAGATTACTCATGCAGCTCACATCTATATTGTATGATCTATTCTCTATTGTACAATAAACAAGCCATTACATTACTTTACCAAATAGAGTGCGAAGTTAAAGTATTTATTATATTACAAACGAAATAATAATCCCACTTCCTACTTATTAAAAAAACAGTCTCCCTTTAAGCAGCATTAATTTTCAGCCCAATCTACACCGCCCTCGACTCACAGGATAAGAACAATCCGACGACAGTCATCCATAGGGGCGTATCACGATAATCCTCCGTCAGTACCATCCACCGCCCACCAGACGGTACCAACACAGCAGAACTCGGTACTCATATCGAGTAGCACTAGCTACTACACGAACAGTCCGAGTCCACCACACGGGAGTACCACGGCTGACCACCAACACCATCATGCGGCACCCTCTGTGCAACAACAGCGCCCCCTCGAAACCGCCCACGAGAGTAGAATGGAAGAGGAGCAGCAACAGCACCCACCGCATCAACAGCAGCTGCAACAACAAAACCTTCACCAATCGTTAGAGACAACGAATTTAGCACAATGCTTGACACATTCCACTTTAGATTCACATTCTGATATATTAGTTTTAAGTAGGAACCAATTTGAACATATGAACGCGAAGCTGGACCAATTGACTAGGCGGGTCCAGTCGTTGGAGCAAACCCTAGCTACGGACGTCAGGCTGATACTGACATTGCTGCAGGGACAACAACAGAATAGTAATCACAATAGCGTTGGTGTACCTGGTAGTTTATTAACCGGGAAAGATGCTCGACCGGAGGTAGGTCCTTTGTTTTTACGGATTTCTTTGGGGAATCATAAAGATTTATTCTTTCGTTTCTTCATTGTTCTAGGTCCCGGAATACGAAAACGTAACAATAGATTCTGGCAGACAAAGATATACGTTCCAGCGATCAGTGAGCGAACCAAAGCCTATCTCATCGAAAATTTTGCATTCCCAAGCTCTGCATAGGTGAGTTATTATTAGAGACCGGGACTTGATGTGGGATGGTGACACCAGACGTCATCCCGCATCAGAGTCAAATTATAGATATGCGTATTGGTATGTAGATTTTTGAAATTTTGAGAAATGTGCAATGACGTCAGGTTATTTTCACTTTGAGGGTTCGAAGTTGTATTTAAAATCGGAAATGTTCGTGAGAAAATCTCTTTAATCAGTAGTTCTATTATTTGAAATAAATTTTTATTGCATTTCTTTCTTTTATATTACATTATCGATATTCATTTACTGGACCAAAAATGTAAAACTAAATTTTGAAGTAGCATTTCAAGAGAAAGATAAAATAATAGAATACGGTGGCTTGAAATAAAAATAAAAAATACCTTTACCACCTTGATGAGTAAAGAACTCTGAATACGTATTTCCGCAACTAAGTCGCCATACACGGCAGAAATCTACAAAGGAAAACAATGTCACACATTGCACTCTGGGAGACATGTACCACAGGAACATAAATGTTATTAGTGGTGTTCTGAGTGGTGTTGTAAACAGCATATGTCTCGGGGAGTCTGAAACTCTTGTAACCCCCACAAAAAAATTAGAGCAAATTTTCATTGTGTATTCAGATGGTACTCCAAAAATAATTAAGCCCAATAACTTGCCCAAAATGGATAGAATTGAAAGAATTACAAGAGAAAAAAAAAGATATTGAAGAACAACAAAAACTAATTAAGAAACAAAAAAGCAAACTCGATCGGATTAGGAAATTGTGTGGAGTGTGAAAGAGATAAAGGATATGTAAATAGTAATGAAGAGAACAAAGCACATAAAATTGCTGTTGAAGACGATCAAATGCAAGAGAAGGAAAATGAAGAAAAACTAATAAGGCTTGAGGCACAAGAATGACTCAAGAGAATTCTGCATATGCAATAGATAGCTGATATTTTATTTCTAAAGCGATGCAAAAAGAATAACGTTTTTACAAAATTAATAAAAGTTGAAATGGTGAACAATTAAGTGCGCCAAAGAAAAAGTAGCTACAGAATGAAATAAGATATCAGTACGCTAGACGTAGTAAATTAGAGGTAGAATTATACACTTTACATTTTAAAATAAGAAGAGACATAGAAGAAAACAATTTTCAAAGATCGTGTGATTTCCAGAGGAGTAGAGTATAAAGATGTGAAAAGAAATTCAAATTAAAAATTATAAATATAAACAAAAAATTTCGACTGTTGTGTCTTAAACAATGAAACAAAGCAGATGAAAAGGAAAACACACCACTCATTTATAACCCTTTGTCTAAAACCTATAATTATAAATAAAATGAGCTAAAGCTATTACAGATTCAAATATCCTCATAAAAAAACATTACAGCATCGATTGAGGGAAGTATCAAACATTGGAATGAAAATAAAACAACAAAATTCAACTTAAAAGAAATTTTGAAAATTTGCTAGGCTTACTTAGACCAAAAGAAATAAGCCTACGGCGCCGATATTGCTTCTTGGCGAAATATTTCGACGTTCCCAAGATACGTCACTTACTTACTTACTTGGGATTACTTGAGGAAATGATGTTATCCGCTGGGTCGTCGATCACTCCTTCCACCTCGGCCGGTTGGTCCTATTGTGGAGCGGATAGCATCCTAGAGTTCATTCAACAAGTCCAGGCCCATGAGGTAGCTCAGAATCTTGTTGTATGAGCAATTTTTCAGGTCAGCTAGGGTAGTAATGTCCCTTCCAAAAACGGAGAACCTAATGCGGGTGGTCGCCGGACAGTGGCACATAACGTACTCTACTGTTTCTTCATCCTCCATGCACAGTCGGCATTCGGTTTCTTCCGATAATCCGATTCTGTGTAGGGGTTTCCAGAGTTTGCAGTGACCTATAAACAAAGAAGTGATTATTTTGATCCTTTTACCATCAAGTTTTACTTACTTTGAGGTTATATCCAGAAGTGCTGACTTACGGGTAGCAGAGCAGAGATGGGGTGGGTACTTCATCAATTCAAACGGTCTAATTTTGGCGCCACCGAGCTTTTCGTCGGTACTGGACTTGGCTCATAAGTCTGAAAAGGGCCGGATGTTAGGGATGTAAGTACGTATAGTGAAATGAAAGTCAGGGGCACGATTAAATAAACAGAGTACATATATTGCAGAAAATTTGTCTACGTGAGTGATTACAAGTTCGGTACATATATGATAAATTTGATTGTTCAGAACAAGTATAGAATGTTTAAGTTTGCATAAATAAATACATTAACAAATCGTCAATCGGTCTGTTTGATCGATGGACGATACACATAGTTATAAAAAGAATACAGTAATTTAAAATGAAAATGCGCATGGATCAGCGTTCGTAGAATTTCGGATATCCCATGATTTTTTACAAGAATTTTACATTGGTTTTATTTGCACTGTTGACGTAGCTAATTTGTGACAAGATATATTGTAGATGGCTAAATATATGGCTATATATATAACAAATAAGCTAAACTAATATATGAATTTACGGATGATGTTAACAATGAATTTACTTACGCGTCTTCGGGTTTACAACTTTCAAATAAAATTTACAATACTTAATGATTTCTAAACTGATAAATGAATTTTGACATAAATTTACTAAGTAATTGCTGACGTTAAGAAGGTATACAAAATGTATCGTGAAGGTTAAATCTTAGCGGTCACGGCGCAGACCTTGAATGTTTGTCCGTTGAATAAAGATGACGCACGCGACTCGTTCGTTCCATGCGACGTAGAAGGATAGCGATACGATGTATTTAGGGAGATTTCGGAATACGTGCGGGATAACATAGATTGAAACTTATCTGAGATGCGGAAGTTAGCGATTAGCAGTCGTCCAACTGATCACTGTGTATATAGATCGGCCTCGCCTCGGGGAATCCACTATGGTCCCATTAGAAACAATATGTAGGATCCCAGGAAATAATCTGGACGCTCGTAACCACACCTCACAGGTTTGCAGTCACGCGGTATTAGCACACAGCAAAATTAAATATATTGATTTTTAACACTTTAATGGACTTTTGCTAAGACTCGGCCTTCGCACAACCTGTGTCGGAGTCCTTGGCGGGATCTCTCACTTAACTGCCGGGAAAACATTGGTACTTGCCCACGGGGATGCGCACTCGGCCAATCGATTCTCGATCTTAACGCGTCGCGCGTCGACGGCGGTTTCATTCGCTGGGATGCCGTCGGCTGATTCGGGTAGCCAATAGGAAAAATCATATGATATATGATTCATTTCCATGAAACCGAGAAAGCGCGGTAAGAGATTAAGCGCGGTAAGAGATTTAGCGCGGTGCGGGGTATCAAAGGGAAATTATCAAATACAAAAAAACAAGTACTGACGAATATATATACACGTAAGGAAACAACTAGAAGCAAAATGTGTTTTGTTACCTTTAAGTTAAAACGTACTCGCGCTAATAGAAATACAAAAGGAAACGCGAGGATATTAATAAAACTAGTTCGGTGGCATTTAAAACGTTACAAATTATAAAATCAATGGTAATGAGGAAACGGATCCCGAAATTATTAAAGGTTTGAGAAAAAGAGATTGTTTTTATCTAAAAGCAGGTAAAGGTAATGGGTCATTATGGACAAATCTGAATATTATGAGCGCGTCAACGCAATGATATCGGCACGAATTTAAAAAGAATCCGCCAACTCGTAGTCTTATAGCCGTCCTCGTATGTCAATATGTCGTGTTAAGTATTTCTTCCCAAACCAGATAAAAATTAAACTTTTGAGGTTAGTACCACATCGGTAGTTAGTAGCTCATCGGTTATAAAGTTAGTACCTCATAACCGATTATTTCTTGATATTCTAAACATACAAATTTAAAGAAAGTTGTTTGTCTTTTCGTACATTTGCGGTTTCAGCTAAAAACGTATAACAAAATCCTTAAAGTGGCCAGAAATGGTGTCTCTACCCTAGTCCTTTGTAAGTTAAACTGATAAAATCTTGTTTATCAACTGGCAATTCCATCCATTACAGATTCGCATCGTTCAACAAAGCATTCGACTACGATTCTACGAAGGACCCGTGGGTCGACACGTCACTCAAGGAGAAGCAAGAGGAAGAGAAGACAGCGCCCATAGCCAAGTTGGAATCTCTGGACGAACTAGACTTGGTAAGAACGAAAAATCCCCATTTTATCAAAACTCCACCCACTTCCTCTTCTGCACCTATCGCCCTCGAAAACAAAGCAAATTGAAGCAGATCTTGTTCTTCCAGGAGACACCGCTCTCAAGTCCGAAGAAACCCAAGAAATAGACGGGGAATGATCCTCCGCGTTTTTTCTCCCAGTTTTTTTGTGATAGAGGTACGCTATGCGCGCGCATGGCATGCCGTTACAAGTCGGCGCCAGTAGAATCGCCGTCGATGATTTTCTTTATCAGTTTACTCGAGTATCAAGCTTCGACAGCACCCAAAGGAAATACATACATAAAAAAAAAGCTAAACATTAATCTGTAAAGAAATTAAAAAATGAAAAGGACTTGAATCAAAGGTCCCTGGTAAATAAAAAAAAGAGAGAAATCCTTTAAAGGAACCAGTACTAAATCGCTTTTTTTCGATAAGATGTTGTGTATGTGAAGATTTATGATGCAGTAATATTTATGATTCAAAAAACGGCGATTGTTATTAAACAAAATGGGGTTTTCGATGTTCATCTATCGAGTTGCCTTATATAAATAAGTAATTTAGGTGAAAAATAGGATGTTATGAGAAAAAAGACATTTTGTTCGGTTGTAAAACTCACCTCTATCAACTCCGCTTAAAAGGCACTTAATTTTTAAATTATTGTCCCAAAAGTTAGGTGTAACT
Organism: Osmoderma eremita; assembly: GCA_031763485.1. Taxonomy (NCBI): domain Eukaryota; kingdom Metazoa; phylum Arthropoda; class Insecta; order Coleoptera; family Scarabaeidae; genus Osmoderma; species Osmoderma eremita. Next base: position 1,445,167 of record JARFOC010000341.1, on the reverse strand, counting down.
AAATAAAATGTTTTAAATCACATATGTAGGGTATTACCTTTAAAATTTAAGCTTAAAAATACATTTCAATTTTGCATACGCATTAATTGATTCCGTAAATACGATCGATTAGAATATTGAAGATCGTGTGCAACCCTGCCAGGGAAGTGCTGCCGCTACAGTATTTTTTTACGTAGCGTATTTTGTACATATTTATATGGATCTCTATCCCCTTGTTTGCGTATCAGAACAGTGATTAAAATTAGCTTAATAAGTTGAAGTAATTGCTTCGATTCTGTGATGAACAGTGATGTCGCGTTGATCTGATCAACTTTAAACGTTTTATAGATGAGGCTAACAGAAAACGAACATTTTAGTAATCGAAGGTTGGATCGAAGGTACACGAATGCTATGTTTAATCGGAAGGAATTTAGATTAAAGCTACGGTAATTATTACTTTTTAACCCTTGTTTATAGTTTCTGATCTTCGGGATTTCGAATCATTCTAACAATAAAACAAAAACGATTTGGTAAGCGACAACATCTAGGGCACAAACACCATACATGTATTGCTCGGCTTACTTCTCTCAAAATAAATAAACCTACGGCGCCGATCGTGCCCATCAACAGAATATTTCGTCGTTCAAAATACGCTTCTTACTTCAAGGTGTTTATCCAGAGGTGCTGGCTTCCGGCTAGCTTTCCAGAGAGGGTGTGGGTAACTTCATGTAATTCAAACAGTCTAACGGTAGGCGCCACCGAGTTTTACATCAGTACTGGACTTGGCTCACAAGCACAGAAAAGAGCCGGATGTTGGGGGAGTAAGAACGTTTGACAAAATAAAAGCCAAGGGCACGATTAAATAAACAGAGTAT
>JARFOC010000341.1:1416410-1444213 GCA_031763485.1 Osmoderma eremita | reverse complement strand
AAACTAATAGTGCTATTAATATCTTTCACTCTTATGTACGTTCTCACCCTACTAACAAAGAAAATTACTTCCTTAAAAATTGTGACATGGTTTTAGCCTTGCAAATATAAAATCTCAAAGCAAAACGCGGCTGTAAACTGTGCAATAGCATAAGCAAAACATAAATAAACAAACATGGCTTGACGACCGTGCACCACCGTGTACCAGAGGAGTATGACTGTGATTGACTGCTTTTAATTTGAGCACTGTCATCATCTGACCGGCCTTCACGAATTTGAGATCCAAACTTAGCATGCCGTATTATTTCTACCGTGGTTAAACCCATTTAGTTTAAACGAATTTTCATCTCGTAGTAGCACCAACCAGATTCATCGAACAATATTTTACATATAAAATCCAAGAAAATTGGACATAACTACTAATATTAATATTAATTTTACAACTCTACAACTTTGAGATAGGTTTATCAAATAACAAGTTCCTCTGTTTAAGTACATATATACAGGGTGACGCATTACTGTGGCAAAGCTTGATATACCCGTTATCATATAAGATAAAAAAAGTTATTTACGAAAATTGTAGACAGTGTTAAAACTTAACATTTTAAAATTATTTTCATATATTCAGGATGTTCCATATATCACCAGGGCGAACCAAACATACGCTTCCCAAGCAGCAAACTTCAAATTTGCCGCAATTATTTTTAGTAACTTCAATATTAAAGCATGAAATTACCAACAATTTTGTATTACATCAATGCGTATTTTAATATCTTTAAGTTAAAGTTACTAAAAATAATTGCGGCAAATTTGAATTGTGCTGCTTGGGTTTCTTAAATGGACGACCTATATATTAGTTTAGATTTAGATTAAGCTCATGCCTCACGCCCCCAATATACAATTTCATTGCATTATACAAGGTGTTTCCGAAGTTATGGTCAATTTTATATGCAAATCACTATAGGTTCAAGGTCTTGTATACTGCAAACAACACAGTCTGAAATTTTTCTTTTACAAACATTAGATTTTTGATATTGGTCCACTTTTATAGCAAAATTGTCAAAACTGAATACAGGGCGAGTCAAAACTCAAATACATTCATTTCTCATTATTTTAAATGGATCAGCCTATATTTTATATCATATAAAGAAAGAATAGTTTAGTTTAGAATAGAATAGTTTAGTATGTATGGGGGTGGTGAGACCACCCCCTATCGGCCGCCACTGAAAGCATTTTCAATTCGCTCTCCTTAACTACTAGATTTAGCAACGTCTCACAGCAATCATATTTTCCCAAACAAATACACCTTAAACATATATATTTCCTCGTTAATTACACGGAAACAAATATGTTGTTTGTCTAATCTCCACCGGAGCATACCTACCTATAACTAATAATACTTTTCCCAGATAATTTCCCGTTAAACGCGATTACTGCTTCCTGCAGCCAACCAAGCTACAGGCGTTTTGAACATCAATTAAGTGCTGTGTGGAAATTCCAAACGGCGGGCGCAAGAATCCAACTTCTTCGCCGCATATAGTGGAACAAATGCTTAACAATTTCTCAAGCTGAAATATAGCGCGACGTGCCCAACTAGAAACTTATTATTTCCTGGGCGAGGCAATGTTTATCAAAATTTGATTAAATTTTAATGACTCCAGGTCTTCGTAGGCGCGTGCGTATATACTATACATTTTCTGAATTTAATTAATCTTTTACTAGTGATTCTGTATGGTGTGTGTATGTGGATTATTAAACCAATTCGTGTATGTGACGCGTATAGATTTTGAAAATCAATAATGGCTGAATATAAATGAAATTTGCCACAATATTAAATTGTTTGTGCAGATAATTACATAAACATGTGTAATAGATTCAATAAGTATCAATTTGGTATCAGGCACTTTCATCTTACGAATTACCTGTATTATTACGCCAAATAAAAAGTAAGTACGCAGCCAAACAACCAAACGCATGTATCTACCATGAGATCAAAAACTAGAAAATAGTTGGCAGCACATTTTGTCTTAAATCCCTGTAATACTTCAAATAATATATGACCTGCACGGAATTCTGACATCCTGTGTTTTTTCTGGTTACTTGTAATCATACTTGTAATAAAGAAAATGCGAATGCTCGACACTGGCTAATTCCAGGTAGGAAAGATAATAGGTTTGTTCGATTGGGCCACAGCGTTATGCAACCAAACGCATGCACATGTGCAGTAATTATTTAATGTTCGTTTAGTTTATCGTAAGTTTTATGACGCTAAGTGCATGTTCCATTTAGATTCTATAATTTGTAACTTGCCACGAGAATATTACAGCCATTCGGGGAGCAAATTTTTGCTGTAGAAAAGGGATAGCGATATTTGTGATATTCGTATGGTGGTAACAAATCGAAGCATGCTTAAATAACAAATAGTTTTCTTTGTTGGTAATTTCCAATTTATTCATGTGTGTTATGTGTTAAAATTATTTCTAAATGAAAAACAATATTATTCATTATATTCGGTCGGTTTGGGATAAATACCAATTCGCGACAGCTTTGTGGTTACCCATGGTATTTGTACCATCATGGTATGGCCAAACTCCTTCTTAAATTAAATAATCATTCTTACTTCAAGACAAATGGAACAGTCGTGTAGTTGCTAAAACCGGCGTCATAAAATTTGTGGTTTGCAACAAAATCATTAACTTTCTATTAACATAACAAATAGAGATCTCTTTATTTTCTTTCGTACTTATCCCGGCAGAAGTAGGTACATACAGTTAACAACAGATTTAATACCTATCACTGTAGACATACGAAAGTACATATATAACAGCGCGCTTACACTTCCGACTCCATCTACTTCCTTACGAGAATAAGGAACAATCGATCCCATAGAAACAAAGGATTAGCCGTATCGGAAACGTCAGCGGATGTCTTCAGCTGCAGCAAAGTCAACCAGACGTCAGAGTGAAGCCTGGGGCGATGCTTCGGTGCGCCTAGGGCGACAAATCGAACTTCACATCACAGTTCCGTCGCATTCCGACACAAAGGCGTCGTCAATGTTCCCTCCTCCCTATGTGTAAAGAGCGCGGAGAAAGAGGAAGACGTCTGTCTAAGACTTGGAGGGTTCTTCATCAATAATCGCATTTAACATTGTCTGTTATACTTTCGGCAGTCGAATCGAGATTGGAAAGAAATTTCCTCCGCACTTTATTGAATATATGACGCACCGTTTAACTTGGCTCCCTTTTCGAGAGTCCCTTTGTATTTCAAAATGCGATGGAATTTTATTCGTATTTATGGATCGCCCGATGGAAAGAAATTCGCGTTCAGATACGTAGAGCGAGAAGCTCTTTTCAAAGTTCGATAATTTAAAATGTCATTATTATTTTTTTCTTCCCTGGCGGTATACACTTCCTTCTGTTACTTCTTCATCATAATTACCATTAAATAGGGATGCACTTGATAACATAAAACATAATTAAATAATTTAATTTTTCAAGATAAGTATGAAATAAAAATAACGTACTCGAGGATAAGTGACAAACACTTCTGTTTTATCGTGTAAAATAATTTATTCCAATATTCCCAGTAAAACCCTTAATTTTCCTTCAAACATTTAATGGTTTAATTTAAATCTCAAAAAAAAAACCACAAAAAACAGAAATACATAATTATATTTATATATAGTGCAATAAAAACTACTTTATTACTTATTCTTTCTTTTATAAAATACTACCGTTATTTTTTTTATAATTTCACATATGTAAAATAAGAATACATAAGTGGGAACAAGAAAGGAATAACCTTTAATTGGTGTTCTGTGGGAATACGCTTACCGATTTTTCTAGGCGCGCGTTCCTTATAGAACGATACTGCAATTGTATCATGGCGTCATCTATATTTGGTAACTCGTAACTGATAACAAAACGTCAAGTATTTAACAGAAGTCTGCACTACTAAAATTTTTACGTCAAATTATTTTAAAGAAACCCTTGTATATATGTATATATATACAAGGAAGAAACCGATTACTTCAACCTGTGATTTCAACCAAAATACAAATCAACCCAGATCAGTTTGCGTAGGGATCGATGGGAGCCTAAGCCCCAGTTTTTCTAAAGAAAAATGAGTCTAGATGTTAACAGAATTTGCAGAATGTGTTTGAAAAAAAGCAATAGGATGTCTTCAGTATTTGAAAACCAAATACCGAAGATTGTTGCGACAATCAGTTCAATTAAGGTAAAATACTTATACAGACATGACTAAATGTATGTATATTTGAAATATGACTTCAGATACTAGAAGGTGATGGGCTATCTCATTTGATTTGTTATAAGTGCCGTTGTACCTTAAGCAAGAGCTACGCATTCATTAAGCAATGTGAAAAGAATCAAAGTATCCTCAAAGAATTAAGCCATATGAAAAATGCTAGTGATAGTGATGTCGATAATGTTCAAGCTGAATATATTGTTATAACTAAGGATTGGAATGAGAAAACAGACTCACCCGATAAGGATATAGTTATGAATCTAAGTTTAAAAAATGAGCGAAACGATAATAACTTGGTAAATAAATGCCAAAGTTCAGGTAACTTAATTTTGCGATTGATTAAAATATATTTCATATAACTTCAACTATGATACGGAAATTGTGTTTATAATTTATTTCAGATATGAATATGTTTCAGACAGTTTCGTTGAATGAGAATAAAGTTCCTAATTTGGAAGTTGAATGTGATAAATATGTGTGTCACTTTTGTAAAAAAGAGTATAGTTCTGTTATTAAATTAAAAGGGCATTTGAAATTGCACAGGTAACATGGTACCTTTTTTTATTGTAATTATTTATGATAGCAAACACTGTAGTTCCAAGCAAAAATATATTTGCTCAACTTGCGGTAAAGGCTTTTACGGGAAGAGCGACTTGACTATTCATATGCGACTTCATACTGGTGAAAAACCGTATTTATGTAAAGTATGTGAAAAAGCATTTTCCGATCCTCGCGGTTTGAAACACCATTTGATTCATCATACGGGTGTTAAAAAATATGCCTGCAAGATTTGCACAAAAAAGTTTGCCTACTCTTACGTTTTGACGGCACATATGAGGACACACACGGCTGAAAGGCCGTATGTTTGCTGGAAATGTGGCAAAACCTTTGTTTACGCACATAATTTAATAATACATATGAGAATGCATACAGGTGATCGCCCGTATACATGTCAGATATGTAAAAATACTTTTGCTTCACGCTCAACTTTAATTGCGCACATGCTAACACATACGGGAGAGAAAAGGTGAGAAAATGTACAATTTTTTAAATTGTAATACAATAGTTTTAATCCTGCAGATTTGAATGCAACATTTGTGGGAAGAAAACTGCTAGGTCGGGTGATTTAAAAATACATATGAGAACCCATACGGGTGAGCGTCCATATTCATGTACTTTGTGTTCAAAAAGGTACCGCATGTCGAGTCATTTAACAGCACACATGAGAACCCACACAGGTATTTACTTTAATAGCAAACACTACTGTTACATTTTTTCATTGACCTTACTTTTTTAGGTGAAAAAAATGAAATTTGTAGCATCTGTGGTAAAGCATTTGCAGAGGCAAAAGTACTAAAAATTCATATAAGGTCCCATACAGGTGAAAAAAACTATAAATGCGAAGTTTGTGAAAAATCTTTTGTGTATAGGAGCACCTTTATAATACATAAGAAAAAACATCACGGTAACAAGCAAACATAAATAAATTAGGTACTATAAATCATTTATAACGGTACATTTTTTGTAATAGCTTAATACTCATTATAAATCAAATGATTTAAGGAATACTGGTTTGTGTTTATTTGTGTCGTTAACCACTTCACAGATTGCAGAACTACCGACACGTTTAGTAACGAGATGACTCCAAAGATGATTAAAAATACGATATCTACGTGGTATTAAGGAAAATTGATTAATCATGACGAATTAAAATTAGGTTATCTTGCGCATAAAAGGATACGTATCATTATTCTTTCCCATTTTTCCACCATGTACAATTCTGTAACGAGTAGATATCTCATGTACCAATACTGGATGAATACCCAAAGTGATTTAAACATTTTTAATAGTGAAAATATTCAAAAAGTGTGATCCAACCCAAATCCTTGTTGACATCAATGAAACCATAGAAAATAAGCTTCCAGGTTGACCAACCCAGAATATTGATATGGATGAAACTTTCCTACGAAAGTGAATAGGTTCGTTCTATGAATCCGAGCATAAAACCATGAACGGTTACAGCCACTATACGGAGAGTATATGTACGAAGGGTCGTCTGCAACGAGCAGATCTGATAAATATAGACCTCACAACAAACCAGCCAACTTCTGACAGCGATAATGTTAAAAATAACCAAACACAATTTCGCATTTAGCAAATGCATAGTAATGTCAAATCTAGCAACATTTCGTCCGCGTAGGATTTCTTCAATTAGAGCGTTGCCAGTTGCATAGATAAGGTGCCAACGCATCTTAACATTTGTCGTTCCATTTGTTGTTGATAGTTTTCGTATTTTTTTTAACCATTTACCGATTTAAAAGCAATCTTTCGGCAGAGTACCAGAAGCGACCGCATCTCGTTTTCGATGGTATGATGTCCGGCGATCGCATCGCATTCCGGCAGAGTACCACCCCTGGTGGGATTGGACCATCCAAGCGGCGTCACTCTTCCACCACCTATTCGAGCCACTTCAACCTGAGAACGAACTCGAGCAGTGCTACAATGGAGGCGCCACCGAACAGCGCTCCTAATTTGCCGGACAGTCGCACCAAATGTGCTCCGGCGTCCTGTCTTCAATGTAAGATCCACGGCATGCGGTGCATGTGCTTATTCACTTTGCAGTGGCTGGTCGACAGCCTTACAACTTGGCGAAGGTTGCTGCGAAAAAGAATCAGGCAATATTTTGCCGTCCTGGACGATAGCCTCCGAATAACCTTACGTGACTGGCAGCATGTAGTTGCCAACTCCCATCTGTTTTCATTCAGAATCGCACTCCGTTGTTTTATTAGGTCGCTGAGTGTCGCCGACGTGAGAGGTAGGGCACATTCCGGTCTCATAAAGGGAGAACGCGATCCCCGGCCCGCCAACCCATCGGCACCCTCGCTACCGGGGTTTCCTTTGTGTCCTTTCACCCATATGATTGATACGACATTATGGGCAGCGATCGCCTCCAGGGTGTTGTAGCATTGAACCACCAAACCCAAGGCGATCCTGTAATTGTTGAGGGCCCTTAGGGCAGCTTGACTGTCGCTGTAAAGAGCAATATACACCCCTCTAAAGCCCCTTGCGTAAATCTCACTCGCACCTTGCAAGATTCCCAGAACCTCTGCCTGAAAGACCTAAGTCTGTCCTCCCAACGCAAGGCTTAAGTCAATTTTTCAGTCCCTGTTGTGGTCTTCGATCCATACGCAAAAATGGTAATCGTCGGTGATAGTACGACGCGGGGCTCAATGTGGACACAGTATCGTTTGCGGAAGGCAAACACCGGGGGTACGCAGTCCTTCGCAGCATCAAGGAGGGGCATCTTTGTGACGCCCTCTCGAAAAATGCTAACGTGGCCCCGCGCCCCTTTCACCGCGTCCAGAAGACCGCTAGCCGTCCTAAGCGCCACCGAGCTGGTTGCGAGAGCTATATTTGTAATGCCAAATCATACATCAAAACAATTAATTCAATTTCGATATTATTTCATATCGATATAAAAATATGGATAATTAATCTGCTGATATACAGTTTTGTTTCGTCAAATAAATAAAGTACCGCAACGAATTCTATTTGAAAAAATTATTATTGTACAAAATCTAATATATCAATTATAACAAATATTGTTTTTTATGCTTTTTGAGTTTGTTAAATCTGAATATATAATCGGCAAATATTGTAATCGTCCACTTGACCAGCCGATCGCCAAACACGCGCCTCGTTTAAAATTCCTTTGGAAGGCAACTACGCAGGGATACTCGTCAGGCGTTCCGGCCACTAAAAAACTAAACAAATCTTTAATAAAAATAACTTCGGATGGGTTTACTGTTTTACTTTGCACTTAATTGCAACGCTGGATCGAATGTTACATTGAACACTGCCACATACTGAGTTTCCGAGAATATAACGGCAAGGTGGTTGCCTAGTGGGTCCCAGTCCATAGTTTGAATGATGCCACCGACGATTATTCCGTCTATATCCACTTTCGAGACGTCGTAAAGCGGTATTGCGGTATTAGGTGAATTACTGGGGTCTCGCGCAAATATAAAATCAGATCTGATGAACGAAAGGGCATATATTATTGGTTCTTGAGTTGTGGCGAATAATAAAATTGCTCCACAAGGAGACCAGGCAGCCGTTTGCACTCTACCTGTTAGTACATTCCACCTTTCTGCTTTCCAAGCTTGACATTCCCAAACTCTAGAGATAATATTCAATAATCAAAAACTAGTATACAGGGTGTCGGAAATATTGTTGTAGGTGATTCGTCAGTCAATTTTATGAAGAAAGGTTCCTATAAATATGCTACGAAGTAGACACTGAACTGCAAATACTATTTATAGATTTCAACTTGGATAGGGAAGTGCTACTGAAGGATGCAAAAGATATTGGAATACCTAAAAAAATAGGTTGATCAAAGTCACACTTAATGGAACAATGGCAGCGGTTCAAACACAAAATGGGCCCACTAATCAAATAAAAAACTCTAGAGGAGTGAGGCAAGGAAATGGGCTCTCAAGGAGTGATAAGAGTGTGTGGAATTAAGGGTCAATTGAGAGCAAGTCGGTACAAGCAATAGTATTTGCAGATGACCTAGCTATAGTGGCAAGAGAGAAGAGATCGTTAGAGGAAACCTTAATAAATAGGATTGGAAATAAACCAGGAAAAAACCAAGTATATGGAAGTAACAAGGAAGAAACCATTGGAAGATATAGTAGACATGGAAGTGGGAAAAATAGATTTAGAAAAATTCACAACTTTAAATACCTTGGAGTCATTGTAAGCGACAGAAATGAAGCTAAGAAAAAAGAATACAAGCCCGGTATAACGCGTTTTACAAATACAAAGCGTTAATGACCAATAAAAGAATCAGTAAGGGCACAAAACTGAGAGTATATCGAGTGGTAACACGAGCGATGACAACGTATGCAGCAGAAACTGTGTGTCTAATGAGGAAAGAAGAGGATAAATTAAGAATTTCGAGATTGGTAGATTACTGGGAGGAGACGATATAGTCAGTATAACAAAATGCCAGGGAATGAAATAGTATGGCCATATAAACAAAAAAAGTGAAGAATCGGTGTTAAAGATTATCACAAAATGGAAACCCATTGGAAATAGACCAAGAGGAAGGCCAAAAGCAAGATGGGAGTACCAACTTGTCGAGAACATCAAGACTACAGGGATCAAGGGGTGGAGGGAGATGATGAACAACAGGCAGCAATGGAGGAGAACATGCGAGGAGGCACGCACACACACGAACATGTGACAGCAGTAAGGAGATAGTGGAGTGACCAACCACTATTACACCAGCAGGTCGAAAGAACAGCTGAGCAGCTACAATTCTGTAAAGGAATGCACAGCCTTATATTCACTTAGTGATTTCACGGAAGACTCTTAATACGGTAAGTGTTTGAGTACATATTAAAATTAATTTCTGACCATTGATTTTATGTGTAAACTTTTATGCGTCCGCTACTGGCTGTTGACGCAAATTGAGCAACTCTACTTATCACGCATTTTATATGACGTTTTCATCATAAAATTAAATGACAAATCATCCACACCAATATTTCCGATTACTTTGGAAACATGCTGTATTTATAGTTTGATTTTAAAAAATTACCTGAATACAAGTGTATTTGTCCCACTAAACAGTTTCCCACCATCATTTGACCATTTCAATAAACAATTTCCAGAACATCCCGATCGCTTCAACAAACTTGTTTTATCAAATTCGGGTTCCCACATTAGAATTGTAGAATCTTGAGCTGCTGCCGAACTTAATATGTCACCATGAGGGCTCCACGCTATACTCACTATTGGTTGATGATTAACCCGTTGCAAAATAATCGCGTTACTCACTGACGGTCTCGTAACCTGTAATAATTAAAACATTATAAACATTTACATTTTGAAATAAGAATTCTTACAACTGAGTGTGGATCTATACTCCAAATTATAATACACTGTTCGCAAGCGACGGCAATCTCAGAATCAGACATTGGCCTCCATTCAATTGCTGTAACATTTCTCTGCTGCTTGCATTTTAAAATAGGTGTCAAAATAGTGTTTTTCCCATATATTCTCACGGTATCATCGCAGATACCCACTGCAATTTTTACGTAATCAGGATGCCACGCGATGCACCTTATAGCAGAATCTGTCCAGTTTCTAGTTTGCACCGTCTGAGAAATAATCTTCATTTTACTTTGTTTATAGGTTGGGTTGAGCGCAGTTCTTATGTTATCGATACCGTTTAGCGTTTGGAGTGCAACAGCAGCTAAATTTGATATCAAGAACATTCGTCGACTGACAATTGCATGAAGCATATCGACATATCCATGTTCGTAATAGATTTTAACCAGCTGCTTCAGAAAAGGAAGCTCCACTGATAGAAATAACTCTCTTGCATCATCGCCCGATCTGATCGGATATAAGGAATCCCTTGATATATTGATTTGAGGATAGTTTTCCACCTAGAAACTATCGAGGATTATACAATCTAATCCTTAATCCCTGATACTCCTACCGCATTTGTGAAAACGTTTACATTGGCATATTCATAATTAGCGGAATGAACACATCCGTCCACTTCGCATAGAGTAACTTCTCCATCGGTTGGTGCTTGGAATTCCATCAAATTTCTCATCTTGTATAATTAAGTGAAATAAGAAACTACCTTAAATTACGGTAATCTTTCGTTAGAGATAGGTTATGTTAAGTCACTTGAACATTCGAAATTTGAACCAACGAAATTTAACGAAGATGCCGTAATCAAACGATTGATATGTTAGAATAAAATATGCTTGAGTAAAAAAATTTAAGGATTAATTGTTATAGAATAAATTTAATGCGGTCCATGTTAATTTTAATTTATTCGTCTTAAAGAAATTACTAAATTTCAATCCGTTATAAAAAATTAGGTATTGGAGCAATCATTTTATTTTAAAAGCACCTGGTTTTGGCGCAATACGCCAACCACAGGTCCACAACTGCAATCATAACTGCAATCCTGCAAATTGAAAATGGCGGACGTGAAACTAGATGAGGATTTAACTGAAAATCACATTGCTAAGAAACCAAAATTAGACGATGATACAGATGAAAAGAAATGTGATGTGCATTCCCAAATTAAAGATCTATCGACGTTTAAAGTAGAAAAGATACTAAATAACAATACGAAAAGCAAAGTCGTTTGTCTACAAGGAACATTTTCGAATGTTGCAGGCGCTGGTTTAGTGATTTTGGAAAAGAGTGCGTTCGAAGAGGAAGTTTTAAAATGTAATAGTGAATATTTTACCAGCAAAAATTATTTAAAAAAGCAATTTCAGAACGATATTTACGGGAATTATGAATTCTATCCTGTTATAGAATTAAACTGTGAGTTTAAAATAGCTTTTAGTCCCCTGCTTGAATATGCCATATTTCAGCAATTAAAACAACAATAATTCATCCGGCTACGAACAAGCATATAGAAAAGTATTCGGTTCATAATTTATACATTGTTGATGAAACCCCAGGCATTTATGAATCTGCTGTGTTACCATATATTACTAAAGAACAATTTGACCTACAGGTGGGGTAGTTATATTTAATAAACAATTGTAATTCTAATTTCTTTTACTTATAGTGGGTGTATAATATATTAGATCATAAGTCTGAAGCTGACAGAATTGTGTTTGAAGACTCGGATCCTAATGACGGGTTTATCTTATTACCAGATCTTAAATGGAATGGTACAACACTTGATACTCTATATTTATTAGCTATAGTTAATACTAGAGGTATTAAATCTTTAAGAGATTTAAATGACAAGCATATTTCATTATTGAAGAATATTTATTCGAAAGGCACTGTAAGTTTAAATTTTATACATATAATTGTTATATTTGTTCTATTTTTAATTTATAGGAAGCGATTCAACAGAAATATGGTTTAGACAAGTCCCAATTGAGAATATATTTCCATTACCAACCGTCTTTCTATCATTTACATATTCATTTTACTTATTTGAGGCACGAAGCTCCGGGAATCTTAGCAGAGCGGGCGCATCTACTTGCGAACGTTATAAGTAATATCGAACTGCTTCCAGATTATTACCAGAAAGTAACGCTTCCATTCGTCGTTCGAGAAGCTGATAAGTTATTTAAAATACTCGAAGAAGAAAAACTGTTAACAAAATCTACAATTAATAATTCCTAAATTAGAAGATTATGGCGAATTTAGATTTTTATAATAATTTCCTATTCGAGGTCAGACCGCGGATTCAATCTGTGAATGTATTGGTAAATTTGAAAAGAAAACTTAAAGCACCCAATATTTGTTTATCGGAAGACGGAATATTCGTTATCGATAACATATCGCACAAAATTCCTTGTAAAAAGTTTAATTTCGTATATGGCAGTTTAAATAGCATTGAAATTATAGAAAAATCCTTATCATTCAGATTTTCCACTACCGGCGATGGATTTGGCAGCTTTAAATCTGAAGTTTTACAGTCGGAAAATAGCGAAGATTGTTTTAAATCGAAATTTATTTTTGTCAATGATTCTAAATTAAAAATTGAATGTGCAAACTGTCTACAAACATTCTGCGATAAAAATTTTAAGCGTGTCCTGCCATTACCGTCAGAACATTCTGAACCTACGGATTGGTTTTGTCACGACCACAGCACTGATTCAAACAGGAATCTTGATCCAGAAAATAATGATTTGTTCTATTCGATATGCTACTGCCATCTGAATTCAAAAATTATGACTGGTTTTCTGAAATCGGCTTCAAACTTAATATGCCATCGCTGCCTTGCTTGGATCGGAACTCTTATAAATGAAAACTGTTATAGAATTTGGTTTAATACCGTGCAAATTAGTGATAATCAAACAACGTGGAAAACCACTGGTTTAAATGACGTTTGTTTAACGATAAGAAATGTATTGAAAGATTCGTTGTTAAACTCGGCAAGGATAATTTTAAAATGCCAAATTAGTAAAGATCAAATCGATCACTTGCTCTTATGGGTGTTAGAGAAGAAGTTAAATATCATTACTAATGATTTTGGTAAAGGCTATAATGATGTGCATGTTGCAAAAGTTCTGTTCAAATTCTCCTCCGGTACAAATGAATTAGTTACACAATGGATGAATAATCTTATGGTGTCTAATATAGATATTTCAAAAGTAATGATGATAGAAGTCTTAAAATATTTATATATGATGAACAGCTTATTACCAGCAAAATGGAATTCCACAAATGATTTCTACGTTTCATATTTACCACTATATGACGTTGATAAATAAATATTTTCTAATATCAAGAGCTTGTTATTTTACCTTCTCAAACGTGTCTCTAAATTCCTGATTTTATTGAAATAAAAGAAAATAACTGTTGAAAATTAGTCCCAAACTTGGATGCTGCAGGACTTATGCTCTTTACATATACAAAATATATAAAAGTAAATATTAGGGATTCGCGGGAATTCTGTACTGTACCCTTTCTCACTACATGGAGCAAAACGCTGTTTAACTTTAACGTTATTACGTGGAATAGCCCCTATTTTATCCATCACAGTAACATTTATTAGAGCTTTGTTCCAACACAGTTCACGAACGGTTCGTGATCACGTAATCAAAAATGATGATTAGAAAACATTTCAGTTCTCCAGAGCTTCAATCTGTTGTCTGATTGGTTCACGTGATGAAGCATACGCAAGCTGCGTGTTGGAACAAAGGTTATATATTTAAAGTATTTGATGGTCGCCTGATGGTCGCCATCACCTGTTTGCCCATCACTAGTGGAAGTGGTGAATAGATGACATGCATATTTTTAAATTTGTGTCTTATTAAGTCCTGTACCATATATTGCTAATAAAGACGCTAATTTTAGTGAAGGATTTACAAAAAAAAATCTAGCCAAATACAGTCCAAAACAAACAAAGTCTAAGGTTATGTTTACCTCTACTATTCAGAGCTACATAAAAGAGTAAAAAATGACAATATTGTCTAAATTACGCGATTTTATATACCGTCACCGCAACAAATTTCTCATTAGCGGAATCATCATCACTGGATCAGTACTACTGACAAAGTACGGTCAACAGAAGCTTCGAGAATGGCAGGAACGTGAGACAAAGGAATTATTGGAGAGAACGAGGAAGGAGCAGCACTTTGAAAGTATTGAGAGGACGTGCAATGAAACAATCCTTAACATATCCAATGCCCTAAAAGATGCTATCGCTAAACTTATAAATACAGAGGATATCGTTGCCGAATTACGAAATAATCCAGATAATAAAATTCAGTTGTGGAACGACTTAAAAGTATCTCTTAACATAATTTTGGTTAAATATTTATATTAAATTGTATCTGTTCTAGATGTTGGTGTTTACAAAAGCTGGCTGTTTGGTGTATTTGCAAGTTATGCTCGTTATTATATTAAGAATACAATTAAATATTATAGGAGGGCATTTGTTTAAAGATTCCTCGTCGATAACTACAGAATTACAAAAGAAATATTTATCTATGTGTAATACTTTGTTAGAAATGGGAGCTAATAAATTATACGGTATTATTAGACGTGAGGTATTTTGATTTTAAGAAACTTGTATTAGGTAATAAAAGCAAATATTTTATAGTTTGTTAAAATATTAGGAGCCGTTGAACTTACGAAACAACTAAAGTTAAAGGATTTGGATAGTATTTTCTGGGCATTCCAAACTACATTAGCCACGAGTGATGATAATCCAATACAGCATCTTAAGGAATATATTGTTACTGTTGATGTGGAAAATGGAAACGACCTATTCCGGAATATGGTACGATCCTTTAATTTTATCCTATTTTGTGTTTGAATTAGTTTACATAAATCTACAATCAAAAAAACGTAAATTACCCACAAGGACATAAGGTCAGCTTTGTTTGATCCAATTCTTCCTGTCCACTGCCATATTCTTTGCTTCCAACCACGTTTTTCCTTTTCATCGTAAGATGTTCAAAACTGTATTATCCCACGTCTCCTTGGGTCGTCCTCTCCTCCCAGTCCCTCTAGCTTCCCAAATTTTTTTAACTGGTGTATTATGTCCTACCCTCTGCAAGTGTCCCCACCATCTGAGTTGTCTATGCAATTTTCTACTACTTTAGTTTGTCTCTGATGTCTTCATTTCTAACTCTATCGACTCTAGTAATTCTTTGAATCCATCGTAAATACCTCATTTCTGCTGCACGTTCATACTTTTTTCTGTTTGCGTTAAAATTCATGATTGACAACCCAAAATAAGGGTGGCTATATAAATGGCTTTGTAAACTTTTATTTTAGTTTGTTTGCTTACTTCCTTTTTATCTTATTTTATCTTTATTTTATTAAATCATCCATAAAAGCGATGAAAAGTGGTAGCCTTAGAGTTCCTCCCTGCCGTACTCCCGGCTTAGTGTTGAAAGTTGCCGACTTCATGTTTTCACTTATAACACTGTCTCTGGTTTTCTTATATAGATATGTAGTAACTCTAATCAATTTACAGTTTACGTTTCAATTTCTTAAACTTTGCCATATTTTATTTCTGGGAACTTGATCAAAAGCTTTCTCTATATCAGTAAACGGCTCTCGCTGTTCTCATGTTTATAATTTCTTTTATGGTAAACACATGGTATTGAGTACTTCCATTTGCGCGGAATCCGCTTTGTTCTTCATCTAAAGTTGGTTCAATTTGTTTTCTTAATCATCTTTCTACAATCTTTTCAAATACCTTCATTATTGCGCTAATTAGCGTTATGTAGCTTTCAACGAATGAATGAATTAGTTTAACTTGTTTATTTTTTCTTAGATATGCGACACAGTCGATTTACTCGAAAGTGAAGAAGTTAAAAGTTTAGCAAACCATTGTTTAAATAGAAGCTTTGTGCTGTTAAGTGACAGTATATCAGAATACTATGGACCATCTGACAAGGAAAAGGCAGTACAAACTGGAGAAGAATTTGTACATCCTATGGACATTCAAATTCATATGGCGAAACTAATCCCAATCATAAATGGTTTAATATCAAAGGATACATTGCCCGATCAACTGATTCAACTTCTTATTATGAATACAAAAGTTAAGACTTTGGGAGCAAACATTTACGAATGTTTCAGTCACGTAAAATAGATGTTATTTACGTTCGGGTTGAGTTTTTAATTTATGGGCTCTTACTTATGTGTGTATTATTTATAATTATGTACAATGTTTTAAAATGGTAGGCGAACATTGAAGTTTTGCATATACATGTTTTATTTTTTTATACTTTTACATATACATACATACATATATGAAACATATGTATTGTGATTATATTGTTATTTAAATTCAGAACTAAAGTCTTATCAATAAATATAAATATAAAGAAATAGTATTATTAATCTTTGATAAACCTATTTTGTTGACAATAGTATTGTTATGTCTTATAAGTGTTTAAATTACTGAAATATTTCAACGATAAATAAGCATCGATATGATTTGGGTCTTAATAGATCTATTTCTTATTGATTCAAATATATTTACCGCATTTACTTTAATTGGCGCCGCTATTCCAACAACCGCCGCATTCTAATAGCCACAGCAAGAAAATAATGCCGAATGAAATAAACGCCGCACTCTGACTAATAAATGCCGCAACTTTATGTGAGTGTGCGAAGTGCCAACAATCAACGTTAAGTAGTTAGGGGAAAACAATACAATTGTTTTGAGATGGATAGCACAAGAATAAAAATGAGGATTTGGTTTGATTCGAAATAAACACCGCACCGGTTATTCGACTTGATAATGGGAATCCACATATTTCCGAAACACGTGTCGTCCAGAATTAATTAATACTTTGTGCGGAAGGAGTAATCCGAACAGTGTGTTTATTGTGCTGCCCCACAGTCTTTGCAATCTTTACTCAGCAATATTTAAATACTTAAAATAATTGCTTGATTTATATAAATTAATACTTAACAGAAAAAAAGTATCATTTGGATATAAAAGTGCAGTTTTTTTGTTATAGTTTTACTTATAAAACTGACGGATGCCTACAAAAACACTTAAAAATTTCAAAGTGCACCACTGTGTGACTGTTCAGTTCACAGTTCTGTTACATCCGCAACCCACCATACCTTTTTATGAAGAAACCTACACTATCGTAATGCTTGTTATCAATGTATATGATGATATAATCTATGTTAATACTATTTTTCGAATTTTGATTGATGTTGTTATGCGGGTATAGGATTATATTTTCTATGGATTGTAATTTTTTTTTATTCCCTTTTGCAATTCCCTACTCACGAAGTACGCATGTCAGGGCACGAAACGTCAATTTGCCTGCGTCTCTTTCCACTTACCATCGCAGTTGGCACGATTGTCTTGTGATGGATGGTAGTATTATGACGTTCTATTTTTTACTTTACGATATCTACAATAAGGAGACGTAGTAAATATAAATCTGGAAGCGGAACGCTTAGAACTGCGGTGTCGGTAGTACCCCAACAAACTAGTGAACATCATTGTAATCGGTAAGCGTTTGGAAAAATAATATGACGTAATTTGTATGTATGCTCGTTTAGATCTATCCTAATATTGTTTATAATTTTGTATCTTGTGTACATATTCCTATAATATATTTTCACTTTATTACACCTTATAATTCCGACGTTTTATCTTTTCCACAACATATTTTAATCTAGTCCCTTATACTCAGTTTTTATATGAGCTAATTATAATATCCAAATGACTGTTTACAATCTTATTCCTCTCATTTTGATCTTAATGCATTTTACCTAATATGCAAATTTTCTGATGCATAATAATGTCGTGCTTCCTAATCGCATGGATATACGTTTTTCGTCATTCACCGTTGGGTATCTTTACTACAATCCGTATTTTTTTACGTCGCTTATTCGCAAAGGCTCAATACTTACTTCCAAGCAAGTGAATGACTTAATCTTTTTTCGGTTTCCTGCCACTTCCTGTTGTAAAATCTCTGGTACTTTAGTGGTAATTGGAATATAAGAAGTAACCTTTCCTTTTATGTGTATTTTTATTCTAAATAATATTAACGAAACGATATGTGTGTAAATGTTGAATGAAGTCATTTCGAAGGGAGGTATGTAAATATTATGTCAAGAGCAGAGTATCGTAATTCATTTTGTTAATGTCTTACGGCGCTTATCGGGAACAGGTCTGAACTTGTAACCACTATCTCGGGTTCCCTGCCATTTCATTCATCCGTTTGTGTACATACGCAACTCATTCAAAATGCTTTTCATACAACGCAAGGCTTCACATAATAACTGTATTTTGCGCGCCTTTTTTAAGTAGAAGTTCGAAGTTGTACCTGACTTTATTTTGAGTGGTAGAATTAACACAATGAAAGTGCAATTGTTAATTCTCAATGAATAATATTATAAATAGAATTTTTTTTTCCTATGATTTCCAATAAAACCCAAATGACTTTCTTGGAATTTGAAAGCCTCTATTTAAGTATTATTTATCAATAGCTATTTTAATTTAGCAACGTTACCAATTTAGTTATTCGATTGTTGGTAATAATAACAGTTTTGACATATAATTTTTCAAGCATTAATTCCTAGGAAAATAAATTTATAAATACGGAATGAACTCATTTATCGCTCAGATGGAATATTTGTTTCATATGGAGTTGGCTATATCTGATTTTTAGGAATTATTTAGATTAAAAGCATTGCTAAAAGTTAACCCTAATATTTGTGTATATAATTATCTGATACAAAATGCAAATAAAACAACATTGTATATACTAAAATAATTAGTCGTTATATATACCAAGATAATTATGTTTCTAATCTGCTGATGTTTAATATATGTAGTATGTTGATTTTATATAAATAAATTCGTCACTTAATTCTCTCAGCATGAATTGACGTCACTGGTAGGCTTAACACTAACAAATTTACTCATTACGTTTACGTTTCGCCTGAAATGAAGCTTCTGTAAATGTAAGCTACCAGCACTGACCTTGCAATTATTTAAAAACAAACGTGTAAAATAAACATGTCCATACGTTCGTATACATTATACCAAGATACATAGTAGCCAGTAGGCATTGTGCCTGATTTAGAAACTCACGTGAATAATAAAAACAAATTGTTTACTGTTTATATTTCTTTCCAAATCTAATAGCCTTTTCGGGATAGCAATGTTATCTTTAAATTTTTACTATCTTCGTTTGAAATTGAAAATGGTAATGTAAAAAGTAGGGTTATTATTATGCGAACATCAAGTATAAACATCCATCCTGTCTCAAGGAAACTTTGTACTTTCCAATTCCTGATATCCGTATTTATTTGTAGAAAGTCTGTTGTTTTGAAGAGAATTGTAAATATGACCTGGTAACCTTCCCAGAAATGCAAAATATACTAAAATTTAATTTTGTTTTTTCATCACTAAGCGAATTGAATGAACGTATGAATTAACGCAAGTGAAAAATCCATCCATTATTGATAAGATTAGGTTTAATGGACTATTTCTGTTTTTCTTAATGGTAGAGTAATTATATCTGGTGATTCATCATTTTTCAAAAACAAAGTGTATGGAAATTTTCATAAATATTAAGTTCTAATAAGTGTTTGTCACTAAAGAGATGTTCTAATTTTAGTTAATTTGGCACCTAACCTAACCAATGTTTAACCGATTCATGTATTACAAGCATTTAAGCAAATTAACATTTTTTTACTTACTGTTCGATAAAACTTAACAGCAGCACCAGGATTTGTTTTGATATTTTAGTTTTAAAAAACAAATATGGAAAATGAAGGAAAAATACGAAATCAAAACTGAAATGAATAAATCCACGACGCCGCAGAGGTTGTGGTTATGTTTGATTATATATAAACATTGCGCGTCCTTGGTATGCAATACAGGGATGTATTATACAGTTTAAATCAATGAATTTAATTTATTATTATCTTTATGCCCCATTTTAGCAGTGAAATAGCTATATTTGTTTTAGCAAGAAATTGAAACTTATGATGCTATTTTCACCCTTATTTAACATAGTCTATAGCAATCATTGGAATAATCGCTTCTTGAATTTTAAAAGGCGCCTTTTTAATTTACATCATTTGCAATGGACTTTTCGGAAGTTCTTACCAACCAATAGAAAACTTAGTTTTCGCATCATGCCTTGTTCACGCATTTTTTCTGTTGGGTAAATAAAGTATAGAAATAAACTGCTTTGAATACAATTTATAATCTCAACAGATTTGTTTCGTTTTGAAATGAGTTGTTTTTCAATCTAGAATTATTAATAGTTTTGTTTTTCAAATCCGAAAATATTTTATGTTATCCTTTTAAACGTTAAGTTAATTACAGATAAATAAGTGACATGATCGTATTTTTTGTTTACTAAATTACAGCAGCTTCCGAAATTAAGAATTCCCGGTGCATGGATCGACTAAATACCGTATAATTATTCTCGCATCGTCACGGTAAAATATGACATCCAATGCTGAAGAGAAATGTTCCTGCGGGACAACAAACGACAGTGATTCAGAGCCGGCACCGAAAGAAAACAAAAAGAGTAAGATAAACTTGGCTTCGTTGAGCTTGAATTTACGCAGAGGCCGGTCTCTGCCTTTGAAGAGCAAACGCAGTAAGAAATCTTCGAACTGCACAACAGAAGCCGGAAGTAGTAATAACGGTAGCCATAGCGGAAATGTCAATGACGTTCAAAACAGTTGTATTAGTACCAACAGTAAAAAATCGACGAAATGGCCATTAAAATTCTACTGCGGTAGAAAAGAGGCGAGAACTTCACCCGTTCGCGAAGAAAAGCAAAGTTGTTGCAAGTGTACCTGTTACAAACGTATTGTCGAAGAGCAGCCGTCTTCTTCAGGCGATGATGTCGCCAAGGCGATGGAAGACGGCGCTGTCATCACTGCTGCCGAGAATATAAACGAGGTGCCCGTGCAAGTCGCAGAGGAAGTCGCCGTTAATGACCATAACGTACCTGATGTCATCATCAATACCATAGATAGTGCCACCTATGCGGAAGCTAACGTTCCCGATGGGGACCAGTTGGACAATAACAGTAGAAATCGGTTGGCGCACATTTTCATCGAGCCGAATTTTGCAGATTTGCAGTGGTAAGTTTTCCATTTATTTTAATTTTGATGGGGACAAATTTGTTCGGCGTCTTAAAAAATGGCCATAAAAAATGCGTTTTTTATGGCAGGGCATTAATAATATTCCGAGACAAAAATTTCCGAGTGATTTTGAAACATTCAGAGGATTTTCTAGTTGGAAATAATTTATTTCGGAATAGGGAACTTGACAAAAATTTTAAATGGGAAAAAAGATACTACAAATCATAAATATATATTGTAACAAAACATGTATCGGCAACGGAACTACTTTTTTTTCATCCCAAGCAGTCACAATACAGAATTGAAAATGCGAAAAAATTAAAATTGTACCAATCGGTTATAAACGCGCTGCTATTGGTCGTGACGTCAAAGAGTATGATCCGTCCATGTGACAATTCTGAATAATTTGCTTGGCTGGTGTTGATAATCTTCACGGACCCTTTTGGTTTCTAGTGCTTCAGCTTTAGCGGATTTTGAATAAGAAGAGACACTTGGTGGTCTAATTAATTTGCAATATTTAGCAACAAGTAAATGTTCTATGTGCTTAAACCCCTATCTGCCATAATAGACACGTGTGGTAGTAAAATAGTTAAAAAGCCACTATGTTCTACAATTGTAGCATCAGCATACGTTCACCAAAACCTGTAGAAATGAAATTTATAATGCCATCAAGAGTACAAGGAATTAAATATTTTATAGTATTATATTTCTTATACTCTGACAATATCAAAGATTCTTTAACAGCATCTGAAGTCTTCTCAATTTCAATTTCGAAACAATCTATAATGTATAAAACGTTTCTGTATCGAGCTGGAAATGCTAGTGGTAAATTTAACTTTATTATATCAGTACTGGGGAAAATATACATTTATTAAAATATTTACCAAAAGTAATAATTTTGTAAATATTTTTGAAGAGTAACTCTCACTTATACCAAAATCATTCCGAAGTAAAATAAATGATTGTCTTGTTCTTACCTTTTTTAAAGTTAAAAATATATGCACATTTGGTAACTTACAGTAATTTTGAAGCAATTGTAAAGTATAAAATGCATAATCAGGAAAACGCAAGTAAATCCTAAGTCTTTTTTTCAGTTTTCATGACACTACACTTCAATGTCAAGCTTTTAAAATCCTGATTTGTTTCTTCCTGCAGTTTTTCATGACGTGACAGTCATACTCTATGACGTCAGCGTCGTCAGGGCGCTTTAACTCCCTGAACGCACCCATTGATAAGATATTGGGACTACAGCCACGGTTTGACATTTCGAAAAGGACAGATTTAGAAGACTGTGACATCAGCGTCGTCAGGGCGCATTAGAGGTCGTTTGAAATGCTTTCGAAACGCGGGAAACTTTAATCATTTTTTACCAAGTCATTATTGGTTTTTAAGCAATAATACTTGGACAAAATTGGAAAGTTCGCTATTGACGAATTTTTTTCGTTTTTGGTGGGACAAATTTGTCCCGCGTGATATGGTAGATGATCGGTGGAAATCGGAAATTAATAATGGAAAACGAGAAAGTTACTAGAGAGAGTTATTAGAAATAAAGAACAACTTTTTTTTTGTATTGGGACAATAATCTTGTGGCACAAGAATGTCCCGGTGAATTTGAAACATTCAAAAGTCGAGAACGATGCTTTTCCAGTTTTCAAGTTAATTTACTTCAAAATTCAATGTGTTTTCTACCGGGACAATTTTGCTTCACCTCATAATCAGATGGGATAAGAAACATTCAAATGTATTTGAACTCTACAAGAGCTATTGTGTTATATAGAAGTTCCATGAAAAAAATTTACCCATAGAAGGTTGGCAGTACTTGCTAATAATACAATTATATTATGGGTTAGTAATTTTTGTTTGACACGTCATTTAAATGATTTTGATTATTTTCTATATTTTACTAATACGCAGTACACAAATTAATTTAATAAAATTCGGGACGGTGTTGTGCGGTGTGGATTTCCCGATACTGCGATTATTGATACCAGCCCACACTCCTTGCAATTCTTTCACGGATTCTATATTCTAAATATAAGCATCTCCAAATAAATCCAGCCTATTATCTCAGTATTGGTAATAATTACAAATACCAAAAGCAATTTAAATTTTATACCTATAGATATTGGGTGCGTTCAGGGAGTTCTGGCGATGTACGGCGCTAGAAGTCCGTAGAATGGTGCAATTTCTCCGGTTTTTTTTCTGGCGCATGTGCGTTGTACCTTCGTTGTACGTTTGGTTTGACGATTTAAAAAGCCGCGCTTGCTCTTGTTACTCTTGTAATAAGGCATTCGTGAAGTTACACAATTATACTTAATAAAAATAAAACCAGCAATATTTTTTTAATTGTCGGCTGTTCGATCGATATTCATGCAGTTTTAGTATAAAACAAGGTTAATATAAATCATGTGTAAATATTCAAATTATAATCTCTGCGAACGATGAGAAAGCATTAAGTTTTTTTTTTTAAACATATTACTACACTATGTGCAGTTTTATAAGGATTGCGGTCACTTTTCCTTTTTCTTTAGACAACGAGCACAATACCGATCAAGAAATAGAAAAATTGAAGCTTTTATACTTTTTTTATATATGTATATTACGTGTTTCTAAGTACGTACAACTTGTATAATAACAATTTCTATGATTTAAACTAATACAAAATAAAAAAAGCATTACTTAGTGATTTAACATCATTCCAATGATTTTTTTGAATTCGTATTTAAATGGTTAGCGTCTATCCCCACTCTCCGCTAGATCCAGCGCCGGGCCAGCGCTAGATCTAGCTCTAGCGTTCGGGATACCGCTAGATCCGGCGCACTATGGGGCGAACAGGTCATAATCGGCTCAAAATTCAATTTTGGCAACTATGTACTAACAGTAAAATAATAAGTGATTATGAATCCTCGAAACCCATATTTTTTGAATCTACGACAAAAAAAATTGTAGTTCTTTCCGTTAATTTGTTATCAGGCCTCAAAGTTGAACATTTATAAGCAACAGATCTGTTGCACCACTTTACGCGCAACTTGAAACTCCTAGTAGAATATACAGCAATATACAGCCAGGGTTTGAAATTTCGAAAAGGACAGATTTAGAAGGCTTAGGTTTAAATCTTAATTTAAGCAAATATAAATTTAATCTAATCCATGTTTATTAGTATATCTGCCTTATAATGTTTACTTGACAATATTTATCTTTCTGTGCATATGAGCGATAAACACATATTTTTTTATTAAGGTTTTATTAAAGTATGCCGCAATCTCCTGTGAGTAGAATAAACACCTTCCCATAAAAGGAAAGCTAACATATTAGATGTTCACTTCACGATATATTCCCATATATTTCCAAAAGAAATGCTATTTATTGGTTTAGTGTATATTTCGCAATATTATTCAGGTATTTTTCCACTAAAAAAGGCGCCAAGCGTTTTCTATTATTTACACAAATATCCTCCTCAGGGCTGTTTCCAAGTTTCCTTACTTTTATTCGTGATAAATAGTTTATTGACAAAGAGATGGCTGCGTAATTTTTTTAAGTTGGTATTTTGTCTAAATTACGTGCTCCTCGAAAATCTTAAATACATATCTACTTTTATGAACGGAGCAGTCACATGTTGAAATCGTAAAATTTCAATGGAACCCAATTGAATTTCGATCATTCATAGAATTGTTTCAATTAATGTTATCTTGCCTATGATATCATAAAAGGAACTCTTGGATTATCAGAATTTCCTGTATATTAATTGCAGATTAGATTAGATTTATAAGGATTTGTATTCGATAGGAATCGAACATTGAAATATCTTATTAATTTGTCCAATATCTGTCAACACACTTTTTACATGCGATAAGGTCCTACATGTTTGAGTATGACTTACGATATAAAATTTATATAATATAATAAATTTCGATTGTATCCCTCACATATATTGCACTAGAAATTTACGTGTAAAGCATGTAAAATAAATATTATATTTGCACTTACTATTTTTGTACAGGTAGGCAATTCATTTTGCAGAAAGAAATAATGTACATGTCTTCTAATTCTGGATTTTTCAGACTCATTCAAATGATATATTGTCTCACGATCATGTTTTTTAGAGGGTGATTTTGTAATTCCCGTAGTTTTTTTCACAATATTCCACATAATTTTTTCACCGAGTCTTCCTGAAGCTGCTTTGTAGGCAATTCTATTGATGCCGACTTCCGAGTTGTCATGCTTCAACTGCGAATACAAATTGTAAGCCATTAACCTTTGGCCACTGCGGATATGTTTTTTTTTTGAGGATTTTTAGATGATCCTGGTAATGGTATCACCTCGGTCCAAGACTTCTCCTTCAGCCATATTAAAACACTGAACACCTTGCAATATTTCTCAATAACCAACTTTTTGCACTTTCAATAGATAGAACATACCTCAAATTATCAAGCACTGCAATAATCGAGTTCTGACAAAAGCTATTTTGGAAACAATATTTAGAATATAATAAAATGGAAAATATAAGCAAACAACAATTTGAAAATAGAAGACGAAAGCAGCAGAATCAGAGTGGAATGCAACGGTTGAATTTGACAAATGACATTACAGTAAACGTGCACTAAACATAGAAAACGCAGTTATCAGTGATATCTCATTTTAGCCAACATAAATTCATTGTGCGAAAATTATATCCTTTTCTTCTTCTTCTTGAATTCGTGGCAAACAGAGTGGAACCTGGTTCTATACTCTTCCCATATTGAATTGGCTCTATTTTTTATCGAATACTTGTGGCTTACTCATTCAAAGAAAGAAGATTTCTGCCAATAGCCGGCACGGCACGTACGTTCGAAAAATGAAGTATATAAAAAATATGTTTAAAAAATATATATAAATATACCTCTGAGATTACACAACACGTCTGATTGTATAGCTTCAGGTATTCCTCACGTACAGACAGCTGTTTCGGACTCACATAGTCCTCATCAGTGCACGTCGGAGGATGCCTGGTCGCTCGTTCAACATTCCGTATCGTAAACCAAACGTTAGCTTAATCACTGCTTTCTGGATAATTAATTTAGTTTCCGGATTCCGCGGATAAATTGTAGTGAGGTCTTCGGTGCTTCCCTTCCCTGTTTAGAATATCTAATGTTGCGATTGTTGGGTTGCAAAATATTTCCTGGCAAGTTCTTTAATGCACAATAAAATTGAGGGGATTTTTAGGTCCTTATGGATAATCAAATTCCTGACATACCAGGGAGGGTTTTCTCCTATCTTTTCCAATGCTGTTTTCTTAAAATGAATGGATTTTAAGCAATCAATTCTCAAAGAAATGATGGTTATGTTTGATGTAATTTGTTTTGTTTGGAAGAAATGGCGCGTTGTCATGTCAACTGGGTTTTGTGACGATACACCAATGGAGTCAATTGTATATTTGCCGTATAAAATCTACATAAATATGGCAGATAATTGTAAAAAAAATATATAATAATTATATTATTGTATTACCCAAACTATAACATCAAACAAGTAAATAAAATACACACAAAGTAAAGATTTGATAAACCCATATTAATTCCGAAGGACGTATTCTTCAAAAGTGTAGAACATAGTTTGAGTTAAAAATTAATATAATTCTTCCTTATTTTGTTTTATTTTTTTAAAATTTTTAATTCATTTAATGAAACGGGGTGTGCATTGTATGCACTCATTACTCCGTAATAGACGCCTCGTTCGTAGGTAGTGAGTTTATGACTCGGAAGCGAGAAAAGTTCATAGTGCCTTGTGACCACACCCTGTGAAACATCGATATTGCGACTGAACAGTTGCTTATTGGTAACATAAAATAGATATAAGTGTGTATACATACAAACATGGCAAACTTATAAACTTTGCAAAGGGGGCTCTGCTATAGTCTGTTTTTGGGACTAGGAGGAGTGTTTTAAATTTTCCGCGCTAAAATCGGCAGATAGGTTGACACAGACGAAATGCGAAATATTATAATAAATGTAACATATGGATATCAAACGGTTGATAATTTACATTATTTTTCTCGCCCGTCATATATTTATAAGTAAGTACGTGTAATTTTTCGTAATCGTTTCGTAAACACGATCATAATGGTCAAGCTATATTTGACATATTTAACTGTCAAAATCTGCTTATAGGTTATGTAATATTTAATCATAACGTCGTGAAGATTATTATCTTTTTTTGCAGCAGAATTTAAAAAAAATTATGTCAAAACAGAAATACCGTAAAGTGGGGCTACTTTGTGACACATAGGGTTACATTGTGACAGGTCCCGTAAAAATCTCTTTCTTATCTTTGGTCGGTTTTATAGCGGAACCAGACCTATTTTAAGGTTAAGCCAGAAAACTAGAACATGTTCGCCACCTGTCAAACATAGGGTTAAGTTCCTGCTCTAAACGTGCACATGGTTTGGGC
>JARFOC010000341.1:1391656-1403414 GCA_031763485.1 Osmoderma eremita | reverse complement strand
TATAACGATTAAGAAGAATAGAAAATGAGCTTAACTATTAGGTATAAAATCCTAGAAATTACAAGCTAATAATATTACTAAAATTAATGAGGAGTAATTCTGAACAAAATTGGAATTTATATTCCTAGAAAATACATATTAAAGTACAACTAAAATATACAGGGAGAGAACATGTTAAAATACAAATTAAATATACAGGGAGCGAACACACACAATACACATTTGCACAAACCTAATGTAGTCTGATGCAATAGTCCTCAAGGCCGCAGTGATAAGTCTTTGCATTTAGGATACAAACACAAACAAAAAGCTTCTCACTTGAAAGCTCCTAAAATGTTCAAGTAAAGTAATAATTATATAGTGGTGAGTGGAGTCCATATCCTTATAATTAATTGTAAAATACAGTACACATTGTTGGAGTTATTAATTTCACAATATTTGAACAATTTTTTATGCATACGCTATTGGGACAAAATGAAATAGACATTTATTTATACAGTTAATTGATTTCTGTCTGCATTTTAGGCATTTATATATTCTACAAATTCATTTTATTACTCTGTGGTTAAATAAATTTTTCACAAAGTAGAAAATTTTGAACTAAATTGCTATTGTCATTTTGATAGTTCTTATTTTGGTATCGTACACATAGATGCGGGACAAGATGTTTTGAAACTTTCTCTTTATTTGTTTTAAATGCTAATTTATATATTACAATAATAATTACATGAATGTGTATAGTCTGTATTTATGATAAAACGTCAAAACATTGTACGCATAACCCCCCGCGCCGAATTGGATGTAAATATTGATATGCAATTAACGGAAAGTAGTATAGGATTAGGACAACCAACTTTCCTCACTCTGTATTGGAAGCTACAACGGCGAAGTGTATTAACTTTGACGATATCTCTCCAAGTAATTAAAACTAAAATATTTTTTTAAATCGATATTCTAAAAATTACAACAGGTACCCAAGGCATAAATTTTTACCTCAAATACAGCGTATGTTATACTTGCCGGCAACATCTGGTATCCTTCATTATAAGTTATTTGACTTTCACTGTTTGTCTCTAGGTAACGGCGCCAAGAGAGGATGTGAATGTGTAAATCGATTGAATTTACATCTTCCACAATACATAAATTGAAACTACAATAAATATACACTACTAGTATATACTTATTTTTACAAGGAAAATAATACCTAGCTTCCCTTTCAATTCCCATGCTAATAGGACATCTCCTTTAGAGCATATATTTAAGTTCTCAGACTTCTATAGTCAATTTTTATTTATTATAGTAATTATAAATAAAGTTAAAATTGTATATTTTTATAGGTACCTAATATATCTCGGTAGTATTTTTAAAGCTTATACCTGCAGATTCATTGACATAATGTTTGATAATTTAATTTTCTACATATTGAGCGATTTTGTATGCTTATTACGTGTGAAAATTAAATTTAAACGGCGAAATTTTGTTCTAACTACCTGGGTGTATAATTTCTGCTTCACAATTACTGGCCTTGGAAGTGCAAAGAATGTGATTTATTTCAATAAAAAACCGAGCAATTTAAATTAAAACCGTGTTTATTAATTTTAGTGGAACGCGTCGGGTTTCACTTTTTGTACAACCTACGCGCTTTACTTACGGGTGTTGTTCACTTTAATTGAGAAAGATCGGATATTGGATACCCGGTGCGTGGTTTCTACTTTGCGGAAAAGTTCTTTTTTTTTAATGCATACGCATACCAGTACGATATAAATTATATTAGTGGCAGTTCGGTAAGTGAAAGTGACGTTTATGTAACGTAAAGTCTTATGTTGAAGTTTGAGATTAAAGAGAAAATTGAAACGAAAACTTTTTTAATTGCATTATGAATCATGCTGTCTAATTGAAATTCGCTCCACGAGCAGAATTTAAAGGGTTTTTTGATGAATCGCCAATCTTTATCGTTAAAATCAAATCAATATTACGCTCACTTCATCTTTTAATGATTGTAGGGAGTTGTGTGCCTAGGGGAGCCCGGTATTATTCATGTTCAATGCCAGTGCATTGTTCCAATGTCCCTCCTAAATTGATTTTCAAGTATTGAATGATATATGTGCATACATAAAAAGTATAAATCCCTTACCAAAACTGAACATTTGTTTAGAGGTATATTCTTGATTTTAGAAAAAAAGTTCTTGCCGGTATTCGTTTTTTGTCATTCAAAATTCATCATTAAATAATAGAACTTTATTACTGAACAAGGGCAAAGGCTGAAATAAATGGGACGATAGTTACAATCCATTCATTTTAAGAATATAGCGTCAGAAAAGATTGGGGAAAATATCTGACCTCACGATTGGCCAAAATTTGCGACAGATTAACGCAGGCAAAAAGTTTTTAAATGCTGGCATACAAAAATAATCCGGTAGGGTTAAACATATTATAGTTGATTGCCACCTATTTTCCATAAATGATATTTATATTTTTGTCATCATTTTGACATTTTATATTTCAAATTTCAAGCTGTATCAACATTTAATTAAATTTCTCCTGTGTAGTACAGATAGTGATTTCAGCGCCATCTACTGTATTCTTAAACTGAACCGAGTATAGTAAGGATACTCAGATAATAGCATACGCAGATAACGTAACAATAATTAGCAGGACCTAACAAGACTTCAACAGTCAGCATTGGTAAGCAATTAAAGACTGGCGGACTGAAACTCAACGAACAAAAAACTAAAAATTTGTGTTAAAACAAAAATCGGACAAAGAAATCCTTCTCACACGTTGGTAATTACAAATTTGAAGAAGTAGGTGGCTTTAGATTCCTCGGTGTGGTTGTGCGGTGTTTCACAAATGGTCAAAGAAAAAATTCTGAATCGAAAAAAAAGGTGTTTAATATGTTAAGACTTCTTATGTACCTACAAATTTTACCAATACTGTATATTACCACATAATACGATTTAGGGGTTGCCTTCAGTTACCACTTGATACGTGATTTATATGTCACGCCTAATACGTATACTGGCGCCGGCCAGACCAGCCCTCAGCTGCATCTGGAGATATATTGTATATATGTATAAGGATTTAGGTAGAAATTTAGAGAGAATAAATCAGTTACGCTTAAGACACCATCAACGAAGTTTTATTTCTATTATACGCAAAAAGAGTATACAACAACATAATATTCTTGGAAAGTTGCTGAGAAGCAATGCATTAACAACTAAGACCGAAAGAGCAATTTATATGGTGACATATGCTATTCAAACAAACGATGAATAAGGAGAGGGTGCAAGAATTGTGGAGATTTGAGAGAGAAATAATACGAAACATCATGGGTCCAATAGAAAAAGACGATAATAGGAAGAAGAACCAATAATGAGATGAAAGAGGCACTGGATGGAAAGCATATAGTGCGATACGTGAAAGCTCTAAGATTAAAATGGTTCAGACATTTAGAGAGAAACCATTAGTTAAAGAAAATTAAAAAAAAATACTAACTGGACGCCATAATATATTATACAATAATTCAGAACCAGACCTGAAACACTTGGCTATAGGATATAATTACAAACCTCCACCAGATGGGAGTGTGGATAGAGGAGTAGGGAGTGCCGTATTACGGGAATCAAAAGCCAGCAAAAAGTTATAAAGATGAAGAGGACAGATCCCCCTGTAAATCTGATGGGCTATAAACCATCAGGATTCTACATAAAATTGATTTTTGATCATTGAAGAGCACACTAGCTGTTTGGATACATTTAATTAATTATACATTACACAATTTGACGTTTTGGGAAACCGTTTCAATTTTAACTCCCCTGTCCTACCATATCACATGTTCTATTTTGGTAACAAGTCCGGTGAATAAGAAAGTCATGGTAAGCGATCGATGTTAGCATTATGCAGAAACTCCATAATAACCCTCGCGGTATGTGGCCGCGCATTATCCTGCTGCAAAATTGGATTTACCAACCGTTGAAAATATGGTATTAGTACTGACCCAAGAACACTATTGACGTAACGATTCGCATTTAATGTGCCTCGTGTTACTTCCACAGCAGATCTAGTTTCATGCAAACAGTTACCCACACCACAACATTTTGAGTTGGAGCTGTATGTCGCTGCACAAAAAAAAATCTTATTTATCCGGGACGTCTTCGGACGATCATCACATCATCACATCATCTATGTTCGTCACTGAAGATGACTCGACTCAAGTCCTCATCAGGTAAACTAAGAAATTTTCGATATCATGTACGCCCAAAAGATCGAATTCTTCAACATACCGATCGTGTTTAGGTTTATTGATTAATTACACCCTGGCATCACCGATTTCCTTGTTGACACGAATCGGTCTCTTAGACTCTCAAGCCGAAGAGCACGATTTTCACAATAAGTGACATTTGTCAGTGACGTTTGGGACGTAAACTTCGTTGTTCGTCATCATTTTCTACCCATCTTCGCCAACACAGAGCAATTGTAGCGACACTACGTCCTACACGATCAGCAACATCTCGAATATATAACTGGGTTTCTCGTAAACCGATTACCCTGCAATGTTTAAACTCAGTTAATTGATGAAAAGTCACAGGTTATCGAATAGAATGAACTTTATTAGGACTAAATAAAAGTATAAGTATACTTTACAGTGACATTTAAGCAAATAATGTCAACAGAAAACCAAAAACTATTTTTAGGTTCATTGCCTATGCTACTTCGTTTAATCGAATGTATCTAGCTGAAGTTTTCATCGTTGTAGTACGGGGAAAATTCATCTTTCCTGAAAATATCAAAAAAATATATCAAAGTTTACTGGCTGTTCATTTATTTATGGCGGCCAGTGTATATACATCATTAAATATTAAGGGAATTAATTTTGCAATTATTCCTGCAAGAAAGATGAAATAAGTATTTGGGAAATTATTGGAAATTATATTGTTAACAAACAATATAAGAATTACCAATCCTGAGCATACGATTCACGGGATCGTTTAAGAAATTGCTTGTCGTGGCAGTTGGTTCAGAGAAGGTAAAATAATGACATCTTGATAGATGTGAAACATGAAAATCAATATTTGATAAAAGTGGTTCAATAGATCCATGTATCAATTTATAGGCAAAGCAGACGCCTTAAACCTCAGATAGTTTGATCAAATATGGTATATTGTGTGTTTCCGGTATGCTATCCATCTTGGAAGACAAAAATTTCATTCATTTACGCTGAACACGTTTTATAATGTCTCAGATAGCAAGGAGACCAAATAAGCGACTGACATAAATTATTATAGTTTCTTACATAAAATATATTACTCGGTATACCTAATATTGAGATGTACATATGTATCTTAAGAGCTATCCCCAAAAACAAAAACGCACGCAATTGACACAAAACGAATAAAAAGAGTTCTGGTATCACTTTCTACTCATAGGAGATGGTTCATTGACCTCATTCTTAATATTTTAGCGTACCATATAAAACGTGCCACCCTAGTTTTTCAAGCATAATTTCCTACTACCCACCATTAGGGTAAATAACAATTCATGCGAACCGAAATAAGATGGGGAATGACTATTTCATGTCAGAAGTAATTTCTTGTATCCTTAATTTATTCAACCCTTCTCTTGTTTTCGCTTTACGCTTCGATTGTCACCGTTCTTAGTAAGATATGTACATATGTATATAATGTAAATATATGACTTTAATTGCTGTATGGTGCAACATAACCGCTACAGTAAACTTAAATTACACCTGATTATATCCCATATAATAAAAATAAACTGCCGGGGAATATTTATCATTTTTGTAATGAAAATATGAACGGTATGCAAACATAACCTTATTCATTCGAGCCTTTGCTGATTACAATTTTAAATATCTCTACGGCATACATACGTATATTGTTTCAAAAAGGTATTCATATATTCAATTTCAGGCGCTTATATAAGAAAGGCAGGGTCTTTCAGTCTCCCCTTAATGCTCTAACGGTTATTATTAAATTCTTTCGCATGAACGCATGTGTATTTTTACTTGATATTTTTCAAATTTTCTTTATATTTCTATATCAAAGCTACATGTGGAGAAGCTGGAAAGTGATTTTTTTAGAAGATAAAATTTGCATTTTCCAAGCTAATTACAGATATGGCACCGAGTTCTATGTATCGAGAAATACAGACGAGAGACAAATTTCTTCGCATTTTTGGGTCGTCGGGGAAATAAACAACTAACAACAAATATCTTTGAATTCCATCATTAGCAGTACCTTTGAATAGAATCAAAATTAGTTGAAATTCAAACAAATTTTATTTTTAAGAGTAAAAGATCTAGAATACCGCCCTAAACGTGACGTTCCAAATGCACAAATCAATGCAGCAAGATGGTCAACAGATAAGTTCGGGTCCTTTTATGGTGTGATTTTGTAGGAATTGCTTAGGACCTCATGTCCTACTAAGACCCCATTTATCTGTATCCTGTTCGATAATTTTTTTAAATTGTTGTTAATCATTATGGCAAACCCTATATGCAGATCAGTTCGCTCCAGTAGATATACCACCATTAGGGTGGGAAGGCAAGCGGAGGTATACTGCTGCATTTACTTCATCAGTTCCATAACGATTTATTTCAGTAAGCATTTCAGGTTGCAATAGGTTATGGTTGTCATTTCATTCTCTCGGTCACGGTAATTGTATGCAAGTCTTATTTTGAGCAATCCCAGTGATATACTGGACCCTAGAGAGGATACTAATTATGAAATGGTTTTATGCAAGTCGTACCTACACAGGAATTCAAAATTTATTTCAATGTGCGTTTCCTGAAAAGCACAATCATTTCGCCGTACTATCGCATTAAAATAAATTTTCAACACAATTATCTATCCCCACATGATCATAAGGAAAAGTCACAATTGGTAATGAAGAACAAGAATTACGGGGAATGTGGTCTTGTAGAACAATATCCTAGTCAGTTAGGTAATATAGATAGAAAAAATATTCCATTGCCTAACCGTGTCAAATATCGCGCAAACTTACTTAGGTGCCATAAATTCTCGGCTTGACAGGCTTATACAGGTTCAAGCGTGTTCAAACTGCGTCACGGTATGCATGCACATACGCGAGGTCTACACTATAAATATGACGGCTCGAAGAGTAGTAGTTTTTAGTAGTCAGCCACCAACCAACGTGACTAGCGCATGAAAATATCTGAAGTAATGAAAATTGAGTACCGCGCATCAAATCATCAAATTTTTAACAAAAGAAGGGCATACGCCTAATCACATAAAACGATGTTTAGACGGCGTTTACGGTGATTCATCTCCTTCGTATTCCACTGTAAAAAAGTGGGAAAAATGTTTCCGATTGGGGCAAGAACCCCTTGAAGATGTTGAGTGGTCGGGTCGACCAAATGAAGTGGTAACGCCTCAACAAATTTCAATTGTTGAAGATATAGTGCTAGAAGATCGCCGTTTGAAAGTGAAGGAATTAGCAGTGATAACAAACATATCCGAAACAAGTATTCGCCGAATTCTCCATGACCATTAAAATTAGTGCAAGATGGGTACCGCGACTTCTTTCTGCTCGCCAACGTGAACGTCGAGTCGAATGTGTGCGGTCGCTTTTAAACATGTGTGGAGACGACCCAAAACCGATTTTGGAGTCCATTATCACAGGGGTGAAACAATGGTCCTGTTTTACGATCCTCTATCGAAAAGGGAGTCCATGGAATGGCGGCGACCTGATGAAGCTCTTTCCAGAAAGGCGGAAGTCGTTCAATCAACGAAAAAGGTGATGGCCACGATATTCCAGGATTATAATGGCATTTTGCTAATTGACTTTAAAGAGCGCGATGCCACTGTGAACGGCATATATTATGCGTCTTTATTGCATAAATTAAGGGACAGTATTGTATAGTGACAGTATGTCGTGGAAAATTGACAGAAGGTGTGCGATTATTGCACAACAATGCTCCTGTCCATACTGGCGCCGTTTCACAAACTGCCATCCGCGAATGTGGCTTTCAAGAATTGGAACATCCACCGTATAGTCTGGATATGGCTCCTTGTGATTTTTGTTTTCTAATTTAAGAAAAGACCTTAGGAGACGTCGTGTTAAGGACGACAATGAGTTGCAAGCAGCTGTTTTAGAACATTTTGACGGAAAAACTTTTATTATTTTTACAAGGGTATCGAATTATTAATTAATCGTTGTAATAAATGTATAGAAGTTAGGGGAGATTACATTGAAGAATAAAAATTCTTATATTGTTCCAAGTTCTTTTTTCTATACCAGGCCGAGAATTTATGGCGCCCACCTCGTATATGGTAAACACAACCTTTCGGTTAGTGTTTGACCTACAAAAAATTCACATCAGACGTACGATGCCGCGATCTTAATACCCCCAAAAACCTTAATTTTTAGTAATGGTAATTTGGCCAGTGCAAAGTATATAGATTGTAGCAAATTTGTAACCAACAGGATGGCTGTCTCGTACATATGTACACATGTAATTGTTTATTGGTGCCCCAATATTTATTTATTGTTATTTTCCCTTGTATATTAAAACTTTTTAATATTTGCAGAATTTATCTTTAATTTACAAACAAGGATCTATTTATTTTAATACTCATTTCTCGTATTAGATTTTTAGAGAGTTGCCTTCTTGAAGCTTTTGCTTAGGTAATCTAATATGAATTGCGATTTCTTGTTTGGCGTTTAATTCTTACGACTTAAATGCAAGTAGCAACCAAGAAGCGCAAAAATTTGTATACCGACTACTGTCGAAACGTGGGGCATACACATTAAACATGCATTGTACCCATATAATTTGCGTCATCCTATCCTACCTCAAAGTTTGTGACTCATTGATTACGTCTGCAACAATAAAAAATGTAGGTGGATATCAACGAATGATAAACACACTTTAACAAACAAATATAAGTATATGTGTGTAATGTTCCCGTATGCTGTTTATATCTACACTATATTTACACTAAAAGATTATATTATAATAGGTACCCTACTTGTTTATTTCGACACATTTTACTTCTCACAACACAACTTATGCAGCCATACACTAAAATACTCAACCGTTTCCGCTTTGTCGACGATATTTTCATCGTTGTTCCATCAATCGAAGAACTCCAAGGAATGCTCGAACAGCTCCAATGTGCCTCTGAAAAACTTGGTCAACAACCAATCGTAATATAATAATCAATACATGGACAAGCAATAGAAAATGTTATGGACATGTACAGTGAAATCTGCCTTGGGCGGGCAGCGACGGTGAACAAATTTTTGTCCATTCAAAGGAGGTGTCCGTTCACGGGAATTAGACCAAAAACAAAGTTTTCTAATGCATTTTATTTATTACAAATAGACTCGTATAAAAGAAGTAGGTAACACCAGAAACAAAACATTTTTCATAGCACTTAACTTTTCAAAAAAACTAAAAATTAACACAGGGTACATATGTATGTATGTACATATAATACTTTCTTAACATTTTTCAACTTAAGTTTTCCAGTATGTATTTATATGTATGTATAGACGTATAAATTCACAAAGTACCTATGCATATAGATATGTACTCACATACATAGTTTAACCGGCACTCTGGTGGAGGAAATCTTCAGTTGTCATTTGTCTCTTCTCTACAATTGTGGAATTCACCTGAAAATGTGTCCGAAGTTCTACGAGAAGAATCAATGCTTTTCCGTGGTTTTTTGTTGCTGCGAAAGCTTTCAAATTTTCAATTGAAAGCTGAGCTTCCTTGTAAGTTTTAATTGTATGCTTGGGTATGGTTTCCAGTATCAACATCGTCACTTACGACTGGTACTTCGTTTCCACTGTCCTGATCTTCTAGTGTTAATTCATCTACGGCATCGTTTTCTATGCACACGTTTTCGCCAAGAAGAATGAAGTCTTCAGCTCTAGCATCAGAATTGCATCTTTGGAGTAATTTTGACATTGTCGCAAGTTGTGAGGGAGGTAAATTATCTTCTTCCATAAATTCGTCATTTTCTTCTTCT
The DNA here is from genome assembly GCA_031763485.1 of Osmoderma eremita. Lineage (NCBI taxonomy): Eukaryota > Metazoa > Arthropoda > Insecta > Coleoptera > Scarabaeidae > Osmoderma > Osmoderma eremita. The sequence goes on along the minus strand of JARFOC010000341.1, from coordinate 1,393,395 downwards.
TTTCTTCTTCTAGGGCAAATCCAGATTTTCGGAAAGAGTTTTTTATCGTTTCAGGTGTTACACGATTCCAAGCGGTATTTAAGAAATAAATTGCATCTAGTACATTAACAGTTTTTGTTAAAGCACGAACAGATTCGGCATCATCAATCCGATTAACAATTGTGTTTAAAACCATACATCTATAGAAAAATTTCGAATTTCTTATTATGCCTTGATCCAAAGGCTGGCGATAGACGTCGTATTCGGAGGGATATAGACAATCTTTATGTTTTCAAGCCGAATATTTTTCGAATGGGATTATCTAAAGCAAGATCTTCTTTTTCTGAATGCGCATTTTCCTGTCAAACTTTTAGCTCCGTCATCCATGCCTTTTTATTGTATGTCCAATCAACGGGTAGTTGATCTAATTTTAAATTGCGAAATGCGCGTGGTCGTTTAGATTTTCCGATGATCAATGGCCTTTGTCTCCCTCCATATTTACACAAAGTAAGACAGTGATACGCTTTTTAGACAATTTCCCTCCAATGCATCTTTCCTTACGAAAACTCATAGTTTTCTATGGCAACGCTCGATAAAACAAAGCTGTATCATCAGCATTATAAATGCAGCCTGCGCTGTAACCTGTCATTATTGTAGGTAACTTATCAAGAAAGTTTTCAACATATACAGGATTCACATCTGCAGCCTCTCCAGAAATACTGTTGTAGCCAATTGCATGACGTTTCCTAAATTTCTAAAGCCAACCGCAGGAAGCTTTGAAGTCTTGCACACCCAAACATTCGGCAGCAGCTCTACCCTTTTCTCTAATCATCGTACCAGAAACAGGAACATTTTTATTTCGTGCTGCAGAAAACTATTTTAGTGTCATTTCATCTATGCGACTACCACTTGAAGACACAAAATGCCTCTTCAGTTCAGTTGAATTAGCATTGGAATTGAACTCTGAGAGTAAATCATTTTTCTTTATTAATATGTCCGACACTTGTGATTTTCCAATACCAAAAGTTTTAGCAATTTCCTTAACAGTTTTCTTAGTCTCTTCCGAATATTTTATAACTTCTACCTTTTCCTTCAAAGTCAAGATTTTTCTTTTTGGTGTCATTTTAACTAAAAATACGTTTTGTGCGGTTGTAACACCATCTTATCAAATCTGGTACATACAACACTCAGAATACACCCCAAACGGTACAGCGCATTAAACTAGACTGCCGCTCTGCAGGTCACTGCGAGTTGTTGTCCGCCTAAAAGAGTTATAGTGGTCGAATTTTGTATTATACGCATGTCCATGTCCGTTCAAGGAAGTGTCCGTTGAAGAGAGATTAAAATGCATGTAAAATATGTCCCATATGCTCTTGTACATGCATTCTTGTTCATACAAGGGAATTGTCCGTACAAAGGAGATGTCCGTTATGAGAGATTTCAATGTATACCCGGGACGCGTTGTAAGATTAGAAAAAGACAATCAAACAGCCGATATATCAAGACGGATTAAGCTAGGATGGGGGCACAACCTAATGTTTTTTTATTTATTATATTGCTTTTATTTAATTATTGATGTGCAGTTGTCTCAAGTTACAAGAAAACCTAATTATAAAATTATTACCGCCAAACTTTACACCTTGTTTGGGTCTTCATGCACACAAATATATAATTTAAACACCATATACTGTTACACTCACCGTGTAACAGAAAAACAATTCTTTTCTTCTAAAATATTATTTTATGATGTTTCGTAACTA
>JARFOC010000341.1:1367603-1391556 GCA_031763485.1 Osmoderma eremita | reverse complement strand
CTTAACCATGACGTAACATAAGAAACATCAAAAATGCCAAAAACAATTAACCGTAAAAATGCCATTACCGGCGCATGATTTATTGCTGGAATCACCATACTAGCACCATACTAGCAGCATACTAGAGAGACGCTGATAACGCCGGGTAGGCAGAATTTCGAGTCCGTCTTTAATGCTAGTACCCCTTTCATTGCTTTTGCTAGTATGGTGATTTCAGCAATAAACCATGCACCGATAATGGCATTTTTACACGGTTAATTGTTTTTGGCATTTCTTATCTGTCATCTACTTTAGTATCAATCCTTCTTTTATCCGATACATCCACATTTTGTGTTTTTTTGTTTAATTCCTGGTTTCAAATAATTGAAAATGGCAACGAATGAAGCTTTAGTTCGAGATTGTTTACTCTATGAGTACAAACTTGGTGCCAAAGCTGCAATGGCCGCGCGAAAAATATGTACCGCATTCTGAGATGATGCGAAAAGTGATCGAATAGTACATATTTCTCTTATTATGCAACTTTGTTAAGATCTACGTTACGTTAATGACCTTATTTTAAGATGTTTAATCACCCCTTGATAATAAAATCACAAGACTGTAATATATATATATATATATATATATATATATGTATATTTAAAGGTCTCTCCTGTTTCAGGTTGAACATCTCTTCTTCTCTACAGCTGCAGTAGGTGGAGGTGTCCCACATTCAAGCTAGAAAAAGAAGGTAATGTTAACATCAGTGCAGACTAATCCAAACTTAAGTAATAACCTGCTCCGCATTAAACAAATACAGTTTTTCAATACCTTTATTAATTATCTTTATCCCAATAATCTGCATGGGGAAAATAACTATTTTGGGAAATATAGATATAAAATTTATCGGTCTGTGTTTCATTACGTTTATTTAAGTAAACGTAAGTTTTGTATAGCGTATTTATTTATATCTCTGGGGCATTGATTGGTAATATTCACATATGTATGTACATATGTATTCAGATAAGATTAACGTGGAGCACAAATGGTGTTTCAGCATTCACATGGTTCAATGCAATATAATAAAGAGTTATCGGTTGTGACCTGATAAGTTATTCTTATGTATGTATATTCTGGTTTAATGTTCTTTTTTTAAGTTAATGTATGAACACCTAGATAATTTCTATATGTACCAGAGCTTTAAAACATTGACTGTTGGTCTGTATTAGTTTATTCATATCTTTCTTACAGATAAGGTAACTGATATTTTGTTGAAGTTAATTTTAAAGGAATTATCATATCGTATCATATTGTGTAAGAGCTTCTCTTCAAATTTCTACCTCTATAACAGTATAATTTAGAGCGGTTTATTTTCTTTAATGACTACTAATCCTATGCTACGAAATTCTTCTATCCAGCTGTTACTTTTTGCCTTTTTCTAAGAAAATATCCATTACAATTAAAGCACCCACCATGAATTTTGGGTTTACTTATACAAAAATTTTATAAATATTTATAATTTTCAAAGTGGAAATAATATTCATATTGAACTAACGACTAGTTGTTACATGCTTTAAATAAGATACTTGATTAATAAGAAGTTTTTGTAGACACCGTATAAAAATTACCAAATAAAATAGGCCGATTTTAACACCGTGTAAATCTAATATGGCGTATTGGATAAAAATCTCTCCTTTCTACTACGGCCCCTAGATCATATTCTAGAACGGATGTTATCCTAGAGTTCATCAAACAAGTCCAAGGTCCTTAAGGTAGCTCAATATCTTGTTCAACAAAGAATTCTTCAAGTCAGCTAAGGAAGTGATTTCCTTCCCAAAGATCACTTGATTCGGGTGGCACATAACGTGCTCTACTGTTTCTTCGTCCTCCATACACAGTCGGCATTCGGTTTCTTCTGATAACCCGATAAATCCAGCATCTGGTTTCAGGGAAATGTAACGACATGTTTTTGCCATTTTGGTCGTCTATTTCAATTTTTACGCACATATTCGAGGAATTCATTTAATTGTGGTCACTGCTTACTTGCATTACAATTAGGATTTGTCTGTTGTTATTTTTTAAATTGTTTGCTTATTTCATATTGGTTTTGAGGTTCTCTTTTAGGTTCTTTTCTGTTTGAAAACGACGAAGAATAGCCATTTATTCGTTGTGATAAATTAATAATTCCTTTTACGCGTTACTACTGATTGACAAACTGTATGTTGAATGCTGATGATTGGTGTTATAGCATATTGTATATAATAAAAGTAATGGCAGAAGAACAAGTGGTCTATAAAAACCGTAATAACTGGTTTATTGTCTGATGATCTGTGTATTTTTTTCTGATAATTACGTTGCAATTTTTTTTTATTTATGCACTTGAAATCCCAAGGATTTTATCATATTGTTCTGATATTCTTAAAAAAATCCTATTTACGAAGTCAGATATTTTTATTTTTTCCACGATTATGCGTGTCTGGACCACTGCGCAGTGTATAATTAGTAGAAGTAAACTGTCGTGTCGTTTTTCAGTTTCAGATATTTTTGTTTCTTTCTCTATTCATAGAAGCTGCTGTTTTATCTTTTATCGCAAGATCAGCGGCAGCTCGTGGTGACGGTTTGGCTGTGCAGTTGCTAAGATCGTACACTGATTCATGCGGCATCGTGCTATCTCTCTAACAGCACGGAAGCTATACGGAGTAGCACGAAACAGTACTATCTTAATTATTGTCCGCCCATAACGTCACCACCAGCCGCCGCTCCGCAAGATGGTCCCCGTCATTCCGCCGCTTCCCACTCAATATGGCTTTGTTTTCTCCGAATCGGATGAGCAACCATGATGTTGCACGCTGAACACGCGATGCGAACTATGACAGTTTTCGCCTCTGATTCCTTGTGTTTTGTGAAATTATATGCGGACGCACAATTTAAGTTTTTTCAGAGAAAACAACGGTTATTGTTTTATGGCCTCGTTATATATAGACTAGAGACAAATTGGTCTTCTAAATTATCCTCCAACATTTCCTTACTTCGAAGGCTTCATCCCAACTACCCGTTAATAATGTGGTAATTTTTAAATCTTCTTCAATTTTATTCAGTTTAAGATATCGTTCTAATCGAGAGATATACATACGTATGTATATAATCCATGTTTTTCATATTGGTTCAAATTCATTTACTTTTCCCAAACTTTAACTTAAGATAAACTTTTCCCTGCCGACAAATGTTACGCTATTGAAGCTGAGGTTCGAACTAGACTTGCCACACAATGATAGGTAATTTCGGTAGTTAGGGGCACAGGAAAATGGTTTAGTTTGACTCTATGGATTTTAAATGTTTTTGTATAATTTGGTTCCTAAAGTTCCATATTAGAAAAAGTTTTTTGTTTGGCATACTTAATTTCCTTTTATATCGTTTTCCTTGTTTCTTTAATTTTCCTAAACAGCTACTACTATAAAAAATTCTAATTGTATCAGCTGTTGATTTCTTCGTTTTGCCATTATTTGAACTCTGAACAGTGGTTAACAAGATTTTTGCCCCAAGCACAAAAATACCTGATTCCCATATACTTTTACATGCTGAAATCAATTATGTTTTCGGAATTTCTCGATCAAATAAAATATGCATGCATAGATATGTAGTATAAGAGAACATATCTTGACGTTATTTCAGTTGTCGGCTAGAGCCCGGAACTGATCAAGCAGCAGACAATGGTTAGTATTTGAACATGTCTTGACGTGTTAAGATCTGCATTTCCCATTCCTAAATAGCATCTCTTGTTATTTCAGTTGTCGCCTAGAGCTCGGTGAATGAACATATACGCTGACGTTGTAAACATTTTAAAGAGTGTTGTGTTGTGGTGCGTTCAAGCTATTGCAATGAAACCGCGAACATTTGATCACCTGTAAAAAGGCCAAGGAAATGTGTAAACCACCCGAACTCTGCTTCATTTGCGGCTAATTGACATTTAAATATCAAAAACGGTCTTTCACACCTCTCCTTAAAAAGTGCTAGCAGCAATATTTCAAGTGGAAAGTACGTGGTGAAGACAAAAGTTGGGTTCCCGATATTTACTGTGTTACGTGTGTCAGACTTCTTACAGCGTGGGCAAATGGTAAACGACATATGCCTTTTGCTATTCCTATGATTTGGAGGGAACGGTTAGATCATATTACCGATTGCTATTTTTGTCTAACAAATATAAGTGGTATGACTTCTAAATCCAAACATACTGTAAAATATCCTAATAAGGCTGATGATATCAAGGCAAATGGAGCCCTGCTATGTTTGCGGACTATTGGTGGACGCTGAAGAGAGATGTTTCTGATGAAAAGTACGGCCGAAAGTCATATATCAGCACATTTTCCAAGTAAATATATCACGTTGTACGTAATTTTTTCATGATTTATACACATATTATAATATATACTTTCACAAAATGTCATTGCTTTGTCACTCTGAAACCCTGCCTGATTCTGAAGACAGGTATGAAATAAGTGTAAGAAGTACTACCAAGTTCACACACTTTACTCCTGGTACAAAATAAATCTGAGATTTTGTTGACCAGTGTAATTTGTCCCTGCGATTCCATTTCAAATTTACGGCGAACCGCAGAGTTCATCGCATTTTACGGGCTAAGTCGTTCAGCAAAAACGAATTCAATCAGCGTCTAACTGTAAAAATATATCATTGTCGAACGGAAAGAGTATGTATGTATACGTGACGATCTCGAAATGGGTGATAGTAGAAGGTAGCAATGTTCTTTCTCGCAGCGAAGCTCGTTAAATTGCTTTGTGGCTTCTAGAACGACCTCAGTTGGTGTCTAAGCATCGCGAGAGGAAAAAAACCGGACGATCCGATCAACTCGAAGTAGGCCAACGGCATCAACACGCTGAATCGGAGCAGCGGTGCCAAGTGGACCGTTACTTGAGAGTAGTAGCAGCATTTGCTTATTTAGTATTATTTTACGAATGCACGGCATTGCATTTATATTCCGTTTTATATTCCGCGTCCTGAACATCTCACGAAACAACAGCGCATTAGCATGTGTGCGTACCCCCGTGTTGTGTGTGTAATAATTGCGAAAATCACCTTATTATTAGTCATCGAATGCAATGAGTCGCCTTTCCATCATGAGTGTTCAGTTCGTTTTGATTTTTACTTCCACACACAATAAACAAAGCGCAGTGATGAAAGTTATCGCGTTAATCTAGGCCACAATCTGATTTCCGTTTGCCTGCTTTACATTGCATTAGATGCATGGTAGAAATTTTTATTTTCTGGAATATTACCTGTGATTGGTTTTTTTGAAATAATAGCGGTTTTCTTATCCTTTGTTATGTTTTACTACATTCTATAACCTAAAATTTACATTTCGACCATTTATTTAGGAATTGGGGTATTATAGAATTTATTCAATTTAAAGAAAAATATATAATTCTTTAACAAATAATAGTTTCCACTTTTGTAACAAAAATAGTTGGAATCATACAAATACCCATATAATACAATAATATTTAAGAAATCAATAGCAATTACACACACATATGTCTTATTTCAATGTTTTAGTCAGTCGATGAATCACTTTGATCTTCAGATGATGAATCTGTTACATGAATAATAAATTCTCCAATGTCATCTTGCAGATTATCCACTACCCACATTTTCTTTTAATAATAATAATAATAATAATACACATTTATTACCCAACAGGCTGTTGCCAAACATTTCTTACATGTTGTTTCAACATTTCTTACATGTTTGACGTAGATTTGCCAATTATCAGCAGTTACTGTGCTATACGCTCTTCGAATTAATTTCTCCCTATCTTTTATCTTAAATGTAGTATTATTCAATTTTATACAGTTTTGAACTTGTGCCCATACCATTTCAATGGGAATTAACTCCCAGTGGTAAGATGGTTATCGAAGAACTTCATGAACTTTTTCTTTATGTTAGTCAATCCTGCTTTTATTGCGGTTTAATTTGTGACACGCAAAACAGCAAGTTCCTTCAGGGAGCATGAATCCGCGGCTGGGCGTTAGATGTCTCTGGGATTTTCCTTAAAGACATGTGCTAACGTTTGGTTAACGATACGGAGTATTGAACGAGCGACAGGCATTCCTCCGACATGCACCGATGAGGACTAGGTGAGTCCGAAGCAGCTGTCTGTACGTGAGGAATGCCTGGAACTATACAATCAGAGTGTTGTATGATCTCAGAAGTATATTTACATATTTTTTTAAATATATTTTTTATATACTTCAACTTTTGAACGTACGTGCCTGTACGTGGCTGTTGGCAGAAATCTTATTTTTTTGGCAATACTTTCTGTTTAGTAGGCCAAGGTCGGTACACCACAGAAAAAAAAGCCAGGAAGACCTAACTGTCGTGATTATGCCTTCATTTTAGATATACAGATGCTAGTAAATTGTAAATTATACATAAGTATGTATGGAAAAGGACACTTACGGAAACAATACTTGTCTAGTTCTCTTATTTCTCATCCGTATTAGAATGTAGTGAGCGAAAAGATAGGGGAGATGAATTTAAAAAAACGGAAATGTCAAGCAAAGGAATTCTCAATTAAAAACATCTACATATACAATATGTGTCACCATATTATGGTAATTCATAGGATTATAAGCAAAAAGCTAAAAGATATATGTATTATTTAATGTTTAGTTTAGAAAGTCATGCATAGAACACCTAAGAGCAAATAAATTTGGAAAGAGATATGTGTTCAGTTTAGGCGAATTCTGACGACGATATAGCGGTTATCTGTGACATGCATGGATTGGCGACAAGTGGTTTGGATGAGAATGGTATGTTAAGTGTTAGAAAATCTAAGTTTTAACAAATACTCTCAGAAAGAGTCGATACATTACATTACTTAAAAAAACACCTAGTGATATAGATGATGAATTTTAAACCTACCCTGCCTTATCTTTACACAACAGAACGATGACTACAATTCAGTAGTCCTTATGTATGTTTCTATTATTTCCGTAATTAAATGTTTTCGGCTTCTGTAACCTACATGTAAATACTTATTTCAAATAATTCAAATAATTATGCCATTGAATATTTGTCTGTGGGGATTATATAGCTTACTATACAACCTATTACAATTACTTTTCTCTATCTTGCAATAAGTAAAATAGGAAAACAAGTTTTTTTATCTTGGTGCATATTTATAGTAATTCATAGAAATTTCCTTAATAATTGGACCTGATATCCTTTTTCTATTTGCAAACATTACCAGGAATATTATTTAAAAGTAAGTCATAATTTAATTTTTAATGAGGTTAAAGATAATCATTGCAAAAATAATTACTTCTAATTCTACTAGAACATGAAAGCAACAAATGTATGCATCTACAAACTGTATATTATTGGAAACTGTGCACTTTGCATGTAAATATTTCTACAAATGCTTATACTAAAGCAAAATTAATAAATATAGTACCCCTATCTACTGCTTCTCTACCTGCGTACCCGAAAACAACCGAAGCTCGGAGCTCGCCAGCGTGGGGAAGAAAGTATTGATATATCGTCCCGAGGTAGAGACATTCCTTTTTTGGCTCAGTGTACATATGTATGTACTCTACATCATCATCCATACTTCCACAATTCCGCTGAAATGAGGGATCTTTCATGGTAACCTTATCAAATGATGGATACATATTAAATTTTTTTCTGAAGTTATGCAAGCACAATAGAAATTGTTTTTTATTACGAAAAAAATATCCGCCCCAAGTTTGTTTTCATGCATTTTTGACAGATCAATGTTGATAAAGATTTGCATTGACACACATACGTGAAATGAGATTACATATGTAGTACCTAACATTTTACCATTAGTTAAAGTATCCCTGGTATAAGCAATCGCGTCAAATATCCCCTGATTTTTTTATTTCAAATCGCACCCTCTTTTTATACCCTTAGCCAGCTGTTGGTCTAATAAATACAGTCACGTCATAAAAATTAAGAAAAAATGGCAGCATATTCAACATTAATTATTTTATTTCATCATAAATTATCATTATTTATCATTATTTTGGTGGTAGTTTTTGGGTATATTTTTTGTTATTTCGTGAAGTATTTATCGTTTGTGTTCATTGAATTCCAACTGCATTGCCCAGGCTATAGATTATAAACTAAGCTGGGTAACCAAAATTTTGGGTTTTAATTTATTAGATAGACATCTTTTTATTCAATTTTTTAATACTCCTCGAATTAAACAAAAAATAAATGTATGTTCATCGGATATGTTGTTTTTAGTGATTTCTTACGGAAGTCGTTATATTTTGCATTCATAGATGAATGATACTTGCATGTTACCTGAACAAAAGATGTTTATTGATAGCTAAGATATATAGGGGCAATTAGTTCTACTAGTTTTAGATCGGCGCAATGTTTTTATTACTTACTGCCAATAATTGTAATGTAGTAAACTTAGTGACCTCTAATTTTAATTAATAAAAAACAGTAAATCCTCTTAATAAAATTTACATTAGCATTTACATGCATACATATGTAAACACTAAGCCCTAACTAACTAAAGATTAATTAATAAATTAAGATAGTGCTAATAACTGTCCTGTACATTTATTTTGCAAAAGCTAAAGGTATGGGCAAAGCTAAATATATAGGAAAAGCTAAATGTACGGGAATAGCTAAATGTGTGGGCTGGATTATTGGGTAATCATACAGTAGAACATTTTTTCATCGACGGCGCCTTAAAAGTTCTTACAGTGATTGCAAAATAATATTCTCTCAACCATCCAGGCATTCCAACTCATAATAGTTTGCTTGTAATTATCTTCAAGAACAATTTCCTAGTCGATGGATTGATACTCATTCTGATTTCTTGGCCAGCTCGTTCTCCAGGTTTCTCTTTCTCTTAGATTTTTTCATGAAAATACACGTTCAACTATTTTACAACAACTGCAAGATCAAATGATTGATATTTCAAATATCACCTGCAATCTTAGACAATATAGGAAGTAATAGTTATCATCGTTTGATAGAAGGAGGAATATTTCAACTATTTGTTTAATTTAATTTAGTTTTAATTTTTAATTTCAATAATCTAGTGTGAATGGGACAATATTTTATTTAGGATAACTTTTCTAGTTTTGCATTTTTGATAGACCTACTAAGAAGGTTAAGTCAAGTTAACTAACTTTGTAGTATTCTTTTAATTTGACATTAACACTATTTATTTTTGCTAAATCAATACAAAGCATGTAACAAAGTTATTTTATAGTAATGCGCTATGTTAATTTAACTCTAATTCTGCTTAATTCAACCAAAAATATTAAACACAAGCGATTTTATTAATTTAGTAACAGATCTTCTCTAGTGTAGCTTTATAATTTATATTAGTAGTATATAAAGCCACGGTTTCCAGCCGTATAATTTTGTACGCACAAATTCAGAGATATTTTATAGATTTTACCCATCATTATCATTATATTTAACGCATTTATATCAAAAACTATGTTTTTTATCAATTTTGTTCGTACAAACTAAAAATCAACATAAAAATTCAATTTTTGACTCACCACCAAATTGTGAACAAGTATACAGATTTTGCGACAATATTGATCCTCCAAGTTGTAAGTCGAGATCATTGATCATATTTATCAAAAAACTATTTTTACTCGTCCACATCACAAAAACTACACAATAATTGGATTTCTGAATCACCATTATGACCCAATATAAATATTTATATTTACTAAGTTTTCTCCTTTAATTTTTGTTGCATTCATTACCTGAAATTAAAACAATTACTATAAATTACAAAATTATACATTACTTGTGCTGTCACCTAGTGGTTAGCAGCTAAACAAATGTAACGTTTATAAATTTCTATTGGATTTTTGTTCGAATTTTGTTGAAAAACAAATACCATTTTTATAGAATCTAGTTTTACTGTAATTCTTTAGACATTTATTAATTATTTTATAATCAATATTAATATAATTTTCCAAGTCTCTTATTATACTTTTATGAATAATTATTTCACTATAACTTGATTTCATTCCAGCTGGCATATAAATGTACCAGTTTATTGAATATATATTACATGCTGCTGTCTATGTCTTCCTTCTGTAAATAATTTTTCTGCTAAATTTGTTATACCATTTTTCTTATGTGCATCATCAAATATATTAAGACTGTGTGTTCTCAATTAATTTGGAATACTATCTTTTTCATATCTATATATATTAAAATAAATAAAAGTTTCTTTACATAATTCTTTAATTACTTGAAATCTTTTTCGAATTCATTGCCACTAGGTAAAAAATCATTTATTTCTGAAATTGATTTCCTTTCCATACCAAATATTATTTCTTGAGCAATTGTTGATTTACAGATCTAGATGGTCCTATAATTATTACTCTTTTTATTTGGGATAATAACTCACCAGCCATTTTTCTTTCAATTAAGGATCTTAAGCCAAAATTTATTCGCGATTCATCGCCAAGTGTTTGATGTTTATCAGTGATTTCTTTTTGGTCGACCTCTATTAGTCATAATTAGTATTAATTAGTATTTGTTAATAATTAAATTAAATGTATAAAAATATATTATAATATATATGAGTAATGTTAGTGTTAAGTATTATACACATTTACCAAAGTCGAGTAATTCAAATATACCAATAAATAAATCAATTGGAAAGTCATTAAAAAATATAATAAATACAAAAGATCAATGGACTGCAATAAATGATGCAAAAAATTATTATAAAATAAATTTAACAACTGAATATTTGAATAGATTGTCAGCTAAAACTATTTAATTAACGTTAATATTCATGTCTATTTAATCCATTTTTAATTTTTTCAATAATATAGTCTGATATTTTGTATAGACAAGTATATAAATCATGTTGTGCACTATCACAATAAAATGAATAATCAACAACCGTTTCTCCCCATGAACCACGTGCTCTAACAACTTTAACTTTAACTTTTTGGTAATTCATCTAAATCTTTCCTTCTATTTTGTTTTGAACGCAGTATTTTCGTAATTCTGCAAACTTCATTTATTATACAAACAATTTATGTTACAAACTATCTTTGTATCTTTAAGAAATTTGCGATTACTCAAAGTTATAAATTTTAGAATTATTTATACTTATTCAAAATTGGTGAATTAATCCATTATTGAAATAATGTTTCAGAATTCTTTTGCACCTTTATTGATCCTAATTATTCCATATTTAATATTTTATTTTCAAAATTATTAAAATGTATATTCGTTTCATCAAAAATCATTTTTTCAAAATCATTTTCTGTCTGTTTATTTTTACGTTTCTTCATTTTTCTTCTAAAATCACCCCAATCGTCAGTATTATAACCTTTTTTAGAATCCATTTATTTACTAATTTTTTTCATACTGTATTATAAAATAATTATGTACGTTTAAAATTATTTGGTTTACAAAATATTTATATACATTCAAAATTTATTAGTTTACAATATCGGGTTCAATATACATTTTTGAATTAATATAATACAGTGTATAAAAAATATATATTCAAATTGTAGTTTATAAAATTTGGTCTAGGGTTTGCATTTTGAATAAATATGAAATCGGGGGATAAACAACTAATGAACTATAAAATCGGTTTTTATAATTTAGATACATAAACAAAATTTTAAATTTAATAATCACTGTATGGGAATAAAACTATAATTTTTATCAACAATAACTTTTTTGGAAAAGAATTGAAATTTATTATTTTATTTATATTATTTATTTATTTATTTAAATTATAAAGAATTGGAAAGAATTTATCTTTTCTAATTATTTGATAGCTAATTATATCCAAAAGGTGAAGTATATAAAAAATATATTTAAAAAATATATAAATATACCTCTGAAATGACACAACACACGTCTGATTGTATAGTTCCAGGCATTCTTCACGTACAGACAGCTGTTTCGGACTCACTTAGTCCTCATCAGTGCACGTCGGAGGAATGCCTACCGCTCGTTTAATACTCCCGTATCGTTAACCAAACGTTAACACGTGTCTTTAAGGAAAATCCCAGAGACATCTAACGCCCAGCCGCGGATTCATGGGCGTAATCTCAAATGCGATAACTAAGTTACGGGTCGGCTGAGATCCGTGTTAGCGTGTGACGTGCACTGATGAGGACTAAGTGAGTCCGAAACAGCTGTCTGTACGTGAGGAATGCCTGGAACTATACAATCAGACGTGTTGTGTGATCTCAGAGGAATATTTATATATTTTTTATATACTTCACCTTTTGGCAGAAATCTTCTTTTTTTTGAGCTAATTATATAATTAAACAAAATATTCATTTTATCTATATGGTTCTTATTTATTTTATATTTCTTATTTTTTGCAAATACTATATAGTCAAATGAATTTGTTATAATGTTCTCGAATTTTGAAAGGTTTGTAATGAATAGAATTTTATTTATTGGTAGTTGAGGTAAGGAATTGTATGAATTTATGTACTTCATTGGATCATTATTAAGTTATTGTATTTCCTTCAAATATCGTTTGCCAGTATCCATGTTAATTTATTTATATTTGAAATAATTATGTAATTAATTTTCTGTTGAAGATTTTTTATCGAAAGAAAAATTAAATATGGAAACAATTGATCTGAATAATTAATGCTTATTAAAATTTGATTATTAACATACACTTATATTTTTGACGTTAGACCTATTACTAGAATTATTACGTTTACGTTTCGTTCAATGTCTACGTTTTGCGTTACGTTCTACATTCACGTTTACGTTCACATTTCGAGTGACTTATAGTAAAATACAGTAAGTAAAAATTGTAGTAGTAAAATTTAGAGGTGAGCATGTTTCACCCTCTCCCTTAATTATATCATTATATCTCAATTTACGACTTGGAGGATCAATATTGTCACAAAATCTGTAAATATATCAACTTGTACACTCGTTCTCAATTTGGTGGTGTGTCGGAAAATTATATTTTTATGTTGATTTTTAGTTTGTACGAACAAAATTAATAAAAAAAACATAGTTTTTGATATAAATGTGTTAAATATAATGATAATGATGGGTAAAATATATCTCTGAATTTGTGCGTACAAAATTATGCGATTCGAAACCGGCGCTTTATATACTACTTCTTTTATTGGTATATCTACCCTTCCCCCTAAGGTAATTGTTAAGGACTGTTTTGGGTGCGTCGAAAAGTACATATAGCAACGGACGTCGATCCGAGACCCGTCTGTACCCTGGACGTGTCACGGGCCACAACTGCTTGCCGAGCTGCGCGCCCGCTTGCTGCCTAGCCGCTACCGCGTCAGTGCACCCACCGCGGAACCAAAACCGAAGCGCATATATAAGCGGCTGGGTACGAAGACAAGTTGGAAAGGTATCCGGTGGCCGTGTTTTCGCTTATACCCAAAAAACGGTTGCGCCTAGCCAACTTCGGATATCAGGTCCAACAGCCCCCACAGCGCGTGTACGGTGTTGTACGAACGTATACATCAAATGTGAACATAGACAATAATGTCCTGCTGAAAGACTTTAAGTTGCGATTATATGTGAAATATACACATTTATTTTTATGTATTTATACATTTGTCTGTATGACTATTTAGTTTGAAAATAAACTATTTTAAAATAACCAAATGCCTCTTTTGTGTTCTCTCACCGGCAAACTGTTCTGCAAACTAGTAGAACCCTAACAGTAATTTTAATTCGGTATACTTATTTGTGCGTACTTAGCGTGTGCATAAATGAGCTGTGTACGTTTCTTGACGCTGTCCAATCAATGCACGATCAAATACGGTAGGGGAAGTAAATGCGAATGCGCGAAAAAGTCGTTCAATTACCACATTGATAACCTGTATATGGAGCCTCCTGAATTTGATTATCGTTATTATATCGTGACGACCGATACATGCAATAAATATTGCACAATCAGACGCATATTACGCTAATTACAATCGGCGAGTAAAATACATTTATAAGTACTCTGAATTCAGACAGCGTGGGTTTCATTTTTACCGTGTCAGATCTCATGATATTATTATCATAAAATGTATTGCTATTGCAAAAGTGTCATATCGTCCTTATGACACATATTGTAGTCAAATAAAATGTTATTCGTTTAAAGATAGATACGATAGATATGTACGAAGTAGGCGCCGTAAATTCTCGGCCTGACAGGCTTATACAGGTTCAAGCGCGTTCAAACTATAAATATGACGGCTCGAAGAGTAGTAGTTCTTAGTAGCCAGCCAACCAACGTGACTAGCGCACGAAAATGTCTGGAGTAATGAAAATTGAGTACCGCGCGGTCATCAAATTTTTAACAAAAGAAGGGCATACGCCTAATCACATAAAACGACGTTTAGACGGCGTTTACGGTGATTCATCTCCTTCGTATTCCACTGTAAAAAAGTGGGCAAAATGTTTCCGTTTGGGGCAAGAATCCCTGGAAGATGCTGAACGGTCGGGTCGACCAAATGAAGTGATAACGCCTCAACAAATTTCAATTATTGAAGATTTAGTGCTAGAAGATCGTCGTTTGAAAGTGAAGGAAGTGATAACAAACATATCCGAAACAAGTATTCGCCGAATTCTCCATGACCATTTGTGTATGAATAAAATTAGTCCAAGATGGGTACCGCGACTTCTTTCTGCTCTCCAACGTCGAATGTGCACGGTTGTTTTTAAACGACCCAAAACCGATTTTGGAGACCATTGTCACAGGGGATAAAACAATGGTTCTGTTTTACGATCCTCTATCGAAAAGGGAGTACAAGGAATGGCAGCGGCCTGATGAACCTCGTCCCAGAAAGGCGAAAGTCGTTCAATCGACGAAAAAGGTGATGACCACAATATTCTGGGATTGTATTGTGTATTGACTTTAAAGAGCACAATACCACTGTGAACGGCATATATTATGCGTCTTTATTGCATAAATTAAGGGACAGTATTCGTGCAAAACGTCGTGGAAAATTGGCAAGAGGTGTGCGATTATTGCACGAAAATGCTCCCGTCCATACTGCCGCCGTTTCACAAGCGGCCATCTGCGAATGTGGCTTCCAAGAATTGGAACATCCACCGTATAGTTCTAATATGGCTCCTTGTGATTTTCATTTGTTTTCTAATCTAAAAAAAGATCTTAGGGGACGTTGTTTTAAGGACGACAATGAGTTGCAAGCAGCTGTTATAGAACATTTTGACGAAAAAACTTCAGATTATTTCTACAAGGGTATCGAATCATTAATTAATCGTTGTAATAAATGTATAGAAGTTAGGGGAGATTACATTGAAAAATAAAAATTCTTATATTGTTCCAAGTTTCTTTTTTCTATATCAGCCCGAGAATTTATGGCGCCTTCCTCGTATGTATTACTTGTAGAAAGTAATAAGGACACTCGATGGTGTTTAATGCAAGGTTAAAGCTTTTTTTTAATCGATCCTTCCTATGTACTGAATGTATACTTTAATTTAACGCTAAATGCCAGCAGATTTACAACTTTTAATATTCAAAAAAATAGTTTTTTCACATTATACGTAGATGATCTACATTAGTTCACGAACCACTTGTTGTATATCCACAACAATTGTAGAAAGATATTCAGATATTCATTTAGATGCTTAGTTGTTTCAAGATTTTGCGATCCTTGTTAGCACATAAGGCAACGCAAAGATTCAAATAGTTATTACCAAGCAATCTTTGTTTTTAGAAAATAAAATGACTTGGCATAGTCCTGTAAAAATACATAATAGGTTTTCAAAATCTACCCTTTCTTTCACTTGCGCACTCGGTATCTGCAAGTTTAAATACTTTAACTATTGCAACGGTACTCTTACAATATTAAATAAATAAATAAATAATTTGGCTACCATGAGTACTCTATTTTATACTTATCTCAGATCGCGCAATTCTGGCAAAGTAATTCATGTACCATATAATAAATTTTATAACAACAAGTTTAATATTTAATAAGGGCAAAGCAAACAACAATAGATAAAAACAAATATTTGGGGGCCCTTTTGACTGTGAATATGTATTCTAATGAATTATTGGTCCGACTCACGAACAGATATCGTAATAATTTATTACGGGGTTTCGGGGTCGATAACCACTTTTATTTAAATAAGTTGACTCAATTAATATTACTTTACTCTCTAAACTTAGTTACACCCCCAGCCAGGTCAAGAATTGTCCAAAGTGACGTCCCGCCTGACAGCTCGTGTCCCTTACTATAAGCTTCCCCGCTTCTCTTCTATAACTTCTCGTCCAGTCCACACAACTCCTTTTTACAATAATAAAGGATAATTTAATCACGTCAACTTAAACTTTCCAAAACTGCACGAACATTACTTTCTATTCTATTTATATAAAAAAATATATTTTAAATTTTACCGTTCCACTACACTATAAATGTCGGATTTCTAGTTAGATTTTTAAATCCTAAATATATTTTTATTTGTTGTATTAAATGACAAGAAATCCTTGATTACCTTATAATGTTTTCTCCGTATTCCAAAGTTATTTTTAGTAATTTCTTCTTATCATTATTTCATCACATAAACAATTAGTTGGTATTCTTATGTTTGTACTACTATTATCTTTCAATATTTACAATTGAGATCGTATCAAACAAAACAAGTTTTTAAAATCCGCACAATTACCTTTAAGTTATCTATGTTGTGTTTACTGGAAAGTTGTTGTAAATACAGCATTTGCATGAATAACTTATTAAGAAAAGGAAGTGTGAGTTTAATAACCAGTAATCCGCATTGAATTTCTTTAGATTCATTACTATGGGAAAATTAGAAATCGATTTTTTCCCTTATGTGAGGCGTCTGACATACGTCTCTGGAAACACTTCAGCCTCTTAGCTTTTTGTATTTATCTCCCAATTTTGTACCCGTGTACTATACCACCCATTCCCAAACCATTGTGCCCTGTACCAATCTGTACAGGGCCTTGCCGGTTGGTCTATATAGTCTTCTGGGTTCATTTCATTCATTCATTCAAAGATTGCCTTCTAGGGTTTAAGGCCTTGCATTCACATAAGATGTGGTATGTAGTCTCT
The DNA here is from genome assembly GCA_031763485.1 of Osmoderma eremita. Taxonomy (NCBI): domain Eukaryota; kingdom Metazoa; phylum Arthropoda; class Insecta; order Coleoptera; family Scarabaeidae; genus Osmoderma; species Osmoderma eremita. The sequence goes on along the minus strand of JARFOC010000341.1, from coordinate 1,374,484 downwards.
ATTGCCCGTTCACACAGTCTACAGCTTCGGTCCTCAATGTCAACCCCAATTTTCTGTAGGTGTCCTTTCAGTGCGCACAGTCCTGTCAGTAAACCTATTACTGTACGAAGGTGATTGCTACAAAGATTTAGTCGCTCGTCGGCCTTCTTTACTGATGGTTCCTTAATAAAGGTTTTGCCATGATTTTTCCTGGTTGTATTTTTCCAATATTCTTTTTGTTGTTTTTGGACCCATTTTCGTATCTGTTCTCGTATTGTGTTTTTAGGCGCTCCTAGGACAGGTTCTGGAACCACGTATGAAGACGATGATCCTATCTTCGTTCGTCACCGGCCTTTTCATTGCCTACGATTCTCGAATGCCCAGGAACCCACAACAAAGTAACTTTATTGCGTTCCACGAGCGCATTCAGTTTCCTCCGCATGCATTCCCATGTTGATGCCAGTTTAGGGTTCCACAGTGCCCTAAGTGTCGCTTGACTATTCGTTGCGATATAGATCCGCTTGTTACTATAAGCCCTCTTATTGTTTTCTATTGTGCAATGCAATATAGTGGGATAGTCATTTTCGTATCCCCTACCTCATTATATACTCCAACTCCAGATCCCGGCTCGGTCTTCGACCCGTCTGTAAACCAAGCAGCTTCCCAAGTTTGTCTCTGTTTGCTGCTTTTTTCCAGCTTCGCCGATCCGTGATTTCCACCTCGAAATTTCTGTTAAATATGTGTATTGGAATCGTGGTCTGTTTTCATTCGCAATAGGTTTTCTTCCACACGATTTCCAATTTCGTTGTGCCCCAAATCTGCATATCTGTTGCTGGGGGATTTTAACAATCAGGAATACCCCATTCTTGTCCTCCCCTCCCCCCCCATTATTTATAAGTTGATACTGACGAAAGTGCTAACTACCTTATTTCAACAAGTAACGCAATACCTCGATCATCTAAAAGAACGGTCAAAAAGATGACCACAAAATTACTGTGGGGTAGCTGTAATACTTACTATAGGAACGATTAATTCCAGATTACTCAGTTAGTAACTTGGGAAATAATCAGGATTCCGATGCACAACTTTTATATTAAAAATTCCTCGTAGAAACTGAAAAATCCATATGGCGCCTATAGAAAACACATACGATAGTGTTATAATATCACAAAAATAAGGGAAACGTCATTTCAAACATCAATAGAATCTAGACGAAAATGCTCTCTATCATGTACATTATTAAAATATTTGGAACAACTCTGAAGGGTGGACACGGAAATGTAAACATACTTGACTTCAGATAAGAGATAGTACTTTACATACGTCATATTTTGCTGATAAATGATAACATCTGAAGATCAATAATATTTAAATCACATGATAAGAAAATACCAGAGTTATGTGAAAGTATGACAATAAATTTTAGAATAACGGGAAAATAAAATATACGGAAAAGGACAAATACCTAAGTATAATCTCCACAAACAAGGAATCAAGAATTTAGCAAAATATAATGAAAAGTAGATAAACTATTGGAGGATTTATTGCATTTATTTATTTGTAATTCAGTACTGTGAGAGGGGTATAGAAACCAAAGAGATAATTTCCGAAATTATAGTCCAAAATATTATTACATATGGTATGAGTCCTAAATAAAAACAATATAAGAGAATTGCTGGCCACAGAAACGGACTTTCTAAGAAGAAGTTGTGGGCGATCAACATTTGAAAGGATCAACAATTAGATTACTAGAAGAGACAAGAACATTGAGAGGGATATTATAGACGAAATTAGGAGAAAAGAAGCAATTACTGGCATATAGAACGATTGAAGAAATATGAGCAAGAAGAATATTGGAGAAGAAAGAAGACATTAGACAGGAAGATCTAGAGAAAGCTGGATAGATCAAGAAAACGATAGGAACAGGAAACTTAGATGAAAACATGTGTAACGACCTCACCTCGACGGGATACATCATCGCCGTATAATGTTTTACTCCAACATTGGCAAGTTAGGGCTACCATGAGGCCGCTACCGAGCATTACATTTTAAATCTTTTTAAAACAAAAGTTTTATCGTACTAGATGTAAAAAAATGTTTTTGTATGGAAATAAGTATTAGTGTGTACAAATAAATATATTATGACTGATATTGGTGCAATAGGGCCGAATTAACTGTTGTTATAAGACCTTTTCCTAAATTTTCTGGTGTGAAACTCCATTTACGTGTAAGTACATCATTAAATACAGAAAATGATGGTTCTACGTTAGGGGAGCAGTGTTAAAATAAGTTATAACATTTCTAAACCACCAAATTGTATTGCAACTATTAGATCCTTTACATAAGTATTTAAGTCTGGATTTCGATCAAAAACTGCAGATACTTTTCCTCCTAATTTATCGCCAATTTCTCCTGGAATACTTTTTAATTCCGTATTTCCTTGATCTAGTAAAGTGAATGCCTCTGTTAGTTTAATATTTTGATTTCGAAAAGCGACTTTGCATTCAGTAATGCTAATAGGTAATTGTAATATAAAGGGCTAAATGACTAAGACGAACGAGACTTGCTTCTACCCAAGTCCCCCATTGTGTAATTAATTAATTGGAGAAGGTGGCAAGAGAATATGCTGCTGGTAATATAAAACCACTCGTGAACGTGCTTCTCTAAAAAAAAAATTTACATGAGGATATTAATCTTTCCAATGCTGGAAATTGGCTTCGTACAAAGTCACAAGTGTGGTGCAATTCATGAGTACTCATGTTCAATGCAGGGGATTTGTGTATTCTTTTTTCAGAAGCTTTCCAGCTTTTAAGATATAGGCTGCGGAATCTTCTTCTTCTTCTTGTCTTCATGGCAAACAGAGTTGAACCTAGTTCTGTACTCTTCCCATGTTGAAATTGGCTCTAATTCTGTCGAGTATTTGTGGCGTTAATCAATGGTCACTGGATAATGAATTTAGTTTCCCGATTCCTCGGATAGAATGTAATGAGCTCTTCGATGTTTACCATCCCTGTTTTGAATATCCAATGTGGCGATTGTTGGGTTTGCATGGTCCTGGACTTTGGCAAAATATTTCCGGGCAAGTTCTTTAATATGTGATAAAATTGAAGGGATTTTCAGGTCCCTATGGATGTTCAAATACCTGACATACCAGGGAGCGTTGATAATGATTCTCATGAATCTGTTCTGTTCCCTTTGAATTCTCTATAGTTAGATGTTAGCAGTATGCCCCAAATTGGGACAGCATACTTGAGCCTCGGTCTTGCAGCCACTTTAAAAAGTAGTAGCGAAATCGGAAACAAATGAAAATATTTTTTCGCATTGTGGGGTATTTGTGTCCAGCAGATTGTCTGGTATATTGCATAGCACTGTTGCATATATACACCCTATTTTCAATAAAAATTAGTGACGAAATAAGTGGGGCAGTCATTAGCAAAGTAAGTAATAGTGAGTTACTTACTTTGCTAATGACTGCCCCATTTACTTCGTCACTAATTTTTATTGAAATAAAATAGGGTGTATATATGCAACAGTGCTATGCAATATACCAATAATAACGTTTATTGCTCAACGCCCTAACTTATCAACAGTCTTATCCGCACTAACCCACAAATAGTGACCATCAATGTTATTTTTAATTTGAAGCATAATATTTTCATAACATTTTGATTGGTGGCACTAGGAACGTGTCTGTTGGTGTATTTTTCAAGAATTTGTTTTAAACGGGATGATGGATTTTATACAATACAGTGCTTGCCGCTAAAAATGCTTCACAGAGGTCTTGTGTGAAATCGTCATCCCTGAGTTTCATTAAACGCCCGTTAGGTAAATAAACAGAAAAAATCCTCCCAGTAAAAAAAGTGGAAATTCTAAGAAAATAAACGATTGCAAAATGCCAAAACTAAACAGATTTAATAATTATATACATGATACATAACTATGAGAAATATGTAAACTTAGCCAGCGGGATGCATGTATACGCTAGGTATCGTTGTCTAATACACACTAGGAGATACTAATATAAATGTACGCTTACACCTGCGGCCGACCCTGTTAAAATCATCCATAAAATGCGTCGAGCTATGGTAACGACAGAAAGATTTGGAAACTGGAAATCCAGCCGAATTAAGACTTGGAAAACATCTTTCAACATTACTGGAATAGTAGGTACAAAATCCAAGCCAAAACAAATTGAACTTCATGTAATATAAAACCAACCAGAAGCCTTAGAGAACTCCTGAATTGTTATTAATCGAAAACCGTGATCGAGATGGGGCGACTAAACTAATTTTCGATAAAATCCATTACAGCAATAATTGTAAGGAATGGTCTTTCAGACGCAACGACCAGCTGCACAACGGGATTCATATCCTAAACGGTTGCCAAATATGTATCAGTATTAGTATATATATGCAAGGGTAACATCATACTCTGCGAAATATAGACCTTGGCGAAATGTGATTAACTTTACAATTACTAACATTATCTTGAGAAACAATCTCGTCTTTGACTCCTATAATTTATCGTGTGAGAAAATGCTGGTTTGTAAATAATTATTAAGTTATAAAGGTACGCATTTATTTTATGAAGTATGCTTTCCTGTATCTCAACTTTTAATCACAAATTATTTAATTCAGGTATTCTGATTTGAGGAAAAATAATCGTTAATGCAAGGAGAACTTTCTTTCAAACTCGTTAATTTATCAAAGGAATAAACTGGAGTAGGTTATGTAGACATGTCCGCTTAAGATCGACGTGTACTATGGTAGCTTATAAGCTTTGTTCCAACTGGACTCGCTGACTGTCAGATGAATGTCAGTGACATGCGTATTGTGCAGATGTATTGCAATAAACACGTTTACGTAGTCAAAAGAAAAGTAGATTTTTGCCAATAGTACGTTCAAAGTACGTGAGACCGAAACAGCTGTCTGTACGTGAGGAAAGCCTGGAACTATACAATCAGACGTGTTGTGTGATCTCAGAGGTATATTTATATATTTTTTTATATACTTCATCTTTTGAACGCCGGCTATTGCAGAAATCTTCTTTTTTTTGATTTATTAGTCATTCGACGGCAATAAGATCACACGCTAACACGGATCTCAGCTGACTGGTAACTTAGTTACCCCTTTGAGATTGCTCCATGAATCCGCGGCTGGGCTGTTAGATGTCTCTGGGATTTTTCTTAAAGACATGTGCTAACGTTTGGTTAACGATACGGAGTATTGAACGAGCGACAGGCATTCCTCCGACGTGCACTGATGAGGACTAAGTGAGTCCGAAACAACTGTCTGCACGTGAGGAATGCCTGGAACTATACAATCAGACGTGTTGTGTGATCTCAGAGGTATATTTATATATTTTTTTAAATACATTTTTTATATACTTCATCTTTTGGAACGTTTACGTAGTACAAATTGTGCAATGCGCATGCGTCTGACGACCATCTGACAGTCAGCGAGTCCGGAACAAAGCCATTGTTAGTCACAAAAAATCCAATATCACTAATATAATAAATGTACCGGAACAGTATTAAAATAAAGTGAAGTTAATTTGAAATACTTTTAAGTATTCAATTCATATCTTCTTCGATATTCTTTTGTTATAGGACCAAGCATAATGTACATCAGAAATGCGAATGTTAAGAATTGTGCGATTGTGTGATGGAATTCTCTCCGTGTCTTTTTACAATACGTAATTTATATTGATTTAGTATGGTGAGAAATGCTCATAGATATTTGTCAGCCACTACACAATTATTTATTATTATGTGATAATTACCCAGAAAACCATTAGGTGTCGTAAAAATGAATGGTTGCAAACAAAGACTAATGTAAGGTTAACAATATATTATGACTTTCTTGGCAGTGCCCTGATATATTATTATATTATAACGCTACTATATACTGCAGTTATAACGTATATGTACTATTGTTTGCAAATTATTAAAATTCACAAAACAAGAATATTTACCATTATTTGTTAGAATTGTGTAAATTACGGTTGGTATTTGTTAGTAATAGATTTTAGTTTCAAAACTGATCTGTAAAGAAGCGAATTTTGCGCTGCGCGTCAGGAGCGTAGTTATGGCGCGGTCCGCCAACGTGCTTGGTTCTTAGTAACGATTTGGTCTCCAACAGGATGAACGTATGTCCGGTGCGACCTTTGTTACGGGCTGTTGTGTGTATCAATAATAATGTCGCAGTTAGGTGGTTCCAGAAAACGACCATTGTCGGGCTAAGCAAATAAGTTAATAAGCGAATATACGGATTAGGTTACGTTGGCGCAAAAATTGAATGTTTAGTTTGCGATATATTTCTAATGTGTAAACAGTGCATAACACAAATCTAACAAAACTGGCGTGCGATCGTATGATCATTTCTTATTTGATTGATACGCAATAGTGATTTCGTGTAATCTACTGTTTACTGTATTAGCCAACGAACGATTTTGCTCATTCTGGAATAAATACACGAACCGTACATTACCTAGTTGGAAAACGTTACAGAAATTTGTATTATCGGCTCGTGGACGTATTCAAAATAGAATTAAATTAGAACTAAAATATAAAAAACAGCGGATATGTGCCGACGAAACAACAGTTGTAAAAAATACAAAATAGGATACGGTGGCTTAAAATAGTAAAAAATAAAAAATACCCTTACCACCTCGATGAGTGAAGAACTTCTGGATACGTATTTCGGCAACTAAGTTGCCATCCTCAGCAGAAACTACGAAGGAAGATAATGTTAGACGTCGCACTCTGGGAGATTTGCACATTATCTTCCTTCGTAGTTTCTGCTGAGGATGGCAACTTAGTTGCCGAAATACGTATACAGAGTTCTTTGCTCAACAAGGTGGTAAGGGGTATTTTTAACTTAAATTTATTTTAAGCCACCGTA
>JARFOC010000341.1:1310771-1334413 GCA_031763485.1 Osmoderma eremita | reverse complement strand
TTAGTCAAAGATGACTTGTCTACGATACCACAAGGGCGGAAGAAACTATTTAGGTAAAGAATAAAATAGAAACAATTAAATATACGTTTCCATTTGTTGTTTTAGATTGAAAATAGCACACACCGTCCTACAGATAATCGGAATAGCTATAGTGTTGAAGCTTCTATACATTACATTAATGTTTTTCTTCGATACAATAATACTGTGAGATATTTCGAATTATAATTGTAAAATATCTTACATCATTATCGTATATAAATATACTTAGAAGCAAAGAAAGTATTACTTTACGGAGATAAAATCATTGCTAAAACCAAGTTTAAAATTTCTCTCAGCGCATTCAAGATATTTAAAAAGAAGCATGCCTAAATATAAAGCAGAAAAGAGGTTTAATTTATATTCTCCAGTACATTCGGAACGCTTACAATATTGTTTTGTATCTCCGTTTGTAAAATTTGGTCCGTCGGGAACTTAACTTATTTATTTTTATTATTTTGCCAATATGTGTAGTTAGGATCTTTTTTGAGGAGTTATATGTGTATATGAATAATAAAATAGTATTGTTAATTAAATATATTACGTTTTATTTCCCTTAAATAAATAATATTGTTTCAGGTAAAATAATTAGTTATATATTTATGTTGGTAACACCCCCTTTGCAAAGTTTTAGAACGCCATCTATGTTAATTCTGTAAAAATCGCTAAATCCAGCGTCCATTCCACCACAATCTAGTGGCTATTGCCTAAATTAGTACAGCATTATAGTAAGAAATGTATCGGTAGATGGCCCATATTGAAGATAAGGTCAAATATAATAGGATTGTTTGTTTTGGCCAAAGCGTTAGGCAGCCAAACGCATGCACAATCCCAGTAATTAATTTCTTTCGAACACAAAATCACTACTGCCCTTGTGCAGGCGTTTAGCGCTGGCCATATCGAACAGACCTAATACAAATATACTTATATCAAATATTATAAAATAAAACATTTGGTTATATAGGGCCCCATTCTCGAATCTCTACCAACATTTCACATTCACGTATAAACTGTGAACATTTCATTGGACATTTGGCTAATTGGGCCAATGGTCAATCGCTGGCTCCATCTGTGAAACACAGATGTCACCAATAGTCAAATTTTAGAAATATACCTAGAAAATACCTATTTAAATAGAGATATAAATTATATATTGGAATATTTAGACACTTTTATGTGAATATAATATATATAATAGAGCTGGGGTAAGTTGAAGTGTCATACATTTTGTTTGGGCCAGTTTTGCACTGAAGGGACGATATGAAACAAATGTTCAATAATCCATATTGCATTAAAACAATTTGTGTGGTGTGGATATCCCGATACTGCGTATTATTGCAATAAATATTTAATGATTCCTGTTTAGCCAAGATTCAAACTTCTATAACAGGTTAGTTTGTCATACGATGGCGTGGTGGCGCTGAAGCTCGTGATATCTGAGAGACCACTATTAGGTTCGAACGATTTGGCCACAGCCTTACGCAGTCAAACGCATGTAAATGGGCAATAATTATTTTCTATTCGATTTAGTTTTATGACGCTAAGTGGATGTTCGATTTGGATTTTACAATTTGCAACTTGCCGCGACTCTATCGCAGCGTCGTGAATCTTACATCCACTCGGAGAGGCAGATTTTTGCCGTAGAAAAGAGATAGCGACATTGGTGATAATGGTGATAATACATCCGTATATGTCTTCATTTGTAAATTGACAAATATCAAATAGTTTTTGTAGATAAGATACGTTTTGGTATTCCTGTGTTGTTTTTACATAATTCTGCATTTATTTATGTTTGTTTATGGGATAAAAGTATAGCTAAGTGCTTATAAACTAATGTAAAATGTTGTGCGCTATGATAAAATAAACATTATCTTGTGTGAAATGAAACAATTTAAAGTAGAATTAGGATATAAACAGTCGGCAATTGCCAATTTATTTATAAGTACACCTGCTATGTGTCAATATTATTTCTAAATAAGAAACAAATAGTAGGTGAGTGACCACGGTTTGGCATAAATTTGTGATAAAGGGCAATTTGCAACAGCTTGTGATATATAAAACTCCTTCAGTTAAATAATCATTCTTGCTTCAAGACAACACGAACAGTGGTGGAGTTGCTAAAACCAGCGTTATAGTATAGTTTTACGACTACTGCTTGCGTTTCAATACCTTACGCCCACTGCTTGCGTTTCAAAACTTTACGCCGCGTCATGCAGCTGGACTTTCACGTTATGACACAGAGTGCCAAATCGAACAAACCTATTATGATAACCATTGAATATGGTTCAGAACTCCGCTAATAGTTGGGGAAAGTGCCGCTTAGATGTCGCTACAAATTAAATACTAAATGCAAAAGTTAAGACTTGGAATTGTGAAGCCAAAATCGCGTAAGATGAGTTTGCGGTATCTTTAATATTTAATGTGATGTAAATAGAACAAATAGAGAAGAAAAGTTTGACGTCAATTTTGTTTGGTAACCTGGCCAGTCTCGCTAACGGTAATATGATTAATACACGGAATTTCAATCATTTTACCCTCTTGGCGACACTGTAAGTTCGAAATCGAAAAATTATCTGTGTCGAGTGGAACTCAACAAGAAGCTCAAATGTATTTTCGTTTAAAAAAAAAATGTAAAATTGAAAAATAAGCTTAATGTTTTACATTTCAACATATTCAGCGTTCGGATAGACTAGTAAAATTATACACTGGACTATCAAATGTTTACTTATTTGATACACTTTTTGGTCTGTTCGAGAACGTCACTTTAAAATATTTTCTGGGTTGGACAGTAGCAAATATATCTAAAAAGTGTCGACTGCTGTAGATTTCCAGTAAAACGGTTTCCAAGTTTAAGAACACTTTATTTGCTAGTAAAATAGTACACTTTATTGTATTATAACTCGAGAACTTGATACGCCATTTTCTATTGTTGTATTACAAACGCGGTATGTTTTCGGTATCTGTTGCGCCACCTGGTGGTGTCTTTATAAAGTGAGAATTGCCTCTACTGTGTCGTTATTCCCAACAAAAAGGGTCAATTGCTAATAACACCAATTATGCTTCGATTTTTTACAAAGAAAACTCGAAACATGTAAATATCAGAATGGCAGAAAATTAGATAATAGGTTATTTCTTTTGTTTGAAACCCTAGACAGCGTCGCCAATAGCGTAAAATGAAAAAATATCGTTCTTTTGATCATTTTGCGCTGTTGGCGTTCCTGTGTAGCTTTCCAAACAAAACAAACGACGTCAACACTTATCTTTTCTATTGTATGGATAATATTTGGTATTATTAATGGAAGTAATGATTATTTAAATAAGCATTGTGATAGTTTTCGGAAATACCTACAATAACGGTAATAAAACGCAAAGTTAAAAGGCTCAAAATAGTTAAGAACTCCTATGCCCAAATATGACATATTTAGCTACCACTTTGGATTAAAACAATTCTGTTATATAGTTATCCGAAATATATTCTTTCATTGTAGGATTCTGTCCTATATATTCTTACCTTATTGATGGAGATGGCGCAGAAGTTATGAGATACTTCGGCAGCTGGCAGCACACGAATAACCGGCAATTCAGTATAGGCAAAATAAATTATTAAAAGTTGTTTTCTTTAAATAATACTTATATATGTATTTGTAACTTGTAGAATAAAATTTTTATTTATAAAAAATAATAATAGTAATACAGTTAGTGCTAAAAGATTGTTAAGATTTGTAAATTGGACGGATAACTTGACAAATATAAAGAGTATCATAGAATAAAACTTATTTAAAAAAATACTTATTAATAATAATTATATCAGGCACATGCATATGAAATATTGAGTTCATTCATTTTCGTTATACGTTAAATATACAGAGCCCGCCAAAAGATACGCACATTAAACATTTATAACAGATCTTTAAACTTCCAAATAGAATTTATAAAAATAGTTTATAAATTTGCAACACTTAAATACTCGTTTCATAAAGTTTCAATAAATATATGTAAATCTGTCCAAAATTCACATCTGTGCCTCTGTGACGAAAACATCGATGAACACGCACGGTGCTTAACCAATAGCGACGAGGAGAGATTCCCCCTCATAAAACTATGTTACGGGTATCGTAGAGACTGTGCTATATCTAGTGGCGGAGCTGCCCTCGGTAACATCAGTGAAGAACGATATTGACCTAGATGGACCTGGTATAGCTGCTGACGATGGCTCTTCGGCAGTGGAAATTGTTGGTTCCGTGATGCTTCTCAGCTCACCGGCATAGTCGAGACAGTACTGTGCGGTGTCGTCGGGCGAGAACCCGCCAGGGAAGGCACAGTCGATGCATTCAGCGATTGCATGGTGCCCATCTATAATATAAGTCAATAAAAAACCGAAAAATATAATTTTCGTATTTTATCACTTCAGTTACTCGCTAGCGCCAACGAGCAATGGCGAAAATTTCACACAACCTGCAGTATAATGAGTCTCAACGAGATCTGTTGTGAATACATATACGCTGCCCATAAATACTATTTCGTAGTTCTATGTTTGGTTTGAAAATCTTGCCTACGACGCCATTGTTACGACAACAGTACGGCAAGTGTTTGAATACATATTATTATAATTTATTTCTAACCGTTTATTTTATGTGTAAACTTTTATGCGCCCGCCACTGACTGTTGGCGCAAATTAACCAACTCGATTTATAAGCGCCACCTAGTGTATTTACAAACAAATAATCTACAATATGACATTAACAATTTCCGTTAAAAATACATAACAGAGCCTAAGATGGTTGACAAAGAGATCAAAAAGTAGAAAATTGTTGACAGTTCTTTTTTTTTAGTCCTTATAATAATTTAAATAATTTAATATTGTGAATGAGTTTGTAGATCCTATGGTGTGAAGCATACACTTCCCATTAATGTAATTTTTATCAATCACTGCGGTTAGAAAAATCGAAAAAATATCAACCAATTATTCCTTTAAATAAATCGAAAAGGAAACAGGGTTATCTAACATTTGCAATAATTAATACAATTAAATACAGTATCCAAAAACAATACATGTACAAAGTGCTCATGAATCGATACACTGTATATTTAAAAGTAGAGGTCCCATGTTCCGAACGAAACCAAGATTTCTCTAACACTTACTTTACAACCCAGAAGTTTTACTCGAACCTCTTCCTACAGGTTATGTTATAACAATATGATAAATTATCACATTGCATTTCGGCCGTTTGGAATGTTTATTTGAACAGCATTATATGTTTTGAGTGCGATAAAAGCTGGTGGTTATAAAATAAAACAATATAAAAAGCAAAACATAAAATTGAATGCCCCACATAGTGTTTGTACAGCAAATAACGCATCGTAACACATATTTCAACATATTGACAAGACATTAAGCTTGTAGTGCCGCAATAGTTTTCGCAGTGTTCCAATAAATATTAAAGTATCTGGAAACATCTTACCAAACTGTTTCTTCTCTTGGAACTGCTCAATAGAATGCCAAACATATTTAATAAGTAACCCTCAAAAGACCCTATATTGGATAAAAAGGTAAAAAAAGTCCCGGATTGTGTATTTAAATCGAACATAATGAAGAAAAGAATATCAAAACAGTGTCTGTTCGAAAGAAATAATGATTTGAAATACATATAATTACAGATTCTACAATTTCCATTAAAACATAAATAAATATTTCATGAAATAAAAGATGCACTCACCCTTAGATGTGCCAAATCTTCTAAACGTGATAGATCGCTCAATTCGATGTACAAAGAATATACTAAGATCCATCCGTAAAAACTGACAATCAAAAAGATAATCCATAAAAGCACCATCAGGACATTGTAGGCAAAAATTAAATCGTTCACGAACGAAAAGAATAAAAACGACAGGAATCTTAGAATCGTGAAGATCGCAAATACGAACAGCCACGGCACCATACGCTTTTCATATTCCTGTCGATCGAGAAAAAAATATGCTGAAAAAATATGAAAGTTAATAAAAGTAGAAACTCACCTGTCGCAACGCTAAAATTAACATTATACTGGTGACAAGTAGAGCGACGGCTGCTAACACTGAGAATACAGCAAACATAATCAACGCATTTCTTACTGAAAATCAAAAGAAATTAGTTACACAAGTAATTAGTTCGTTTCAATATCTTTTACCGTGTCGATTTCCAACATAAACAAACTGATACGATATCATATAATATCCATAATGCACAGATCCTGGTGCAGCCATTGCGTAACAATACAAATCAAAACAGCCCGTTACGATAGTAAAAATAGACAATAACTAGAATATCGTAACAATTATACTTTTTATATCGCGTACTCTATTTGATATAAACTTACCAGGGAAAACACAGATATTATAATAGAAGACCTGTGCACGTCTAAAATTAACGAGTTTTGTATGATAGGTCGATGGTACCATGGAGTTTTTAGCGATTTTATACTGCGGCTGCTCCTTAAATTTGCCGTTGATCGCGAAGTGATGTGCGAGTAGACGGAGGGTGTTCCGTGACTGGGAGATTTCTTACCGTAATTCATTTTATTTACAGGGTTTATTATTCTGTTATAAATAACTTTAAATTAAAACTTCACCAAACCGAATGAGTACTGCGAACTGAATGGTGGTAATACTGCTTTGTAAATTATACCCTCTTGATTTGGAATTTAAGGTTGATTAAACTTAAACACCTTTAATTGCAACGTGATGACACATTTTCTTACGATGTTGTGTATGTAAACAACAAGGTGTGTCAGTTAAATTACAACGCAGCCAACGTGCTGCATAGAAAGTTACTAGATTTGAAAATATAATTTACGGTTAGAATCTAAGTTGGTAGGAGTTTCATATTAAATATCCTCTATATACAGGGATTTTCAAAAATAACTTGTCTTACTATTTAATGGTTAAAACTGTGTGTGTGGGTAAATATAATAAATAAAACGCCAATCATTTAAGCTATCGTTTTATAATGAATAATACTTATTTTTTTACAAATATATTACAACTTTACACTGACATACGCGATTCTTTTAGAAATTGTTAAAAATTCGACGATCTGAAAAACGTATTTCCCGCCAATAAACTAATCTAAATCGTGAAAACAGATAGGGGTACGCACTTATCGGCAGATCTTTTTGGGGTTATATCTAATTATTTCAGTTTAGTAAATAGTTTGGTCTTAAACCTTATTGTTATTGTGCTTGTACCCTTTAGTAACGTAGCTATTATATTATACTGTTTCAGAAGTATTATTATTATTAGATTATCATATTTTAGGGGAAAAACGTTTAGAGATCGTGTTATGTGTATCATATCCAATAATGTAGCATTCACCAACATAGATTTGTTTACTCATCACTCATGCACGCTTATACTTAGGCTCTTTCTTATGTTGAAATAGGTAATAGGTGGGTAGTAAGTATGTGGCGGGTTTTATTTATGGATCAAAATCAAATCGGTAAATGAATAAGTAAAATATTGGATTCAGTCAAGGTATTGAAAGTGAGAGGACTTATTACATAAATATATTAATAACAATGACAGTAACTAGATGGCGGATATTTTCGAACTGTAGGTACGATCGCATTCAAGTAGGCCACGGATTATACAACGACAGTTCAAAAACATTGGGCCGCCGTCATAAAAACTGGTTATTTTAACATCTCTTTCTCTCATTTCATATATTTTATATCACTTTCTAACACGTTTACGCCTTTTTGTTTTAAATTTGGTGTTTTGGTTCTCTAAGAAATATTGGCTACGTTAAAATATTCGTAATAGTGAACATTCGTGATAATACTGCGAACAATATATAGAAAATAAGATGGAAGTGTTATTTCAGTAGTCAATATACCCACCTACAAATATTATATGTTAAACGAAGAATGTACATAATATTAAATAAAATAGAATATAAAAGAAATATGGAATGTATGCATGTTCTCTGCTAAATATGTAATACTTAGTGAGTGCAAAAAGTTTGGAACAAGTGTCACTTTAGCTATTTTTAAGTTGGTAGTTTTAAAATTTCCTGTAAAAATTATAAGTTATCACTTAGCCGATATTTGTGTACAGCAATATTTAACCAATTTTTTCGGGATAGTCGTGTATTACAGAAAATATTCCGGAAATTTTTCCAAAGTTTTTATACTCAACTGCATATTATTACTAAAAGAAATTAAGTCGGAGATAAATACAATTTATAAACATTATTTTTAAAAACGTCAGTCAATTTACATATTCTATATAGGTAAACAGCTATTACAATAAAAGACAAATGAAAATAGTAATAATAAATGCTTTTATTGAAATGTTTATATGAAAAAAATACACTTAGGGGAGAGTTGCCTAATACCGGATGACCGGATAAAACAGGATAACAGCGTTTTAACACTAACAAGTGCTGCCATCGGCCGAACGACCATTGAACTATTGCCAGAAAGTGTTGCTGCGCATGTCATATGTTGATAGTATACTTTAATCTTAACCTATAAGTCGTGATCCATGAAAGTGTCAAAATGAGCTTGAAACTGTTTGGTTTTGTTTATATATGGTGGTTATTTATGAGGTTTGGGAAAAGTCAATAATACAAGTAAGTACTTTCTTGAATATTAGGTGTATTTTGATCTAAATAGGTTCTTAGATCTTTTGGCTTTAAAATTCATGCCTTTAAAATACATAGTCGGGTAAAATAGGATGCCAATGAGTCAGGTAAAACGGGATAGTATCCTGTTTTATCCAACCAACAGAAGTTAATACCTCAGAGATTCTAAGATAGATTGACAAAACGGGACATTTCACACATTATTTCTAAAATGCATTTTTCTCTGGTTTTTACTCAACTTATTAAAATCTGTAAACAAAAACTATAAGGGACAGTTACTGGACATAGTACACTAAGTATCTTGTTTTGTACAACTCTCCCCTGCATATAGGCTTCGTTAATTACACGATGGAGTGGGAGAATTTGAGATATTTCCTTTTGTCGATATAAATACCTAAAAGAGATAAAATCCAACTATACCGAACATAACCTCTTTTTCTTTACAATCGTATATACATCTCCGTTCAAAAGTTAAATCAATATTTAATAAATTAAACTGCCAATACGTCACTTTGATTGTCCAAAATTTTCGGGAAGATGAAAAACATTTTTCGCAAAATATCTCAAATTCGTTGGCATTTTTCGTTTTTTTTTGTACTCCCTATAGTAAGTAGTTAGACAAAATACACGTTTTGAGCGTCATAATTCGTTTAGAAACAAAAGAGAAAATAAACGATAGTTTCTTTTTAGCACGTGGAAAAACAAATGAAAGATAAAACAAAAGAAGTTTTTTTAAGTACAATACATTTAAGATATTTAATATTTCGTTAAAACCACAGATTGTACAATATTCATTTATTTCAAATATTCTTTTATATATATATAATATGTTTTTATGTATATATATATATTTATGTATAATTTATAAATATCGTCATATGAAACAAAAACAAATAATTCTTTTTTTAGAAGACGTATAATTTATTGCTATTTTATTTACGAAATCGTCTTATTCCCTCGTAATAATGCTTTTGGATGTACCCATTGCGCATTACAAATAATAGTTAGAAACACATTTTTAGAATAGGTTTTTGGGACAGGGGAGTCCTTCATTTTTCTTCCAAATTTTTATAATTAATCGCGATACATTTAATAATATATCTAAGGGACACAATGTTTATTGTATATCGCATGTTAAATTTCTTTTAATATGCGTACATTCACAATAGTATTTACCGCCATATTATTGTGGATATTATATTATTTTACCTATGAATCGTTTTCTTTTACGAAATAATAAATAATGACAATTTCATCGAGTGTAAAAATGTTGATATGTCAGAAAACGTAACAATTTCTTTTTTGATTTTCCCGCGCTTATTTGGCAACCCCGACATTCATTTCAAATATAAAGATCCGTGCTTGCGATAAAAAGTGTCTATCGAAATGAATTCTACAACACAATACAATCGTTGCCAAGAAGAAATAAAACAGAATCACAGTTACATATGATTTAAATTAAAAAAATAGTCTTTTTTTATACGGGCTGCCCTGTATAATATTTAAAAATGAAAGATTTTTTATAAATAAAATTATTAAAATTTATAACTATAAAATATCCATCTGTTCGTTTCTCATTATTTGTTTTCTTTATATTATTATGTACAGTAACATCAAGGGTTTATTTACCATAATAGGGATTTTAATTTTAAATATTACTATTGGTGTTTCGTCACTTATATTCCTCCCTTTGTTCAAATAAGAACGGAATCATTAAATGGCAATCAGTGATTGAACTTTATGTTAAATCGTTGTATCTTGGTTATGTAAAATAAAATAAAAATTTTATTTTGTCACATTACGATGTTACAAAAGCCGGAGAAGATCGAAAAATATTTTTTTCTTTAGGTCGGCAAGTCGTTGACGTATTATATAAACATATATATATAAAGTGAGGTTATTTAGTGGCAAGATTTGTAACTAACTTCACACGGCTCCCTTTCCAACTTTTGTAACTTCACTTTTTATGTATTACACACCTGTATAATTTACAAACACATAATGGTAAAAGCTAAAAATAAAAATACAAAGAAATATATATATAATAAAATATAAATTGTAAACATCACAATATTTCGTCATCGCATAATATGTATAAATAGAATGAAGTTAGCTGCGCACGTATTGATGTCTCCATTTTTATCCGAAAATAACAACTAAAATCAACGATAATAAGAAAAAAGTCTTTTTAAGTTCTCGATGTACGAGTAGTAGGCTTATTATAAAACAGAAGAGGAAGATATAAAAATCTAAAATTCGTGTTCTTCCGCCTGTCATTATATCAGTCGGGACGATGGAATAGAAACATTCACTTTGACATTTTTCGTATTAATAATAATACACAGAATTCGAACGCGCTATATATATATATATAGCACGATTTGATTTATCCTCTTAATTTCAGCTATTTAAATTTATTTATTCGCCACATCACTGGTCCGTTACGTCACTCAACACTGGATATCTCTCCACCGCACCGCCAGATGGCGATCCAACCCTCAAACTAGAAACCCCTCGGATCCGTTCACCCGAATTTGCGCCCGTATGTTCTGTACACTGTTCATTATCTTCTTCTGGTGTCCCACTAGGGTGATGCCCAACTCCGTCAGTTCTTTCACCGTCAAATTGACGACGGCGTCCATCGTGTTGATGCCGCCCGCGTGAAAATTCTCCAAATAGCGTGCCATCTTGATGGAGTTCAGCCATTCCTCGACCGACGTGAAGTTCGTTAGATCGGGGGCGTCGGCTGCCAAGGGGTTCGTCGACCTATAATTTCCCGATTTACATTTCGGGTTTCTGAACGCCAAAACATAATTTGTTTTATAAAAATCGTACGGACATATTTCCTAGATTCTATTGTTTATCACTAATTTCGGATAATTCCGCAAATAAATGGAATTAAAAAAAAATATATGAATCAAGGAGTGATTTTTGTCACTCCAACGGTGACATGCAAATATGAAACTAAAACTTTACTATTTTTGTAAGTTTTTCGGAGTTAAAACAAAAATTCAAATGTAGGGTACGTGAGTCTGAAACGCAATTGGAAGTAAGCGCAAGTAAATGTTAAATTTTATTGTTAAATAATTAGTATTTTATGCGCAATGCAAAAAAAATAACGGAGTAAGAAGCGAATAAAAGAAAATTTGTTAGCCAACAAAAATAGCAAAGCGAAGAAATTAATAAAATCGAGCTTCAACGAAATCCCTTTCCGAATTATATCGTTCTAGAATATAACCTCAAAATCACCCGTCAAATTTTGACATTCTTCAAAATTCAAACAATTCGGAAACGTTTTCGTTAGCGGCAAATAAAAAAAAATTAAAACGAAAAGCAACAAATACCTTTGGCAACCGAAAAAGAAAGCAAATTTACGCGTTTTGAAAAGAAACCCAAGCATCAGCATCTCTAAACCTGCAGTTTGTGTCTCTGGACGGCGACCATCTGTCTAAACCTTCTTTTGTGCGCCACCTGTCAGTTTCGGCATCGTTCGTTTGAAAATCACCGCCAACGCGATCGCTGCGCGTTTGAGAATCATTTCTAACGACATTTTGTGGAACTAACCCGCTAATGAACCCGTATCTAACATCCGGTTCATCGGAATTTTGAAAATTCCGATGCTTATCGTAAACTAAATCGCTATACGAATTTGTACGGTTATAAATCGAATTATTCTCTTTCATACGATCGATCGGTGCCGTATTTGCCATCTCGAAATCGTTCTGAACCCAATCCTCGCCGTTATTTTCCCTACAACTACTCAGATCGTTCAAAAACTGATTCTCCCTAGCCAAATTTAACAAACTATTGAACCTCTGTCGTACTTCGTGTTCCGTCTGACAGTCTCCGTCGAGAAATTCCTGCCCGTAAGGGGTTTGGAACTGCTGATTGGCGAAAGCGACGTCGAAACGATCCGTCAATCGCTGATTAGTGCCGATGTACGTCGGCTGAACGTCTCTGCGCAAGCTACTGAACGATTGCGGGTGATTTTGAAAGTTTGACGCGTCTGACAGGCGCATGTCTTCACCGTGGTCAGTTAGGTGGTTTCTAGTGTGCCAGAAATAAGGATTAAAAGGTGGTTGACGTCTACAATTTCAAAAAAATTACGTTAAAACATCTAGAATGAGAAATTAGAGAGAAATTAAGATAGAAATGAGGGAAATTCTTTTTTTTTTGATTCGTTTTCCAAGATTGCACTTTTATCAAGTAAAAAATACGTTAGCACAACCAGAATCTATCATCATTGATTTGGCTGAACACAACTCAAACATCACAAGAGCTTTATTTAGCTGAACGGAGTTAACATCCATGTCCATGTAAGTAATTTAACCTTAAAATCAATTCATACGAAAATGTGCAATAAAAACATATACAATAGATTTGTTTATTTGTCTTGCTCTAAGAGTTCGGAGTATTTGAAGTTTCAACTCGATCGAGTAACTTAGAGTAGCAATATTTTCTGGGACAAATAAACTGACAACTACAGCTGTCGCAACGAAATGGCCGACTTTTGACAGCGATAATGTTAGATCAAACCAACACAACCAAACACAACTTCACATTTAGCAAATTGCATAGTAATGTTAAATCTACTGACATTTCGTCCGTAAGTTGGCAACGCACTTACTAGACATTTGTCAGTTTGACGTTCTATGTAGTATTGATAGTTTTCGTATTGTTTTAACCATAACTTATTTGTATGGATATACAGTTAGGTTATGCATTTCGAAGCATGGTTTGACAGACGTCAAACCATATGATATGCTTTGTAATGCGTGGCAACCATGTCATGAAAAGACGAAATGTCAAAAGCCGGTTGTTTAATTGCAGAGCTATAACCTAACCAATGCACCATAACGCATATTCAAAAATATCCGCTGGATTTAACTTCAGAAAAAAACTCTAGGTTATGTTATCCAAACGTGTTTGAATTGTTAAATTCATGTTGGTTACTCTTTTTTTAACTTTTAAACGACTCTTTGCTTTCCAAGTCGTTAAATCGTATCTGTATTGTCGCTCTTTTTAAATATGGTGCTGGGAAAATTGGTTAAGCTTCAATATGGTTTTAGCTAGAAACGAATTGAGATATCGGTAAGATGTGAAAATGTATGTTACGGTGTTGCCTGGTTCTGGGAATAAGTGATGAATATGTGTTTCGTGTATTAAAAAAAATGTTTTAGCGTGTAAATGACCTAAAAAGAAACAACGATAAGAATTTTTAAATTCAAATTAATTCGGCCAAATGGGTCTGACAACATTATTCGTCATTGCGCATGCGATTGATATGCCATCTACGAATAGAGGCACTAAGCAGCAGTATTACTGTCACAATTAAATAAAATATACATAATTGTTAGGTTATGGATACGTCTTAATATAGGTACTTTTGAAAAATTATACGAGACACGTAGTCTTCGCTTTAGCCTGATTCTGTTCTGTGTTCAGTAAATTGTGCAAGGATTGTTTTTGACCCGGTGAGTTATATTACTAATTTATTTATGTATGTATTTTATGTATCGATTTGTAAAGTTTATGTGCAAAAGTACAACCTTGGGAAACCGTTAATTATTTTAAAATGATTGTTACCAACTAGTTAGGGGTGTTAAAATATCTAGAAACAGAGATAACATAATAACGTGTTACAATAACATGCATTAACTTTACACGACACATGATTTACTTATTTAGACATAATCTCTTTACTACGATACAGAATACATGACTAACTATTTCAAAGGTCCATTTTGTACGCTGTGTATAAAGGGAAAGGGAACAATATTGTAATGTAGAATTAATTTAATAGGGGTTGGACGAGTCTAATGGCAAACCTACCTATTTTGAGCAATTTTTCTAAGTGTATCCGGTACCCTTATTAGTTTATCTAGAGTCTTAACTATCGATTGGAATGTGGGGCGATGGGTACGTTCCTTCTGCCAACAGTCTAGCATCAGCTGGTATATTGCTTCGGGACAATCCATCGGTGCTGGTAGTCTATCGGGGGATAAAGAATAGATTTGCTTGAAAACTACGATCTCTTATGGTGGGGGAAAATGATTTTCATATCTATTGATAGTTATAAGAATTATTATTATCAATTATTATTTCTAGATGCGTGATAAAGTTACTATTTTAAACGAAAATCGACTTCCTTAAAAAGTTTAGTTTGGTAATTGAGGAACACAAATAAAAACATGATAATACGAGTCGACTATGAAATAATTTTAGGAATGTTTTAAATACGTAGTGACCAACTTAAGGTGGCAAAATGTGCTACATTGGAAGCGGGAAATTCTACTTCTCTTCATTTTGTAGGTTAATATAAGCTCTGTTCCAACACGGAGTTTGCTGACTGTTCGTGATCAGGTGAACCAATCAGAAAACGTATTTCAGTTCTCAAAAACTCCGATCTGTTGTCCTATTGGTTGACGTCATCACGAATTGTCAGCAAACTGCGTGTTGGAACAGGGCTATAGTATTTTATTAGTTATTTCTTATTTTTCTTCAATTTATAACATGTTTTTGCAAGTTCAAAATAATTATATTCATTAGAAACAGATACATATTTACACTTTGTTATGTCCTAAATATTAGTTTGGCTTCATTTTTCTATTGATAGGGGAAGGTTGTCTAGTATCGGACAAAGTGTGTTTCGGATAACTGCCGCTAGTGGCAGCACCTGTAGGTAGTGTCATTGCATATCAGCAGTAGCCATAATGGATTGCGTCAACGCTTTGCTTAGTAGTGGCTCCAAGTTTTCTTTTTCTTTGCGTGTTGTGTTGCGTGCACGAAGATAAATTTTGATTGATACAGTGTTTTAATTGTTTTGGTAGCAATAAAGGTTGTTGTTTATTAATTTATGAGCATGTCATCAGGTTTGGCTTAATGGTATACGATTGACAAGATCCCATGTTAGTCGGGTTGTATCGGGCAAATGCATAGAGGGTTGTACCGGAGAAAATTCACTGTGGATGAGACAAAATCACAACATCAAGATCACTCTGAAAGATATGGCAGGTTTAGTCAATACGGCTTTCTCAAAAATTCGTAGGATGGAGTTGGCAAAGTCAGACTTCAGATGTGCTGGAATTTGCGTGGGCAAATTCAGTGGTGAATCGCAATATTTTCAGTGATTTAGATTTCACCCCTGCACTTAATAAGAATAATGAGTCACAAGACTCCAACGGCTCCGTTACACCACCTACGACTGCAGGTGGCTCTGCATCGTTTACAATCAGCAGAATTGGGCCCTCATTTATGACGATCTTACCTGACCCCTCTAGTGTAAGGACCTTAGCTGGCATAACGTTATCTGGCTCCTAATCCACTGTGACCTTATCTAGTCCCTCATTTGCCAGGACTTTAGCTGATCACATACCTGTACCTATTGAGTCCAATTGAATGGATTCCCCTGGTTCTGGACCATCTGAATGTCGAAATATCTTGGAAGAGATCTCTCCACTGTCCAGCAATTCAAGCACAAGATTTGTTTCAAAACAAAATCGTCGGGAGCAAAATGACAAGCTTCAATTGGATCAAAAGAAAAAAGAAAGAGAAACAAATGTTTGCAGAAGGCAAAAGGTTATGGCGGGATGGGAAGCGTAAGAAGAAAGAAAGCCAAAAGGATGTGAACAACAATAAAGAAAATATGAAGAAACCAAGTAGTAGGGTTACAAGAGAAACCAATCCTATAACAAAGGATAAGGCACCAGATCAAAATGTCAGAAAAAAGAAACTTTTATTGGAGATTGAGAAGACGGGAGCAGATTAATAAAATTGCATTGTTTGCAATGAAACATTTGAAGAAGAATGGATACAGTGTCAACTATGTCTTAGTTGGTCTCATGATATGTGTGCAAATCTTGAAAGCGGCAGTCAATATTATAAATCTCATAGTTGTAGCTATGTTTAAAAATGATTTTATGCTTAATAATCAGTTCCTTTACGACTACTAATGACTTATTTCCTATGTTCTAGGCCATGCCCGATACAACCTTCCAATTTTCAACACATGTAAGATATTTTGTTTGGATCCCAGGAACTATTAGAAATCATTTCCCTAGGAATAATTGTTTTTGAGGGTGTTTATATGTAATGCCTAATACTTGGGTTTTATTGAACCACTATCAAACCACTATCGACCTTCCCCTATTCTATGCAAAATTTTTACCACACCCAGTGGATTTGAACCAAGATTTTACGATTCTCCAAACTTTTTTCCCAAAACAGAGAGATTTGCAACATTTTCCGTTCAATCAGATTGATTTTTGCATTGATTGGTTTCGTAATTTTTGGATTTTGATAAAGGTTTTATATATACTAAGAATATATGAAAGAATTTCATAATTAAACGTTTTAAACAAGGAAAATATTACTTACAATTCTTGTTACGGTGGATTTTATATTAGATTAGAAGTCATTTTCACTTGAAACAGATTTTAAAAAATGTTATAAAAATTTTGATTTGATTTTCCTAAGTTTCGTATTTTGTTTTCTTTGACCAGATGATTATTTCTTGATCTGCGAGGTTACCAGATGTATCAGCGATGCTTCAAGATACATCAGGCAATATTTTCTACGAAGATGATCTTTAAAATTGGTTACTATGAGTTGATTGGGTTTTAGTACAAGTTTATAAGATAATTTATCTTGGTTTGAAGGATTTTTTTTCTATATTAACCCAAAAATTTTGCACTACATACCTATATCCTTTCTCTATGCTCTTAATAACATCCTGATTGGACCAGTTCCAATAGGGCCTCTCCCCATAAGACATAACCTCCCAACAAACGATACCCATAGACCAGACATCGCTAGCGGACGTGAATTTCCTAAAAGCTATTGCTTCCGGTGCTGTCCATCTTACGGGAATCTTTCCTCCCTGCAGACAAACACTCAGCTAGAAATACCATATCCATTTTTGAGTTCTAAAACTTACCCTTGTCGTGTATGCACCTTCCGTAGCACTCTCGATTTCCCTGCTGAGTCCGAAATCCGCTATCTTACACACTAATTGGGAATTGACCAAGACGTTCCTGGCCGCGAGGTCCCTATGCACGTAGTTCATATCGCTGAGATACTGCATACCGGCGGCTATACCTCGAAGCATTCCGACGAGTTGGATAATTTGGAATTTTCCGTCGTTAGCCTAATAAAAAATTATAATTAAATTTGAAGGAATCGTGTTGAAATCTTATCGGAATACCCTCAGGAATGTGTCCAAAGAACCGTTCTCCATATACTCGGTGATTATCATAACTGGATTGGATTTAGTGACGACTCCTTGTAAGAAAATAACATTTGGATGCTCAAATTGTCCCATGATCGAAGCTTCCGTTAGGAAATCGTTCCTGGACTTATCTAACGAACCCGCTTTTAGTGTTTTGATCGCCACTTCGATGTCTATACCGTTCATCTTTAATTTTCCCTTGCACACGTCGCCAAATTCACCTCCACCTTTTCGAAATGTAAAGTAAAATATCGCGGAACGCTGAATTTCGTGCCAAAAACTTACCTATGATGGCTTCTATGGTAATACAACCGGCATCGATTTCTCTAGCGAATTCCCGAACGGCCTGATTCGGATCCTCGTACGTGTGGGGATCGATATAGGTCCTTGAGGAACCCCCGATACCAGTAAACAGCGGCGTAGTCACTACACAATTATGGGAATCGATGAAATACGATCCTGTCTATTTGACTGACTAATTTTAGCTTTTGTAAATGAGGAATTTGCATGTTACATGTACAAAAATGGCGGATTTAAACATGTCGGAATAACAAGACACCCATACGTCACGGTAATTGAAAATTACGGCCTGGAGGCAATTTTTCAGGGGAGAAAAAACACAACTATTTTTTGACACATGCAAATTCCTCATTTCTACAAAAAACAATTTGTGTTTTTAAAATCTTTATTTACTAATAGTTAGAATCGATTAAGATGTGTATTGAATACGGTCCTGATATAACACAAACTGTTTTTTGATTACTTGTCAATTGTATTATAAATTTAAATTTAAACATTTAGCAAAAACATCTGAACGTAGAATTCGTCGTAAAAAAAGTTATAGGCGTACAAAAGAGTTTGGGGGGCAACAAAACACAAAACAAAAGACTAATTACCATTCGTATGGGTGGCGACGATTCCCGGATTGTCCAAATTGTGATGAACTAAAAAAACATAAAAATAATAAAAGAAAAAGAAGCCAAACAGATGCGTGCGATTTGACAACGTCGCAAGCAAGTAATCCATCACTAACAGCATTCGAACAATATGCGTACGGCAAAACTAACAATATAAGCGCATCCTTTAATGAAAATTAAAAAAATAATATACAGGGTGTGTCATGTTTAATAGTAAAAAACGAGAGAGGAAGCAGCCACAACCGACAGATATCCAAATCCAAAAAATTGATTATCTTCAAGCGATGTGGAGTAATTAAGTTTATTCTAGGTAAGTCCGGCCCTGTATCATTACGAAGAAATTAAAAAAAAACCGAAACAAATAAGCGATTTTAACTAAAGTATGTCTGGATTAAAACAGTATATTAGTTTTTATTAAAACTACATATATGGCCGGACATATGAAAATTTTAAGACAAATTTCAATATTTCTCTGGCGAATTATATTTATATAACATGAACACCCCGGATATAGATATGCAGCTCGAAACAACATGTAAGAGAAGGGTAAAAACATTCGCATGCAAAATAAAAATAGAAAGAGATTAAAGAATAGAGACGTCCACATATAGATTCTCGTGTGCAAACTTACTGTAAGTAACTACCAATCCTTTTCAATATTTTTTGGATTGTTATTTTGTTGGAGTGGGAGTTTGCAGAAAAAATAAGAGAGAAAACAAAAATCAAAACGAAATATCCAGTGTGAGTGTGGTTATAAACAAACTGATCTACATACAATTAATATAAGTTACTATGGGATTTATTCTTTGTTATTTTATGTGTTAGTGATAAATTTGAAGCTATTTGCTTTGATTTAAGTTAAAAAATACCCCTTACCACCTTGATGAGTAAAGAACTCTGAACACGCATTTCGGCAACGAAGTTGCCATCCTCAGCAGAAAACCACAAAGGAAAAAATATAATGTCCAGCGTAGCACTCCGAGAACAATCCTGCTCTTAGAACGCCACTATCAAACATTGCTTTTTCCCGTTTTTTAACCTTGTGTTATACTTTTAGTTTATTATTGCTTTAGCACTTTTAATAAAACTCTCTTTACAACGAACTTATGTTTATTACTTGTCTACAGCATAACTAACTCTCTATTGCCAACCCACGATACTGATATCCCTAGTGACTCGTACCAACCCCGTTACAAACCTCTATCTTATATACTACTTAATCGTTAATCATCGTGCAACGATCGGCAACGATCGGCTTATTAATACTGAGTAATTGTCAACGGGACCAGTAAAAATTAGTTACAATGAAATAACGATAGCCGACAAGCAAGGGTTAATATATTCGGATTATGAAAATGCAAAGTATATACAAACACAACGATGCAATTATTCCATTACGGATAATTACGGATTGATTTAGGTAATGCATTTACCTAAATCAATAACCTCAAAGAATATAAGAATCTTGCATTCCCTATAAATTTGTGTACACCTGCCATACAATTTATTCTAGGGGATCTTATGTATATAAATCCTTCTATATCTATTTTTACAATGAAACGCGATATATTGCTTGTCTTTCATTTGATTGTGAACCTCACAGGCATAAACAGATGTAACATTGATTCTGCCCTTATAACCAATGTCCTAATATATTGCTTAGTCGTTAAACATCGTGCAACGATCGGTCCACCCACGATATGCAATGTTATTTATATTGAATAATTATTGTAACCGTGAACGACCAGCAACGGTTATTAGAGTTCTTTCAGTTCAGAGTTCTTTACTCAACAAGGTGGTAAGGGGTATTTCTTAACTTAAATCTATTTTAAGTCACCGTATCCTATACCTAAGCTATTTGCTTTGGTTGTTTACCAGATATTTATTTAGTAATTAGGGGGCATCTAATTCTATTAGAGATATCTACAAATTTAAAAGGGGAAGTATTTTCTAGTAGTTTTAAATTCGATTTTGTAGAATTTTGTTTTTTCCTTCTACAGAGTAATTATTTTACTTTTTCTTTGTTTCTTTCTAACATATTTTTTCGTGAACTTACCTTCTCCATTCCTGTATTCTAAAGTATCACAATCGCTAGGCTGCTTTTTGTTGCATTCATCATTCGATCTCGACTTCAAAAATACCACGGTCAACACGATAGCAG
Source organism: Osmoderma eremita (assembly GCA_031763485.1). Taxonomy (NCBI): domain Eukaryota; kingdom Metazoa; phylum Arthropoda; class Insecta; order Coleoptera; family Scarabaeidae; genus Osmoderma; species Osmoderma eremita. Next base: position 1,313,453 of record JARFOC010000341.1, on the reverse strand, counting down.
CAGCTATCACTACAACTATGGCAACGATACCTCCTGCTACTAACTGCAATCTAAAACCATCATCGTCCCCTACATAAGCTGCAAATTAAAATCAGAACATGTTTTTAGAACCACCAATCAAGATCCTCATCAAATTTTTGATAAATCTCCAGCAAAAATAGTCTTTTTCTGGATGGGATAAGATCAGGTATGTTAGAAATGCAAAAGAAAGTAATCAGAAACTAATTTTAAAATAATAATAATAAAAAAACAGATACATACATAATTCTTTGTTACCTGTCTTGAACACTTGGCCAGTTGTTTTGAATATGATTGGAGAATATGCTCCCCAACCTCGCTTGGTCTTAGCTCTAACTTGTAGTCCGTATTCGGTTCTTTGCATTAAGCCGGTAAAAGTGGCTACCAATTCGTTGGTTAAGATGGAAGACGAGTTGCTATAGTCCATATCTCCTCTTGGAAAACACCTAACCTATTTGGACAAACAAAAGAGGCGATTTTAGATGTGACAACATTGTTTGTATTGTATACGTAAAATAAAAGTGCACATATTGGCCATACTGTATATCATATATACCGTCGTTCAAAATTACTTCTATTTTTTTAAGTTTTAGATCATACAGTGGTCTTCAAAAGTAAACGAACTCGTACCTCGTAAGTCTCGATTTCATTTTCCATTTCACTATCGTTTATCACCGGCGCTTCCCACGTCAAAGTGATTTCGCTGCTTTTAACCGACGTTATCCTAACGTTAGTGATACTGCTAACGATCGACGCCTCAGTGGTAACGGTAATATCAGCATACTCAGGACTGCCCTTAGTGTTGAGATGCGACACGCCATTTTCAGCGAAGATTTGGAACCGGTACATGGTGACGGCATTCAAGCCGGTGATGGTGACTTTAGTGTCGTTGAAAATCTCCTGTCGAATGGCAAAAGTACGCATTAGAGTCCCCCGGGGTACATTCTTGAGCCCATTATTGCGTGTAAAGTTTAATATTATACTAACCGCGTTTGGAGTGTATTGTACTATTCCCGTGGCGCAAATATCGCATTTTATCCTATACACCGTGTCCGTGCGACCTCCCAATCGCTCCGGCGGGCTCCACCCTAGCATAACGGTAGATTGGTCGACGAAATTCGAAGTTAGATTCTGTGGCGCCGATGGGGGTTCTGTAAAAAACGATTTTTGTGAAGATTATTTGGGATCGTCGCAAAACCCAAATACTAACGTGTACAGGACATATTTTTGGGGTCGTTGATTGCTCGGTAATAGTCTGGATCGCACGTGCATTCTGAAAATCCTGAACTGGGAGCTTTGGAATGTTCCGGACAGAGTTGACAGAGGTCGTCCCCAACAGAGGCCTTGAATTTTCCAGCCGGACAAACTATATTAACGAATGAGTTATGAGTCATTAATTATATATTTTCGATAATCTTACCATTACAAGTTTGTTTATCAAAATCAGGCTCGTATCCAGCTTTGCATTTGCAAGCTCCCGTGGGCAAAGTCCATTTTCCATCACCCTTACACAAGTAGGTCGGCGGTTCTACTATCTCTGCATTCTTAACGCATTTTCCCGTAGCCTGTTCGATGAGGGTCACTTCTTTTCCGGTGGGTGTGACGGGAAAATGAGCAAAATTGATAGTTACTTCCGGGCAGGTGATATAGTACACCTACAAAGAGGTTTTGGTTAAAAAAAAACTGGCGATCAAATAAAGTCTGGGCGCTCACCTTTATCGCTAGTAGCGATATGCAAGCTCCTTGATCCCTGAAGGCGAAATAAACGCCCTTTTTGGTGACCGGAATGCTCTTGACTTCAACGTTGATATTCACTTCGCTGTTGGTGTTGAATCTGCCATCACCAGCGGCTATCCTACCTGTTAAGAAAACGTTAAAAGGTGATAGTAAGAAAAAAACAAATAACATAGGTCCTAAGGTCGTTTACGATTATCCCGAGGCACCTCCCCAGTCGTCGCAATTAAACATCTTCGAAATGCGTTTTTCTAATTGTTAAATCACTTCTTGTCCTTTCACATAGTTATAAATACGAAAATAAGCGGAGATTTACGTTCGAAATAATGCTGGTAATTTAAGCGGTATTCATTTTTACGACTTTCGACTGTCCGAGTGGTTTTAGCGGCGTGCAAAGGTCCAGATGATCCGTATACATTTTTATTGTCTCGAAATTTTACAGTCGGTATAGTTCTGTTTATTACCGAGTGCCTTCGTTATTATTATCCTCGGTAAAGATTATTTACGACTGTGTTTTCTGGTTCTGCGGTAATGTAAATTGGATCTCTTTGAAAACAACAGAGACTCGACGAGAAAAAAAGAAATCGAATTCCCGTAGCAGTAAGTATTATCTTGAGGTTTCGCATCTCTCCCATTTCGAGTCTAAACTTGTTTTAGGTTTAGCTTAAGAGAGAAAAAAAAAACAATTTCAAATTTTCAAATATATAAAGTTGTGAAACCTATTTTTTATCTCAATTTATCCCCCATCAATAGATGCGTCTTTTACTGAGGATTCCCTTACCTCGTTATGAATCAAATATTTACAAGCATTTATTGTGGAAGCTGAGCCGAATTACCCCGGTTTTTAAGAAGGGTGATCGCTCCAACACAATTAACTATAGACCCATTTCCATATTATCCGGTTTTGCAAAAATTTTCGAACACTTACTT
>JARFOC010000341.1:1277305-1300070 GCA_031763485.1 Osmoderma eremita | reverse complement strand
TTTGCCCTTCTTATGTAATAAACTTGTTATCACATTTATTATATGGTACATAAATTACTTTTACTAGAACTGCACGAATTGAGAAGTATAAATAGAGTACTCTTGGTAGACAAACCATTTCCGAAATTAAGTTCATTGTAAGAGTACCGTTACAGCTATGAGATTTATTTGATCTAGGGTAAATTTCATAATAAAAAACGTCTATGTCAAGGGGCATGCATCCAGACACCTACACTAATTTATCTTCACTTCTGCATTTTAAGTGTTATTTACATTATTATTATCTTATTTTATTGATTGCGAATGCGTAATGCGGGAGGTAAATGTTAAGTCTGATTTCACCATTTCATTCTAATACTAAGGATTTATGTGTATCCATTTTAAGAAACATAATTACTTCTGCATTTTAAGTGTTAATTACATTATTATTATCTTATTTTACTGATTGCGAAATCGGTCGACTCCAGTAATAAAATTAATTGATCCCGCAGCTGCGCAATGTTGGACCTTGAATTGTTTTATATTTAGGGCGAAAAATTGCGTTAGTGGCATTGAAATTTAACTGTTTCCGCTTATAGTGAGATACCCCTATTGTGTTCCATTTTAAATGGAGAAAACTTTTCGGAAATATCGGTTACTCATTAAATTTAACATCTAATCAAATTTAATTGGGATATTTGGTATTTCATGGCCACCGAGCTTTGTTGTCGAGTATTTTTTTACGCACGCTTCCTTGTATCTACTTATTTTTATATGCGTAAAAATAGTACACATTGTGATATTTATACATCCAAATCTTTTATTTTCTAGGTTCAGCGAATCCAAATTAAAATATACTTTAACCATAATAGCGTGGATAAAAAATTGTTTGTTGAAGCTTTAATACTTTCCTATTAAATTTATTAAATGTTTTTTTTATAAATTACGCATGGAAACGTACTAACTATGAAATAAGTACATAGTTGTACAAGTTACTATTTTTATTTAATTTTTTGAAGTGATTATATCATTAAATAATTTACCTTACAATTAAAATAAAACTCTCTTCACTTAGTTTGGCTTCCATTAAGTATAATGACACAGTTTCTAGGTGTACAGCACTCATTCACGTAACACATGAGACTTGCAAGTAAATTGAGTGAAATAGCTTCATTGCAATAGTTGTCAATAACCGTCATTCTATATATGGTCTTCGTATGGTAGCTACTGCATGTGCCGTGATTATGTGCTTTTAACATGCGTCCCTAACTAATTACATTTATTACTACTCATAAATTTCTTGAAGATATTAATAGCAATGGAGTAAATTGCTTGTGTAATGGGGTAATGACTGGGTGCATAGCCGCACTTGAGGCTGCACAAGTTGCAATTTCGTTTGTTTTATAAATAGTAATTATTTTGCAATTTGTCTTAGTTTGTATGTTTTCTCTTTCAAAAATCTTACACCAGAAACGGTTCTTCCTAGTACTTCCATAAATGATAAATACCATAATTATTAACTACAATGTATATCTACTTACGTATACTGGGCAACATAATATAAGGGCTTTGTACACTTAAAAGAAACTTTCGCATAAATATAGAAAACGTCTATAGAAATACAACATCTACTAAGTAGGTGTTATATTGTTTTATTTGCTTCGAGAAGTCACAACGCCAAACAAACGAAGAACGATGTACGAGGTGTGTAAATTAAGTAATGAGACTGATATTTTTAAATATTTTTGTTTGAATATAATTACAATTGCACGTTGCCTCCCTCAAAATAACGCCCTTGCTAAGCCACACAGCGTTGGAGACGGTTCTTCCATTCCTCATAGCAGTGCTGGAACTCGGATATTGGAATCGCCTTTAGCTGGTCGGTACAGCCGTTTGAATGTTTTCGAATGTCCCAAAATGATGTCTCTTCATACGAATTTTCAATCTTGAGAAGAGGAAAAAGTCACAAGGACTCAAGTCAGGTGAATAACGAAGCTGAGGAGCCACAGAAATATTTTTACTGGCCAAAAAACCGTTTATGGAAATTGCTGCGTGGTCTAACACGCATGACCCTTTTTCGGAGACTTTCGCGAACCTCTCGGTAAAAATGTTGATTAACTGTCTGACCTTAAGGCACCAACTCTTTGTGAACGATTCCCTGGCTATCAAAGAAACAAATCGGTATGCTCTTGATCTTTGATTTGCTCATTCTTACTTTCTTGGGCTTTGGAGAGCCTGAAGTGTGCCATTCCATGCTCTGGCGTTTTGTTTCCGGGTCATACTCGAACACCAAATTCTCCTCACCAGTAATGACACGTTCCAAAAAATTTTCATTATTTTCAATCTATCCCAAAAAGTCAAGGCATCTTTCTCTCCTGATGTCCTTTTGATCCTGCGAAAGGTTTTTTGGAACCATTTTCGAGCATAGCTTTCTCATTCCCTATTCAATAGGCAAAACTTCATGGACGGTCGTGTGAGACAAATTCAACTGTTGCACGATCATTCTGACCGTCAACTGCTGATCTGAACGCACAAGATCGCGGATTTTGTCGGCATTGCCAGCGGCTCTTGCAGTTAAAGGCCTTACCCTGCGTGGCTCATCTCCCATCGACTCTCTTCCTTCTGAAAATGCCTTAAACCACCGAAAACCCTGGGATTTTGACAAAACACTGTCTTCGTAGGCCTGTTGAAGTTTTGCAAAAGTTTCTGTTGCACTTTGCCCAAGTCTGAAGCAAAACCTTATAGCACACCGTTGCTCTAAATTAATGTCTTTCATTTGTAGAACGCACTACGAAAACCGGGTTCATGGAAGAAACGACAACGGACAACCAAATGACTTTATCGAGTTCAAATTTGCACTGAACGCGTATTACAATGTCCACTTGCCCGTGTTGCCATATCAAACGCTACGTTGGCAGTCTCATTACTTAATTCACACACCTCGTAAATCACCCAGCACATATATTATTATATCACGTAGGTACATATGTTCCTTATATTTTATACTACTTAAAATGTATGCAACAACTTCTAAAATGAAATCTCTCCAAGTAAATTGTATTCCATTCGATAAATATCAAATTTTAAAATATTGCATTGGTATTTATATGAGGGCTGTTCTATTTCCGCCGAGCCTATCTAGCAAGCTGTGATATTTGAAAACAAATTCTGCTTGACATTTTAATCTAGTTGTTTACAAGTTTAATTATGGTGAAAGTTGAAGTCAAACATACTTGAAGGTTTTCTAAATACATAATTTTAAAGTAATCTTTTTCCTAAGATATCATGGAATTGAATAAAGAACATTATCGTGATTTTTTACAATTTCAAGCTTGGTTTAAGCCGTAAAGAATGTTTTGAGGAAATGTTTCGTAACAAATCGTGTTCCTCAGCTACGGTAAAGCCGTGGTACAAGTGATTTCAACGCGGTTGGCTTACATTAAATGACAACTATCGAGTTCCTAAGCCAAGATTAGTGTGTTATGTACCCGTTGGATTCCCGATAATTTTACTCAATATCAAGGAGAAAATCGTGTACTATGGTGCAGATCCACGCTGGATCGCTTCGGCAATGGATCGTCTCATTTGGTGTGCAACCTCATTACAGGTACTGAAACGTGCATATACTGCAATAATCCCGTAAAAAGACAATAGTGGACAGTTTGAGTCTGTAAGAATGAATGGTCCAATGAGGTCCAATATACCTCGCACCCTGGTGAGAGCTGAGCATACGTGTATGTACTTTACTGAGGTCATACGGATTAAATTAACACCTAGCGCCATGTATGTTGCATCCAAAATCTGAATAGGCAGCTGATAAAAATAAACTTCCAATTTTATTTATTGATGTACAATAATAGTGGCGCGTTTGGGAGAATTCATATAAATACAGATTGCATAAGTTTGCTATTTTGATCGTAATGCGGGAGGTAAACGTTAAGTCTGATTTCACCATTTCATTCTAATACTAAGGATTTATGTGTATCCATTTTAAGAAATATTACTGAAGAATAATTACTGTATATTCATCCTAAAAGTTTAAAAACGATTGAGCAAGGTTAAAAGCTATGCGTTACGTCGTTCTTATATAGTTAGTATTTCAAATATAAATCTTTATGGGATTCGCCAAACTATATAAGGAATAAAGTGCGTAATATATAATCTTTAACTATCAAGAAAATTTTGTGTTTTGAATATACATATGTAGGAGTTGAGTTGTGTATAGGTATGTATGGATAAACGTGCTAATAAACAATTTTATTACAGACAAAGGTTTTGTCACTGTATATGTGATTTCGCATATTATTGCTTGTTCAAAATAAAATGCCCTTCTAGAATATTCGAGAAAAAATACGTGTTTATCGTGGATTTTTATAAAAATTTTAGGCGTTCTAAGTATATATTACCATATTTGATAATAATAGTAATAAATGTGCTTTATTGTTATACAAAATTACAAATTTTGTGCACAAAGCTAAGTAAAAAATTTTAACTAAAAAGTACAGGTACAACAGACAAGGAAATACATAATGTTGGATACAATAAGCTGTCAAAGATAAAGAAAAAGGGAAAATCTTTAATTTTACCCTCCCTGGAAAAAATCGCCAACCGCGTAAAGGGGTTGCATTAGGAGGTATGTTTTTACCTTCCTCCGAAAATTTACCAAGGTTGGAATCGAATCTAAGCTGGATTGGGAGATGGTTGTATAGCTCAATTGCGTAATAGATGATTGAGCTTTTAATTAACTCTAATATTGGGTACAGGTGAATAAAGATCACGATCCAAGCGTCTTGTACCGTAACTATGATGATGTCTTTTGGGTAGATCGAAAAGATGTTTCCGAATTAGTGAGACCGGTTCAAGGATGAATAGCGCAGGGAGAGCTAGGATTTTGTGGTTTAAAAAGTAAGGTTGGCAGTGATCATTCCTCCGAAGTCGAAATATGTAGCGAATTGCCCTTTTTGCAATTTAAAAATGGTATTAAAATTGTATAAACTACAAGTGCCCCAAAAAGGGAGAGCGTAGCGAAGATGGTATTCAAAAAGGGTAAAGTAAGTCATTCGAGCAGAGGAAGGACTAATCTCCCTGGCTACAGATCTAATTGTAAAGCACGAAGAAGATAATTTTTTTTGTAGAAGGAGTCGATATGGAGAGACCATCTAAGAGTGTCATCAACGATAAGACCCAGGAATCTGTCAGATGGAACTATATTGACAGTCTCAAAATACATGGTTGCTGCAGTGCACCTTTATAAGGTAAAATTACCGTTTTTCCTTTGTTATAGCAAAGGCAGTTGGAGTTGCACCACCTTTTGATGATGGTTACGTCCCTAGATATTGCAGGTCTACTCTGTTTGGGCTGCTCCAAGTGATGCTAGTGTCGTCAGCAAAGAGACATAATTGTCCGCTGATCTTTAAATTGGTGATGTTTTTGATAGAAGAAAGGAAAAGTATTAGACCAAGCACTGAGTCTTGAGGAACGCCAGAGTCAATTCCCATACACGAAGAGGAATAATTATTTGCTTTCACGATCTGTCTCCTATTGAAAAGGTACGATTTCAACCATTCCAGAGGAGTACCACGAATCCCATGGTAAGATAACTTTTTTATTAAGATGTCATGACTGACACAGTCAAAGGCTTTAGAAAGGTCCCACAACACAGTTGCTGTAAAGTGTTTGTTATTAATATTAGTAAAGACTTCATTGAAGACCGAGAACAGAGCGTCGGCTGTACTTGAGTTGGACAAAAAGCCAAACTGTCCAGGCGTGATAATTTTGAATTTTTTAAGAAAAGCCATTAGCTGTTTTTTTTTTATTAATTCCTCAATAATTTCGGATAAAGCTGGGAGTGGGGCAATTGGGCGATAATTATTAATATCATCCTTATCACCGCCTTTATGAAGAGGGCTGATGATAGCTGTTTTAAGACATTGTGGAAAAACACCTTTCAAAAATGGGTTATTTATTACAGTGACTAGGGAATTGATGGCATCGTCCGGAAGGAAATAGTAATGAAAAGACCATCCGTACTGCACGTTGACTTACTCTTAATCTCCCTAATTGTTTGCTGTAGTTCTAGATAACTTATGGGCCTTAGAAAGAAACTGGAGGAATTCAAATTGGCAGCCGGAAGGTAGGACAGAGGGTCATCACCTGGAGGTATATCAAAGATTAAGTTCTTGGCAACATTTACAAAGCAATGATGATCAGGGCACATCTGTTCTGAGGTGCGAGTTTTATTTCTCAGATCATTAACAATAGACCAAGTCTCTTTAGCAGTATCATTTGCTTTTGCTAAACAGTTTTGATAATATAATTTTTAGCCAGTTTTAGAATTTGCATGTAGGTGCTTCTATACCTGCAAATGCGTTGCAAAACTAGAGGAACCTCTGTGAACTTTTTGATGTATATGAGAGAGCACATGCTTTTCGCCGGGTTATGTATTTCTTTAGTGGTCCAGGGTTTATGAAGTTTGATCGTGATAGTTCTCAGAGGAAAGGCTTTATTGTGATCCGGAATGTCTTCTGAAATAATTCAATTACCAAATCATCGGCCAAAGGAGAACTTTGCATCGTTGTCCGACCTACTTTATATGTCACAATTGCGATAAATTTCCTGCCTGCATACGTGGTATGAGAATCAGAATTCGCAGGAATAGATCGAAGTAAGTGAGTCGATTTGAAAATAAACACGGGGGCAATACGGCAATATCATTCAGTCGAAGTCGACAACATGTTTACAACTAAAAATAACGCGGCACTTCGCACAAATACAGACGCAGATATGTTTTGGTTTCAGTCCATTCGCAGATTTCAGTGTGCCAACAAAACGAACACGAAAAGAAAAAACGCACAGTGACGCATGGGCAGTATAAAGTGGGTTAAAAAATCCCGAAGATCGCGCTTGTCGTAAAATTTGAGAAAATCCAGAAAAAGAAAATCGAGCAGAGAACGACTATCTCTAGTGCCGTTTCCATTTTCGCTTCGCGTCGTCCACGAATCGAATTTTACGCAGACGAAAATAGAGATAAAGGAAAGTGCGTGGTAAATATAGAGCGCGCGAATTTGTTCTTTTACGTTGCGGCAGTCGAATTTGAGACGACGGTTTGCGGATTGGGTTTCTGGGGCAGTTGCGTCCGATCGCTTAATTGTTGCGGATAATTTTTGTCCGCTTAGAACGGAATCATGGGTATGACGACGCGTGTTAGGGGAAGATTACGATCTCTGCATAAGATGTATAGATTCGATCCGCAAGTTCGGGAGGAGAAAATAGCGGAAACAGGTACGTGATTTTTATTAGCATATTTCAAGTCAACACGTAAATTGGCGTTTGTTTCCGTTACATAAAAGAACGCTTGAAAAATACAAAGTTAAAGTGCAAAGCACACGCAAGCATATCAACTGCCACGTGGCAACTTGACAGGCAAGCTCTATTATTTTGGCGTTTTTAATTTTAAAGTTTTTTTTCTTTGTGTTAAATTTTACTTCGTCACACTAAAATTTACTTCACCGTTTTAGATTTATTTATTGAATAAACCGCTCCCATATTTTTTTTTTTATATTTTGAGATAAATGAACGATATAATATGTCGATGTGTGCCTGTTATTTCTGTAAATATTTTTATGTTAAACTACATGATATGTTCCAAACATTTGTTTGGAGCAATTCCTTTATTTTATAGCTAGTTACGCAAATACTATAAATCTTTCCAGTGGTTAACTATGTTTCTTTTTGGCATCTTCATACATACATCGCTAAAAATATTTATTTGTATTAAGTGATCAAAAAAATAGTGCAGAGACGTCTTTTTCAAGTCATAAAATCTCATCATATCTATATTACCAGTAGCGGCTGGTGTATAAGAGCTGCCGGGCTGCTACTCTGAGTAAATTTTACAAAAGCAGCGATCAAAAGTAAAAAGTACTTTTCGAAAATACTTTTAAAATTAACACAATGTCTCCGGGCGGAAAACTCCTTAGCCCCGTTTGAATTCCGAATGCTCCCTTGGTATACGGCGAACGGGGATGTCGATATCGTAGCACCGTCGTTGCGCCTTGACGCGCATATTGATGTGTATCGTTTTAGTCAACAATATGTTGTTTTACGCCAATCAATATGAATACGTTTGAAGAACTTTTAAAAATACCTTTTTCAATAGGGAGTGTTGAAGAAAAAATTGAAATTAAACCAATTGGGTACGCCCACAATAACTTCAAATCAAAATGGAGAAAATAAAAACAGTTCTAATAAACGACAATTTAATAACGAAATTTATAAAGCTGTTTCGTGGATATGTGGTTGGGAAAAAAAGCAGATGCTTACTCTTTAAAGTTGAACCATCTTGGGGCTCCAAGGGCGTAATAAATTTGAGCCATTTCTAGGAGTATATTAAAAAAGACACCGTAAAAATAGAAGCCATATCGTGCACGTTCTTGATCTCGTTGCCACCCAGGTTAGATAGCGCTTATAGACAATTAATTTAGAAACATCATGAACAAGTAGAGAAAAATAGATATATTTTGTCAAAAATTATTTAGTGTATACATTTTTTGTGGAGAATTTCAACTGGAGTTTCGCGGGCGTTACGAATTTGAGTCAGCAAACAAACCTGGAATTTTTGGAGGGTTGACTGATTTAAACGGTGGAATTCAGGAGCATGTTGGAAGGGGTAATGTGTTTAGGGGCACATGAAAGACAATTCAAAATGAACCGCTGGATTGTATGTTATAATTTTTCATTAATATATAGTTATTTTTTGTACAGCCCTTTTTCCTAAAAACTCGTCGTCACTGTGTACTACGATATATTAAATGAAACTTAGATTATATAAAATTCTGTAAAAAAGGAAGGGTAATAAACAAAAATTATATCTTGTGATTTCTTTACTTTTGTAAATATATTCAAATGATACCGAAAAAATAAATACCTACGCAAACCAGGGGCATATACAGGCTCTCCCAAGTTGAGTGGTCTATTAAAATATTTTAGGGAAGGAAATACACAAAAATTCTGAAAATAAGTAGACTGCCGATTTTGGGATATCTTCAAACTTATATAAAAAATCGTTTTTCTACGATTTTACATGAGTTTGAAGATATCTCAAAATCGGTTACATTTAGGTATAGGGAAACCTTAACATTTTGTATTTAGAATAACGTTTATAATCAGAATTTGCAATAAAAATTATAACATTCCATTTGAAATAAGAAAGTTAATGGCGACTTCCGCTCAATCGGAAGTTATACAAAAGTGAAGATAATTTACTCTGAAGGCTCACTATGGCCTAGGGCAGTGTACTTATTTTCAGAACCTTTGTACATTTCCATCCCCAAAATATTTTAATAGGCTACTCAATTTGGGAGATCCTGTATATGTAAATATAAAAGAGAACCAAATGTGAACAAATTACTTTGATAATTTAACATTTAAAGCTACTTGCATCCTCTTTTTAACATAATGTATAAAAGCTAGAACGGAAGTGAAAAATAATATGTAAATAGTGAATTATGTATGTAGGAGACAACACAGTTAGGAATTTTTGTTTTCTTTTTTGAAAAACTCCCTAAATAACATTCAAGCAAAAGATTAATTTATAAATAGAAGAAGTGAACATATTTCACAATACCTTTTAGTTTGAATCACCACACAAATGAATGCTACGAAATATATCTCCGCTTTTTTCCCAAGAACCTCAAGAAAGTTTACGCAGCCTGATGGCACCTGAACGTTAACGAAAGATTTACGACCTTTCCTTGTAAACGAACGCCAGGTAAATTATTTTCCCATTTTTACCTCTCACAAATAAGCGGATTCCATGGTCATTCCAAAAATCCTACTTGCAAAAAGATATTGCAGTGGTAATTGCAAACAATTAATTGCGCATTTGAGGATTCGAACAATTGCAACTATTTATAGTTTATTTCAAATTGTTTAGGCCAGTAAAACTGTATACAATGTTCGAATTCGATAAGTTTGTTAATCAGACATTGAAAACTGTCTCGCAAAAGCTATCACGTCTGAAAACATGAAAATATTTATCGTTGGCTTTGTTTTCAGTTGGTAGCATTGGCCCCTTTTTGACGAACGTCATTGGCATCTAGAAGCCGTTGAAAACATTAGAACACAACCGATTTATCACGCCATTAACTGAACAGAAACAAAAAAATGGGTTGTTTATAGATGTGTTCATTATTTGCCTCTTGCCAAAAAATTGTAGTTAGAATTTTGAGAATAAGGAGCAACCGTTCGTAATCAAGGTCATTATTCAGCGGCACTTTCTAATCATGCGTCATTTAACATTCCACATTTACATACCATTACTCAAGTATAAGCACACACATTCATTTCCTGCGGCAATGAGGCAATAACGGCATTCGCAACAGGATAAGTTTTATAATTTTCGAAAAATTTAACGACACACATGAAACAAACGCCTTTATAAACGATGTGCTATTCAAAGAATTTTGAAAGGTATTTATTCTTAATAACAAGTGGTTCTACAAACAATTTGGTGTTATTTAAAGATTTATGCCCACTTCGTATCGTCTCATTTCCTGCCGATAGTAAAATATTTTCCAGTTTGTACCGCATATCAAAAACGTACCTTCATTGATTTCCATTTCGTACCGCAAACAGGTGATTATTGATAATCTCTTATTGTAAAATATGAGTAAAAAGCTTTTTCAATAAAAGTCTATGTTAATATAGCTATAATTGCATTAAGAATATTGATAACTGTGTAACATGTCACTTAATATAGTAATAGTAAAGTATAGTTCAATCAAATTTTACAACATACTGGAATTTTTTTCACATGACTCGATCTCCTTCACAGTTTCACTTATCTCAATATCTACATCAATATTTATATTTCCTCTCTTGGCAGGGGTCATATGCCGATCTGCCCATTGTTTAATGTAGCCGAGATGTTTAGAATCTTCCAATTCGCACTTCAGTTCCAAAATATTTGGTTTATGTTTGCTTATTATACGATTTAATCTACTATGCCAATCTTCTAAACCGTTGGTTCTTCTGTGTTTCCTGTTGTAGCAAATCCAGCTTTCTGCTATTGCGGGATTTTCCATCCACTGATCTACGAAGTAATCGTTAAAAGATTGGATCGATTCCATAATTTACAACCAACATTTTACTATTGCATCCAGGAAAATTTTCAACTTGCAGAGGCGCAATTTCAAAATCAGTATTACATTCCTTTGGCCCTCATTGGTGAATTCTGAACTTAATCAGCGAAATTAAACCGAGGTAAGTCAATTGTTTCCTGTCTGTAAAATTGCATAGGTGACCGGAATAATTTATGTTGCTTCACGTGAACTTCCTAAATCTGCATGAATTGTGTATAGCTGGAGAAACAGGCAACAACAACTTTTGAAGAGTTCATCCGCAAAAAGGTCTTCCGATTCTTGAATGACTTCTATATCTAATTTGCTACAGAATGTCGGTATTCCTATATCTTTTTCTCCATCGTCAATTAATACCAGAAAATATTAAAATATTAATCGCTGTTTTTAGACAAATCTCATAGTCCCAGTGCTTTCCTTGTGCTTCTATAGGAGGACGATTTTTTGCTTATAAATAAAGGCACTTTCGCAACAAAGTCTAATCCCGCATCTTTCCTTGGGGATAATCCTTCAATGAATATCTTATACACAAAAGTACAGTTTTGCCGCAGTCGTCTTTGCATTTCTGCAAAGACTTCAACACTTTTAATTTATCTTCGGAACACGTATGCCGCTGATTTTAAGTAATCACTTTATAATCCACTGTAGTCACACTACAACATCACTTGCCTCTATTTAGGCAAAACAAATTTGTGGAACTGTTTTTGTTGACTCGTTTGAGATGTTTGAAAGGTACCCATCTTCATTTACGTATCTAATACATTGCAGGGATTACTTTTCATTCCAGTATTAAGAGGAATTATAGTTAGATATTAAATTTGTTAATGTAACCATATGTTTAAATATTCAATAGCCGATATTTGGTTCCTGCAAAGCGGATCGTTAACATTTAATGCCTTTATTGTATCAGACTTTTAATACCTATTTATATTTCTATTTAGAGTACTGGTTAATTAGTGTATTTAGTCTCTTAACTTGTACATTTCCAAGCAATATATTAATTTTTGTGTTGGGTGTTACTTGAAAAACTGTATCCCACCAAAATATTAGAAAAACCCCAAATTACAACCCCAGATAGCCGCAGTTCGAAATGAATAAATGGATAATTATATATTCGGCAAGAGTCGGTATGAAACTGGATTAAAGCAGGTAACTTTTTTGTGCCGTGCAAAATGGGGTTTTACCAAGTAGGAACGTCCGTATTTAAAAGCTTTGCTGTACAATACAATTCTAATATGATACTATAGATCGTCTCAACCTCCGTTTACAGTATGGAATATAATAGCAACTTTTATCTCTTACTATCCCTAGTTGCTGTCATTAGCGCTGTGATTGCTATGTTGCAACTTATTTACATATGTCGGCGCGGGAAAAGTACCTATCTATCTGTCTATTAGCGTCAACTGCTGTCAATCCGTCGTAGTGTTAAAATATTTTTAGTTAAATTCCACGTTAATTTGTTTATATATAGTTGTACAAATAGTTCTTTTCAGAACGCCTCCTTATTTTTCGAGCGTGCACAGGGTAATAGGTATGGATATTTTTCTTGATTTTCAGAAATTTTATAACCTATACATTTAATCACAGTTTTCACTGCATTAATGGAGCCTGTAGGGAGAAAGCGGCGTAAGGGAGAAAAATTTAGCCTGAAGGAGAAGTGTATGATTGAAAATGTTATTGAAAAATTATTTTAATAAAACTATGAATGTGAGTGCAGCCGTTCAAGCACCAAGTAAGGCTTTGTGTTGCTCAGAGCGTACAATATATAATATAAAACAGGAGGAACGAACTGGTTCATTACCAAGTCCAAAAGCTCCAAGAATGACCGACTAAATGACCGATTACACACATATGATGAGAACACACAAGCACCTATTCGACGTAAAGTGCATAATTTTCTTATACAGAATATGCCACCTACATTAAATACAATTCTTGCTGCTGTCAATGCTGATGATGATCTCCCTAATTTCAGTCGAACAATAGATTGTTACACGATATGGGTTTCGAATTTACAAAAGTAAGACGTAAAAGTATTGTCATCGAACGAGACGATATTATTCGGTGGACGCACAAATACTTACGAGAGATCAAGAAATTCAGAGAAGAAGATAGTTAGTTAGTTCTTGCTATTTGACATTTCTGTAACTTTAATTATTTCAGGTCGAATATACTGATGAATCATGGGTGAATACAGGGCATGCAGTAAATAAAACTTGGACAGACACTACAATTCCAAATAGTCGACAAGCTTTTATCCAAGGATTAAGTACTGGTTTGAAATCTCCAACCGGACTCGGACCTCGTCTTGCATTAGTACATGCTGGTGATGATAACGAATTTGTTCCTGGTGCTGAATATACATTTCTCTGCAAGAAAAACACTGCTGATGTTCATCATGAGATGGATTCAGACACATACGAAGATTGGTTTATTAAGACATTGCTTCCAAACATACCGCAGAAGTCAGTGATTGTTCTTGATAATGCTTCCTATCACTGCAGAAAATTAGAGAAAATTCCAACGGGGCATGGAGAAAAAACAATATCATTGATTGGCTCCGTGAGAAACAAATACCAACGACTGACGATATGCTAAAAAGGGACCTGCTGTTTTGCGTGTCACAAATTAAACCGCATTATGATAAAAGCAGGATTGACTAACTTGCAAAAGAAAAGGTCATGAAGTTCTTCGATTAGCACCTTACCACTGCGAGTCAAATCCCATTGAAATGGTATGGGCACAAGTTAAAAACTGTATAAAAATGAATAACACCACTTTTAATGTAAAATATATGGAGGAATTATATCGAAGAGCATATGGCACTGTAACAGTTGATAATTAGCAAAATTACATCAAATAGTAAAAAATATTGTAAAGGAAATGTGGATAATTTGCAAGATGACATTGAAGAATTTATTATTCATGTAACAGATTCCTCATCATGTGAAGATCAAACTGGTTCATCGACTGACTAAAAGTTGAAACAAGACATATGTGTGTATATTTGCTATTCCTTTCTTAAATATTATTGTATTATATGGGGATTTGTATGATTTCAGCTATTTTTGTTACAAAAGTGGAAACTATTATTTGTTAAAGGATTATATACTTTACTTTAAATTTAATAAATAATATAATACCCCAATTCCTAAATAAATGTTCGAGATCTAACTTATGTTAATGTTGAATAATAATAAATAAAATTATGGCCTTTTTCACTGATTCTTCAATAAAAAAATTGTTATTTATAGTTTACTGTTTTC
The DNA here is from genome assembly GCA_031763485.1 of Osmoderma eremita. NCBI lineage: Eukaryota > Metazoa > Arthropoda > Insecta > Coleoptera > Scarabaeidae > Osmoderma > Osmoderma eremita. The sequence goes on along the minus strand of JARFOC010000341.1, from coordinate 1,285,687 downwards.
CTGAAAATATGAATTTTAACTGTCAGAAACTCAAATAATGGAAGCGGAAGTAATAATGTACAGCTGATTCGACGATTTGGCAACCGTGTATCGAATTCGCATAAGCTCTCTACTGCATTCGGAGGTTAAGACGATCTATAATGTAAATTAATTGGATGTTATAAGTAGACATTATATGTGTTAAATTTCATAAATTTAAACTGATCCTCTTGTTTGCACTTTCATTCAATAATTTTTGTCAGATATTTGGCACAAATACAATTAGGACAGGTTTCGAAAGTACGCAAAAATATAATATAAAAGACATAAACAAGTGATACTTCTATAACGGTTATATTAAAAAATTAATGTTTCCTGATTGCTTCGTATAGTTAAGGATCTTATTATTATAAATGCACTTTTAATCGTGTTTGTTGCAGTTTGTTTGCTATCCGTTCTGTTCCTCCTTCCGTACTGCTCAAAAGGACATACACCACTACTTTTAAGCTTAGGTGGCTGGTTTCTTGCCACCTACTCTTGTTTAGTATTGCCGGTGCTCATATCGGCGAATTACAAATATCCAGCGAAATGGATGAAAAAGCTGATAAATAACATCCCAGGTATGTAATAGATGGTATAGAGTAAGTAGAATAAACAATTTTACGTTGGTTATGTATACCAATATTTTTTTTCTAATTTGCTGCTATAATAATGATATTAAAATCACGTGTTTAATTTATAAATTATATACTTGCCACGTATTAAATTATTCACTTGTCTTATTTAGCTCTTCTCATAGCATGTGACGAGGTTTTGATATCTAGTTAGCCTGGAAACTCTCTAGTAAAGAAAATTGAATTTGGTCGTTATGGCTACAACTATGCTGTTTTATAAATAAATTGTACATCTTGAAGGGTGATCAAGTCGCGGATTTTTAAAATCGGCATATCTGAGAAAAAGATAAATTTTGAAAAGGAAATTGGTTTCGGTCCGCTAATTAAGTATTTATTTTTGAAAGGATTATCGGGCAAAGACATTTCTGCTGTGTATGATAGAAACATTAGGTGATCATAATCCCTCATATAATACTATTAAAAACTAGGAATGCCTTTTATATTTCGGGAATAGGCGGTGCACCTGACAACTGACGCCTGTATCGCAAAATTTCGGCCTTTTTGACAGTATACTTACTCAGAACATTTTGACATAAAACCGATATTTGTGTTACTTACAGTGGCTTAAAACATCATCTTGGTCAAAAAATGACATTTTCGTGTCATTATTTTTTACAATTCTCGACGTGGATTACCTCAACAAATTAATTCGGCATTTGACGAGGAAGCACCATCAAAAGCTAGTTTATACCGCTGGAAGGTGCGCCGAATTTAATTGTGGCCGTGCTTCACTCACTGACGAATTTCATGCAGGCCGTCCAAAATCAGTTGTTCCGAAAAAAATTGACGCTGTGCGTGAACTGATATTCCAAGATCGGCATGTGGCATATCGTGAGATTGAGGTATCCTTGGATATCAGTGGTACCAGAATACATTCAATATTTCATGAACATTTGGCCGTCAAAAGAATTTGTTGGATTTCACATAATTTGACAATCGGTCAAAAGAAGGCTCGTGTGGATTGGTCGAACGAAATGCTCAATAAATACGATCACGGTACTTCAAAACATGTCTATGGCATCGCAACAAAAGTGACGAATCATGGATCTATGCCTATACTCCGTAAAGGAAACAGCAATCGACTGTATGGGTCTTTCAAGCCAACTCCAACAAAAGTTGTTCGCGCACAAAACACTTCGAAACAAATAGTAGGCTGTTTCTTCGGAAAAACCGGACATGTGGCAACTGTGCCATTGGTGCAACGTCGGACGGTCAATTTTGAATGGTGCACAACCATTTGTTTGCCAGAAGTATTCGAAAAAATAAGGGAAACCAACCGTCGAAGACAGATCATTCTCCACCAGGACAATGCGAGCTCTCACACATCAGTTCAAACAAGAAAGTTTTTGGCAATTGGAAAAGTTGAATTGATGGGTCATCCGCCCGTACAGTCCCGATTTAGCACCCAATGACTTCCTGTTGATTCCGCACATCAAACAAAAATTACATGGTTAATGTTTTTCGACGGCTGAAGAAGCGGTTAATGCTTTCAAAATGCACATTTTAGGGGTACCTCAATCGGAGTTGAAAAAGTGCTTCGAAAACTGCAAAAGTGTATTATTTTGAGAAACATACTACTATGATTAATTTTTGTTTCTGTCCTCTATTCCCGAAATATAAGAGGCCTCCCTCTGCGTACTAACTAAATTACGCCAGAAAATTGTGGAGGAATGCCACGGAAAGCTTGCTCAAGATGTGCTCTCTTTGCAAGGTGCAAGATCTGCTCACAAGAATGGTACTGCACTGGTAGTACTGCAAAATATTCTAGTGATTTAGCACCGCCAAAATACTTTTTTGTTCCTAAAAGATAAAAGATTTTCGACAAATGATAAAGCCATATGTATACAATTAATATGGTTTTCTAGGTAGTTATCAATATTCCCTCGTATTACCAACCGAAACTTAGTAATTGGGAAATTTCAATTACTATTTATGGAAGAAAGAGTCATAAAAGGGGCAAATTAGAAAAAAAAATGAATTTGTGTCATAACATAAAACCTGTCGTGTAACACTCCTCTTTTTAATATACTATTCTTATTGTTTATGTATATATATGTATGTACATTTGCTTTCTCGATGCAGTCTTATATAACATAATAAATTACCAAATACCAAAGTATAAATATTTTAAATGTAATAAACTATTTATAATTTAATTTTTACGATACACAGTAAAGGGAATTGAAACTTTATTAATGATATTTACTACTCTTCACGCGATTCCACAATCACTTTCGATAAACAGATTTCATCTTCAAAGGCCTAACACAAGATTTGATTACTGGCCCCCTTCACTTTATTATAATAATTATAAGAATTCTCGGCCTGGTTTATACATCTTGATGGATATATTTGTTTCACCATTGTTAGTGTTACGAATATAGATCGATTTGAAATTATTGCGTGCTGGTTTATTTTACAAACAAAATTGACGGGATTGGGTAGAGATAAAAAGATGTTAAATATTCCAATATTACGTTTGAAACATGCGATGCTTTCTTATGTCAATGTTGTGTATTATTAAAAGTGTTAAATGTGGAAAGTAGGTTAAGTATTTTTTGTAGGAATTAATGGTCTAAATGTTCTTTGTATAGTTATTTAATCCCTATTAATAGTTTATATTTCTGTTTAAATTTATCTGGAGAATAGCCACTATATTCTCGAGAAATTAGAAAAACAGCTAGTTTTGAATAGCTCTACTAAAACAGAAACAAAAAAAACGGAGTTGCGATTCATAAAATACCTACAACATTCGATGTTAAAATCGCTATAGTTGAATTGAGATATGTTACTAATTCATACATGACTAACGCTAGATCCTAGAAACTTCTTGTAATAAACTCGTTAATTCTATATATACCAACACGTAAATAACACTAAAAAATGTATTAAATATCGTCAGAGGCGTTAACTTAAAATCGCCAGCTGACCTAAATATTTAGATTTTGTATTTCGCGGTATATCTTTTTTGAGATTTCGAATAAGAAGCCGGCAAACAACTCTAACAATTGATTAAACATGGTGGGTGACAGGTGTAACATCCATCTGTTGGATAATATTCAAGAGTTATCACATTACTAAAAATATAAAACATATTTTCTTTATTTTAATGTAACCCCTTCGATAAAAGTTATTTGATGAATCGTTTACACAAGTAGGCTATTACAAACTGACATATACATCTTCCGTTATTTTTAGCAATGATCGGTGAATCCTAGATTATAGAATCGAAATATTGAAACAGATGGTTAACTAAATACGTAGGTGAAAGACCTGTTTAAAATTCGGATGTATGTATGTACTATCTATCAATGTTTGTATTTTCTAACCTCAAATATTCTAGGTACCTACTTATTCGACTTCATTAATTTACAGATTGGTTGAGAGAATTATTGTTTCTGACGTAAATATGTGTTAATTATTTAGAAACATGCATTACAAAATGAAATTCTATTAAAATAATATAGTTATTCTGATCAAAATTTTGCAAATACAAAAACAAATGACGAGCGGAATTTTCGCCAACCCAAAGAAACTTGACATTTGCCAAAAATCTATTTTATTAAGTTTTATTTTTGGTGCACAATTTCTACTAAAATTAAACCTATAAGTTAGCGAACCGTCTATCAATTCATCTAAATTTTATTTTTTTTTAATATACCAAAGCCGTACGCATGATCCTATTTACAAAACGATATAATTTTTTTTTGTGCTCGTTACTAAAATACCATAAATACCTTACTGAATCAAATTCTGTGAACGTGGATATGGTATCCTTAAAAATTGAATTTGGACCATTTTCACACCGCTTTAAAAAACTGAAAAGTTGATATCAGGTATGATATCAACTTTTGAATTAAGTGTTTACCGTAGTTTCGTTATTATTGTAGCTATGAAGCAACAGCTGATGATGAAATTATTAAATATGTGAAATAAATATTTCATTTCCAAGATTTTCAAAAAAAACGTTTTTTTTAATGTATTTTGAAAGAAAATAATATTGTGAACAAAACATTGTGAATACATGATTTCCGTAAACCTTCAATAAACAAATAAAATGCAGTCAAGCTATCTCATATTTAGAGTAGCTAATTAACGTTGAATTCCTATAGATGGGGTTCATCATATTCCATGTGTACTTCATAACATGTCCCCATTATATACGGGAAATTATAAATAGCTGCCATCTCTTCGCAACGCGTGGGATGAGATGGCTGCGAAGTAGACGCATTTAACTTAGATGATAGGGTGAAGACATACGTCCTACCCTAGTTAAGATGTGAGTCATTATTAGCTGCCATATGTTTTTGGGGACATTTACATTAACAACGGTTGTAACTTTATTTTGAATATCCCAATTTTATATAAATATTACTAAAGCCACTAAACTTTAACATATAAAAGTAATGTATTACTTGAAAAGTAATACATTACTTTCTTCCGTATAGGATGCGTTATTTTTTATCTCAAATTTTTACAAATTTTACGTGAAATTCTGGATAATATCAATCTATATTACTTTCTACGTTATTAAAAATAGTTCTTGGCTGTTTGTCGGTTAAGATATTTGTAAATGTTAAAGGGCAGATAGCAGCCAAACCGAAATAATAAAATCTATGTGTATTTACAATGTATGTATGCAGCGAAACCTGTAGGTTTATCATAATATAAAACAATTTTTTTTTGAGACAAAGATCACCCACCTACGCAATTTTCTGGAAATATCGCCAGTATATTTATATTTAGACATGGCATTAAAACAAACAAAATAATGTAGGTATTTTCGGTACCAGCTCGAGTAAATGGTTATATAATATTGGCTCAATGGATAATGACGCTCTCTCTGGCGTCATAATAATGTTAGAAACGTTAGAAATATTAAAAACAACCTCTAAGAAATTGAACCTCTTTTATGTATTAGAGTCGGTAAAATATTTTGTACTCATGATAAAGATGCACGTTTATAGATGTGCTGTTTTGATTCTATGTTGAAAGCATTTTACAAATACACGTTATGAATGAGATAAAAGGGACAAGCACCTTACCTTGTTATGTAATGAGCGTTGGTCGACAAATGTACGGGGCATTCTTCGTTTACACCCTTTTATAGGAAATTATTTGCTTATGTGCCTTATTTTTTTAATTAAGGTGTCAATTTTACCCTTATATTACAAATTACTTGTTGATTGTTTACTAAAAGCCTTGATATGACGTTGCTATAATTACTGTATGTTAATAAGACCACGTGCCTTTGCTTATGCATTCACCAACTATATACATAAAACAAAAAAAAAAGAGAATCGACGTAACCGTGTCAATAAGATGCACAGTTTTTCAAAGGATAAAAATGAATCGGCAATTTCGATTTAAAAGTCAAAGTTCCTTTGATAATCGAAAGCAAAACAAACACCTACCTTTTAGAAAGGCCTTTTCAGATGTCATTTCATTCAGTTTATTTTCAGCTAAAATCGGTTCAATCATTTAAAGCGTCAAGATTTAAAGAATGCGAATGCACTTCAGAAACAGAGATCAAAAATACATTTCCAGACAGTCGAGACTGCAATAAATCAACCATAAACTAGTACGTTCAGAAGAAAAGTGGTTCATTCATATGATTTATCCACACTAATTTTAATCCAAGCCATTTATTTTATTTGGCATCAATATCTGAATTCTAAAATTAACAGCACTTAGATACGCGAATATTTGTTGCTTCCTTTAAATTCTTTTGAATTAAAACGTTTACTTACATTATAAATTGAATAAACTTATTTAATTAAATTAATAACTGAAATAAATAGTATAATAATTAGTGGTTTTACACAATAATGTGAATCTTCTGATTAGTGTACGCACAATTGCTCAGTAATTGCTTTGGAAAGTAGGGATACTTATTTTGTTAATAATATATTAGCTTAACAGGTTCCATCTAAAAGGTTAATCGTAATCGTTTCAGGGTTTACGAGAAAGATTTCCGGACCTGTATGGCAAGTTTGGATAAGATTGTATTCACCTATCGATCGATGCGAGAGATTGTTCATGAAGATGACCAACTTATCGAATATGGCCAATCAGGTAAGTTGATTTTTCATACACCTAGTGCTGAGTAAGAAGATACAGTACCGAGTGAAGATGTAATACAAAACCTCGATTCTGTGGACTAACTAGAAAAGTGTCATTTTATAATATTTAAAATCCTGTAAAATATAAAAACAACAACACTAAAATACAAGAAAACAGTTTTCTATTCCCTTGAATAATAAGCTATTTAACCATAGAATTAAGGAATTGCTTTTTGCACCTCTGACTTCTGGCATGGGTGTTTGTAAGCGCTAAGAGCAAAGATTATACCTTAAATAACATTAGAAACTGTCTTCTTAGATTATTGAACTTCCTAACAACCGCGCCATCTAGGTTAAGCCGCTTTTGAAGTAATTAAACATATAAACAAACCGCGTGTCGACATTTTTACGACGGTTAACCCTCTTTGACTGACAGTTACGACCCCCAAATTTCGCTTGATCACAATCTAATTTTATCCAGTATGGTTTTATGACTTGCTTTTTTCAGAAATTCTTTCTTCCATCCTTATTTCTTGTTTTTGCTTTTGACACATTCATGTTTCCAAAATATATATGTATGCAATAAACAGGTAAAGTTTGTTCCAAACAAACAAAATCACAATTTCTCTCAACTCTTATGAATTATTAATCACTTTTTTGTAATTATCCATAAACTAAAGCCTGAATCACATTTAATAATTTCAAAAATTCACCTTTCTGCGTTAGACTGCACTTATGTACATAAACAACAATTTATTTATGCAAAACTTATTTTTATTGAACACATAAAGCAAATAACTTATTGGATGCAGCTATAAATATTTTGGCAGTTCACAAAATTGTTTCTGTAATTTTGCTGTAAATATTTATATAGTTTTAGGATTGCAAGGACTCGTTATTCCAACCGTGTAGAATCAGAAAATCGCTTTATGTGTTTGTATGTAAAAGTCTAATGTTAATTAATGAGTTTATATAATTTAACAGTCGTGTATTGCTGGTGTATTCCGCGAAGTTAACTAAGTTTAAATTTGAGCTAATGCTTCATTTAGAAAGTGTGTTGGTAGTGAAGTATTTTTTTGTTACAATTCTAGATATGTTCATTTCAAACTTCTAATTTCCTTTAATTATTCAGAAAGTACAAACAATTGTAGTTGGGTTACGAAGAGTTACTGGCGAATGCTTTTTTAGATGTTAACAAAATACATATCAATATAGTAGCGTTCCTTTTGCAAGAAATCTCAGATCACTAAAGAGATTTTGCGAAATAACCCATTTTTTTTTTCACCAACCCACTTTGAGCTTTATTTGAGATTTTTTCCTCCCCCCTTACCGCTATAACACAACCCCGCGGCCATATTTAGTAGAGAGTAAAAATCTCAGTTAGGGAGAGGGGGTAAAAAAAAATACGTTTTATGTCATTCGTTTGCATATAGGTTAGTTTTATCTACATTTTGACATTCTAAGCAATAGGGCTTATAACTGAAAAATTAACAAAAACGAGATAATTTTAATAGATGTTATGAGGGACAGTACATTTCGTACCAAACGTGATCATAAACCATTACAAATAGGTGGTTGGACATACATATCTCTGTAGGTTAGGTATAGGATACGGTGGCTTAAAATAAATTTAAGTTAAAAAATACCCCTTACCACCTTGTTGAGTA
>JARFOC010000341.1:1254081-1277205 GCA_031763485.1 Osmoderma eremita | reverse complement strand
CAAGACATGTTCTCTTATACTACATATCTATGCATGCATATTTTAGGTGGATAAGCGAATATCCTGGAACATAAAAATTAAGGCTGATGGAGAAATTCTGAAAACATAATTCTTTTCAGCATTCAAAAGTATATGAGAATTAGGCATTTTTGTGCTTGTTAACCAGTGTTTCTCGCTTATAACCTATGCCTATATACTACTCAATCGTTTCGGTTCACTAGGAGTACTTCGTCACGCTTACATAACCGCAACAAGTGTATGGCGGGTTTATGCGAGTGGTGGCACGCTTCTATGCCCTAGTTTTAAATCACCAATCAATTTGTGTGCGTTCCATTTCCGTTAACATCAAGATTAAACACGAAATAATAGTATTAAGAACATGCATACAACTTATATATTACTCTCAACCGCGAAGATATCTGTAATGGATCAAAATTACGTGAGTAAGCACAAGAGCTGGTAGGGATAATAAAGACCGCACTGCTAGGGGCTTTGCCCCACGTACGTATCTGGCAGAGAACACGCGCGCCACAACTCATGTCGAAGTGATTTTCCACATAATATGTTCCTCTCTCTTCCTCCTTTGTTTCCGTACATGACTAGATGACTGCAGCTTCGTTCGGGAAGAGTTTTTATATTAAGAAAAACCTCGCCAGATGCTGAGAAGTTTCAACGGGTGGAAGGAATTCTCATGTTAACACGTTTGTTTCGCTTTATTACTTTCATTTATATCGACAATGTGGTGGACGCCAGATTGGCCGAATTGGCTCGGCTGTGTGTTTGTCGTGATATTTGTCGATGGCCGGGGAAGTAAATTTCCGGATGAATTAGTTTCGTACAAAAAAAGAAATATATCAATGGAATTCCGTAGATGCTTCCTCACTTTTCGGAGTCGAATGATGACAGCGGAAGATTCTATTCCAACTGTCATTTTGGGCAAGTCTCGATACGTTTATGTGAGGAATTATGTTGAATTTTTTTCAGGTTTTCTGGGATAACTATAAAAGATATTGTTACCCCTCGGTCTATATGGGGTTTACCGGTGTCTATTTATCCTTAATACACAATAAAACACAATAAATACATAACCTATTTTTATGTCATCCTTTACATCTCTATTCATCTCGCCATTCAGTAAGAAAATTCTACTGAAGATTCCCGTCACCCATCTAATACTTTTAGTAGCGCTTTCAATGTTGTTGTATATAAATAAAAATACGATTCTGTTGGGATTATATTGGCTTTGTTCCAACTAAATCCGCTTAACAAGCTTTTGATATTTAGACATATCGATCGATGGTGTTATTGATTCAAAATAGTCTTTGACATTGAGTAAATGCTCCATAAAGAATAAGATATCGTTTTCTTTGATAATTCTGCAAAATATACCAGCAAAACTTCTTCTGAATATAGCTTGATTTTTTTCTTATCACAAAAATCAGGGAAATTTCTGTATGCTTGTTGATAAACTTTGCGAGACTTCTTAAGCGGTAAATTCAATTCCACAATTTTTACAGCTTCTCTGATTTCATCCGGTAAATCTTCAGCATTACTATCACTCGTTTTTTAACTTTGTATCATTTTTTATTCGTTAAACACCAGATACACCAGCCTCACAAAAAATTGACGGAAATTAACTAAAAATCATAGATTCTGTATAAGGCACCTTAATGTAATCGTATTTCCAGATTATTTTGCGTATTTTCTCTTTAAACACGTGAAACTTAAATGATCGGCGAAAAAATCATATCCCAAGCTGCAAAATTCAAATTTGCGGCAATTATTTTTAGTAACTTCAACATTAAAGCGTGAAATTTCTTACAATTTTGTATTACATCAATGGGTATTTTAATATCTTTAAGTTGAAGTTACTAAAAATAATTGGGGTAAATTTGAATTTTGCTGCTTGGGATGTTCAATTTGGCAACAAAGCTGATTAAATCCCTTGACTGGGTTCAAAGCCTCGACTGCGTTTTCTCAGCTTTCAAACTTCCAGCCACGGCATTACATCAGCTACTTTATTACCTTATTAAACAAAAAAGGTATTATTGCGATACATTTACACAATGCACATGCCTCTGACGTTCATCTGACAATCACCTAGTCCAGTTGGAACAAAACTATTGTATTCTAACACTAGCACAGGCAGATAACAATAGCAGGGTTCGTTTTTATCGGCTGTCATGTAACTCTAAGCTTTATTATAAGGCACCGCTGTTTCAAACATAAATATTTGGGAAATCAAATCGAAAATGTTAACAGTATTGTAAGAAATACTTCGTGAAGGTACCCTGTTTTCGTTCTTATTCTATGAGATTCAAAAAAAGAATCACAGGCTCTTGTACTAACAAAATGTCATGGATAATTGAACCCTAGTTTACTCACAACGGTGTCAGGTGACGTTACCACGCTGTTTATCGTTAATATGGTGACATATCTACGTTTTAGGCTGCGTCCAATTCGCTGAACGCTTGTTAACGTTAATTGGAAAGGTTTGCGGTAGTTTGAGTCAGTATAACGAACGCAGTAGCACGCGCGTTAATTAAGGTGTATGTATCATTGTGATCGATTATAGTTGATTTTCGACTATGCCGATTACAATAAGAATATTTTTAATTTGCACTTTTGCTGTAACGTTTCCGAATTAATACAATACAATATTATGTGAAAAGAAAGAAAAAAACTTTTCTCTTATCCAACTAGAAAATACATAACCTTTCTTTTCAATCTTCTAATAAGGATATATACCACACCATATGCAGTAAGCACGTAAAGGTTGGAATAAACTCATTTAAAAAGGAAGTTTGCGAAATGTTTAATGCCAAGTATCCTCACACAGAGCCAATATGTCAATCTACTGTCAGCAAGATAGGAAAAAAATCGTGATTTAGGTCACGTCAGGGATAACTATACGAAAGGTCGGTTTACGGTATCAGAAGATAAACAGCTAAATGTATTACTGGATGTTCAAGAAGAGCACCATAAGCCTAGCTGCATTATTGTTTGGAAAATCAGATCTGCCAGATATCCGTCCTAAAGTATTTAAAGGAAAATAAATGGCATCCCTACAAAACCCAGTTGGTTCATGAACTAAATGAAGATGACCACGACAGACGACTTGAATTTTGCGAGATACTCATGAATTTGTGCAATAACGATCCACAGTTTTCAAAACGAATTGTATTTCCGGTTGAGGCAAAGTTTTGTGTCAATGGAGGTGTAAATAAGCAAAACTGTCGGTATTGGGATGCTGAAAATCCCCGCTGGATATTGAAATATCATACCCAATATCCTCAAAAAATTAACGTTTGGGCCGGTATTGTTGAAAACAAGATTTTAAGGTCCCTTTTCTTTGATGGGAACTTAAACGGCGATAGATATTTAGAATTTTTAGAAGATTACCTAGTACGATGCCTTGCCACTTTGTACCCCGATCCAGATGATTCTGACATACCAAAAGATTTCTATGGTATCAGCAAGATGGAGCTCCGGCCCATTACACTCGTCTTGTGCGTGAGCACCTCAATACGGCTTTCCCTGAATTGGTCGACGGGGTCCAATCGAGTGGCCGGCCATATCTCCAGATTTAGACCCCTTTAAGTTATTTTCTGTGGTGTTATCTTAAGTGTAAGATCTACGTTAACCACCCAAACAACATCGAAGACTTAAAGAATTGGATAAGAGACAAAATGAGATTGATAGAATCTAACGTAGTTAATAACGTTTTGCAGGAATTTCAATATCGTCTCGGATACTGCCAGGAAGTTGGTGGAGGTCAATTCCAACATTTGATAAAATAATTTTTATTTTTTATTGCATTTTACTACTTTTTCTGAATAAATAATAATATGTTGATGTTTCAAATTACAGTGCATTTTTCTCGGAAACAGTTGAATTCAGGTAAAGAACATGATACGTTAAATATTTTCAGAATTTGACGTAGAATTTAAAAATGAAATAAAAAAAGGTGCTTCCATAAAAAAAAAATAAGTGAGAAAATAAGTGATGTTTTTGGGCCAGCCTGTATCATGAAATAATCATCAGAAAAACGGCAACTAAAATCAAAAATCAACGAGTCCGAGCGTTTCTTCGAGAAGAAAACACCTGATTCTAAATGAATTTATTCCAACCTTTACGAGCTCACTGTATAACACGGGTCTAGAATTGCCGGCTTGGAATTAGCCGTCGAACACCGTGCCAATTATTGACGATTTCCGGAATCGCCAATGCTACACTACGGCCGGCGCATTCGCGATTTGCAACAGCAATTAAGTCTGATCGGTTGCGGGAAATAACCTCCTTCCCGGGGAGGATTTATGAAGCGGTTTAACTGTCCGGTAGGATTGGACAGGAATTGTCGGCCACCTGGTGGCTGTTGTTGAAAGCGCGCAACAGTAGCGGGTAGAATAATTGTGAAATTATATCAGATAGGTATTTTGGAAATGCGGAATGTGCTGCAGAAGTAAATTCGATTATAAATCAATCCGCTGAATAGTCATCGAAGAAATTAATTTGGTATTTATTGTTGTTTTTTTAGTAAATATTTTGGAGCTAGGAGCTAGGTTGTATCTTTTAGTAAAGATTGCAAGGACTGTGAGGCAGCACAATAAACACACTGTTCGGATTACTCCTCCCCCACAAAGTATTAATTAATTCGGGACGACACGTGTTTCGGGAATACGTGGATTCCCATTATCATGTCGTATAACCGAATGGGCGCAAAAATAACCATAACTAAAAACATGCACTACTTTTCCTTCTTCCCTTTTTCCATTTATCTATCCCTAACATGTTTACAACCATTTCACACACCCCGAACGCAAAAATTCTTATATGTTATATAAAAAATACGTTCGCTAAGAAAATTAGTCCCGTTCCCTCCTTAGTACATATATATTATTATCTATTGCAATACCCTCTTTTTATAAATGGGTTTTTTAAAGATAAGGGTGAATGTAAAAAATTATAATTTTGAGTACAACATTCAAACTAGAGATATATAGCCAATCATAGATAATACATTGAAAAATAACATAATTATACATACAGGGAACGTGTTTTCTGGGTTTCAGCTCTCCTGAAGAAGACTGACATATCAGTCGAAACGTTTAGAGAAAAGCCAACTCAGTTTGACACTCCAAAAATAAGTTTCATGCACTAGCACGAATAGAATCATCATTATTTCAAAAATCATATTTCTACTGACGCAAAACTAAAACTTAGTATTTCAAATAACACCTGAAATCAAAAAACAATTAGGAATATATTGAACTCCAAAATTTATACCTACAAATAATAGAAAAGACGTAGAAGAAAAAACATGTTTTGCCAAAGATAAATATATAATAAAGCCTTCTTTTACAAAACATCCCTAGAAGTAAACAAACTAAAACTCTTATCGAAATAAATTTATAACAATAAAATATCAAATTGAACCCAAATTATGTAACTTTTTTTCATCAAAAATTCTTTCTGGTGTGATAAATGTTGTAACATTCACCTATAAAAAGTCCCACTTTACACTCAGCACACCAAGTTGTAACATACTTCCGTTTTTTCTCACCTCTCTTAGTATTTGAACATACATTGCAAATTATTTGCCCCTTATGTCTACTGCCAGTAGGTGGAACATTTGCAGGAGAATGTCTTTACATGCAATCTGCTGCAGCTAAGCGATCTATTGCTTCCATACTCGCTACGATTCAAATAGCTTTGTACACATATTTGTGAGAAATAACAATAATTAGGTTCTATCAAACTATTTAGACATATAATAACTAACATTACACCGGTCGATTGGTTTGGAATTGTTTTTAAAGTCTCCGTACTTTATGTTCAAGATTCGTTATTTTTAACAGAATCTAAATGATTTTGGAACCTTATTTTTTGTATACTTTACATCACTAGATCCATTACCACATTTTCCATTATACCTGTAGAAACTATATATTATATCTATCTGACAAGCACAACACACTATATTTTATCGCTTAGAATGTATGCATACATAATCGAACTGGATGTAGTAAAAAGGAACTTCGGGGGACTATAATAATACAGATATATAGAAATACAGATATGATTTATGCCCACGCAGACAATAAATGCGGAAAAAAGAACTAACTAGCAAAGATTTATTGACGGCAAACAAATAAAAAAGAAAGGATAAAATATATTGATGCTGAGGACACCTAAAATTTATGCTATATGAGTACGAGTAATATATTTCGCTGAAATAAAATAAGGGCATCTGGTCGGCTACTAAATAAAACCTATCTATCGAACATGCCCGTCATTTGTGACGTAGATAAAAATAAAAACGAAAAAAAAAGTTAAGGGATACATGAATACAATGTGTTAGTTTTTTAGTTTAGCAACTGATGAAGCAGCTGTAATTTTCGGCAATATTATGTCAGGAATGAAAAGATACCTCCTCAGAAAATACCCCTGAAAAATAATTGCGTCCAATAAATACTAATAAGTGTTTGTATCTATGAAACAAGTACAATAGTGGTCAAAATAAACTTCTCCCCAAATGTTTGATTAAGCAAGGGATCGTAAGAGCATCGTGCATTCAGTTGTTGTGAGACTACGTGTGGTCCAAGCAGTTCATCGCCGAATAACCAGGTCTAAACATAGACGGATATCCTAACTTGCGAGGAGCTTTGCTGCATATTATTCTCAACAGCATTCCTCCGTCGTACACTGATTAGGTTTAGTAGCCCGAAACAAGTGTTTGTGCATGGGGATATCTGTTCCTACATAATCAAACGTGTTGTGTAATCCTAAAAGTATATTCACACAGGGCGAATTTTTCCGATGCATAGCATGGGGATCTCGGTGAAAATGGGGTAGGATTTGTAGCTTTACCAGTTCAATCGACTGATCCTTTTGTTTTTTTTTCGGAGAAAATCCACGGCTGACTAGGAATCGCGAAAAAAACTGTTTTCTCGTTGTTTCGTTTAGTGTATTATTATTGACTTTAAAAAGGTGCAAAGAAAAAAAATTAGGGCAAATATATGCTGTATAAGACAGTTTTTTTTCGAGATATCAAGTTAGCCGTGTATTTTTTCGAAAAAACAAAAGGTCCCATTTGACCGTAGACGTAAGGGAAGATCAAGTCATATTATTATTATAATTTGTTTTATACCAGATATATTTATTAAATACGAATATCAATTGTAATGTAACAGTATGTTTATATCACTAAATGGTAGTTTAAAATCATTAACAAAGGCATGCTATAATTAATAGACAAAATAAATATAATATAAATAATACATTGTTAATATTTAAGCAGTATCTGTCGATGTAAGGCTACCCGTATCTGACATATGGTCATCTGCATCGAAGATAGTTGGAATAGCGTGGAACTGTAGTCTATTTTTTAAATCATTTGGAAACATTTTTGTTTCAAAATGTTTGCGTCATAATTCTAACAATCCTTAGTAATAGAAATAGAAATACTTAGGAAACCAAAAATATCCGAAAATTCCTCTTTAAACTAAAGATAGATGTACTAAAAATAAGTGTAATACTAAAATTGTTTTAAAATTAACCTCAATATAAAATAAACTAAATAGAATTCACCAAGACACTAAAAAAATATTCGAAAATGTCCTCAAAATAATCCAAATTATCCGTAATAAATAATCAACTACGATTTTTGGCCCGCTCAACAGGATTTGTTAGTAAACAATACACCGTCTAAAAGTGGCCGATTGGGGTATTGTTTTTCAACCTTGTCCATTCTGCTATTCTGTAATATCTTCGACTTTATCTTACACTTTATCACTAAAACTGTCCATGGAATGAAACTGCATCCACGGTGCACCCCTTCATATTAAACCAGGCCACACATTCACAGCACGATCCAATACTCCAGCGCCAGTGTAATTTATGCAACCGCACGCTCTCTAAAAGCAAACGTCACCGCCATCATCTTCGCCTCTCTAAGCGTGTCATTCGAGATACATCAACCTTTCCGCGATAATTCCCTCCACACATTACATATACCCCATCCACATCCTTTATAACCTATCCCACCGTCCCCCCACTATCATCCAAAACCAATTCCAGACCCGCTCTAGAAAGCGCAAATAGGTTTTGAAATGCGGGCGAAGCCAGACGACACACGAACAAGCAACACATGCCTCGTTTATTATCATATCACCCCGCCTCGTTTATGGTTTGGACTGGAGGAGGAATGGTGCCGCGGGGGAGGGGGAGTCTTTTGTATGGGTCGTTTTAGATTTAAGGCAGTCTCGATAATAAAACTAGCGGAACAAGTGGAAGCGGAAGGCCGTGCGCGAGTACCCGATTTCGAGAGGGCGAGAAACGAAATTAGTGCCGCTATCTTCGCGGCGTTTGAAGGCGGATGGGGTTCCGGTAGGGGGTGTTTGGTTTTATTACTTGCCGGAACGATTAGGACCCTTTTCCATTTTCTAAACTCGAGTTTGTATCGGTATTACGTGTATCCAACACGTCTCTATGGTTATTCGTATTTTTATTGTACCTCGGAAAGAAAACAAAGAAAAAAATGTTTTTCTTTGCCAGATTCTATGCTTGCTTTTTTTTAAGAAGTCGATTACGGAATGCGAGAACGAACATACAAAATATAATGCAACAAAATAGATAAAAAGGGGATGATTGAACCCTTGCATTTTACACAATCTTCCCGACAGTTTCTCAGATAAGAAGAAAACCAGTCGTTACTCACTCAAACTATTACCAACGCATATTCAATTTTATTCTGTCCCACTTGAACTAGTTGATACTTAGTTGATACTTAACAATATATGGGCGTATATCTTAATTAGCTAAGACATATGTTATCGTAACTACAAATATTCGTGCTTTCATCTTTAGATCCCCTATCTCTAATATGACACGGTCCAAACCCGGAAGAAGTTTATCTTACATAGATAGGTAGAGTCCGCACTTAGAAAAGAAGATGTGTTGAATTATAACAAAAATCGTTTGGTTACGATTAGGTTTGTTAAATTTGCTGAAAGCTTTGTTATCATAACAAAAATATAAGGTTCAAAAAACCAAAAATTTTTGTCAATATTATTTTGTTGGATTAACAAGATGAAATTGTTAAGCGAAATATTAACTAAATGACTAAATGTTTCATTCAAACAAATTTGGTTGTTGACTGAATTAAAATAATATTTGTGTGTATATGTGTCCATAATTAGGTTGGGTCGTATTATCCCAAAATTTAAGGATATACAGATGAACCATTTAAAAAATATAACTTGAGGTCGTCACAACCTTTTGGAATACTCAAGATATCTTCAATTCACTTCCAATGATAGCCCTTTGTCGCTAATTTCCATTTGAACAATTTTATTAAATATCCTATATATATATAACTATATATACATGGTTCCACACATTTGCTCATCACTGCATAAGAAGACAGAAAATGGAATACAGTATGGGCTGCATCAGAAGTAGTAATAGCTACATTTATTTAATCTGTTGCATGTGAAACAAAATGTTTGAACGTTAAATATTGTATACAAGCTAGGAGGTAATAAATTTTAAAAAAACGATATTGACCTTTAGTTGCCTTGTTATATCTTTTCACACAAAAGCTCAATTTTCAGAAAAACCGTTAATTTCAAACGGAAATGGTGGTCCAGTTAATATCTCTGATGGTTATATAGTAATTTTTTGTTCTAAAATACACCAATTAGAAAGAATTTTGTTCCTCCAGGTGAAATTCTTAATACCAGGAAATGCTTTGGTTAATTTTATCATGAGATGGGTTGGTCCTACATATAATTTTGTTCGTTCAAACATTGCATTTTAGTTGAATTGACAGAAAAGGAGTATTGCTTGAATAATATCGAATTATGAGTTCAAGTAATACCTGTTCTATATTTTAAGGTATTTTCTCTTGTTCTGAAATACAAATACAGTACAACCTCGATAATCCGGACACATAAAGTTTATAGCCTGTCCAAATCATCGAAGTTGTCCGGATTAGCGGAGTTTTCAAAAAAACTAGTAATCACATTCAAATAATGCAGTTTATGTAATTTTATTAATAAATATTACAAAAACACAGTGCATTTATCAGACATATTAACTTCATTTAATTACATTTATTTAAAAAATGATTGAATCGTCGTCTGCTTTAACCTCGCATTCTGATTATATTGCGCATTTTCTTTCATTCTTTTTAATAGGAGTACATCTTGCAAAGGGACGTCATTTCCTTGAGCCCATGCAATGCAGTTTTCAAAAGACTTGATGACTTCAGTGTGACGTACACTACGTACTGCGATAAAATCGCTTGTATCATCTTCATCGCAGCTTTCGTCAACATTTGTAAACTCTTCAATAATATCCTGTTCTGTGATAGTTGGTATATCTTCATGTTCTCTTAAAGCCCAATTCAATATCTCGTTATTACCCACGTTTGAATCAATACTCTTTGCTACATTTTGTATATCAGTCATATCCTTATCTACCACACTGGAATTTATACACAACTGACTAATTTCGGAAAGCACGAGATCGTCTTCTGCTTCCCATTTCGGTAATAGCTTGCTCCAACTATTCACAATCAGCTTCTGTCTGACACCTTCCCAAGCGTCGTGTAAAGCGTCAACTGCTTTTTCAGGTTAAAGTTTTTCAAATGTTGTGCTATGTTGCCATCCTCGAACGACATTAAATGCCTTAACAAGCTTTTCTCGTACAACATTTTGATATTTTGGATAACATGTTGATCCATCGGTTGCAAAATTGCTGTACAATTAGATGGCATTAGCAAAATGCGGAAATTGGGATCAACAGTTAATTCCTCAGTTACTAAATGCGAAGGAGCATTATCAATTAACAATAATGCTTTTTGAGGTCTATTTATACTCTCTGAAAATTGTTTAATATTAGGAATGAAGTGATCATTAAACCAACTGGAAAATATTTTCTTAGTCATCCAACCCTTTTTGGATCCTTTATATATTACTGGTAACGATGCATTCTTAAATACACGGGGGGTTCCGCTTTTCCAAGTACAAAAACTGGAAGTTTATGCGTTCCCGATGAATTACAGCAAGGCATAAAAGTTAATCTATCTTTGGATATTTTTCTACCAGGAGCAGATTTTTCATCTTGATGCACCCTAGTCCCTAAGGGTAGTACTCTCCAAAAGAGGGCCGACTCATCAGTATTAAAAATTTGGTCTTCATGTAGATCCATTTCGTTAACTATTTTCGCAAACTTTTGTTTAAATGGCTGTACGGCACTCTCATCATTGGACAGTCGTTCTCCACACACTTTTAAAAACCTAATTCCGTGTCGTCTTTTAAATTTCTCGAGCCACCCACAGCTAGCCACAAAGTTAGTGTTTCCTGTGATTTGTTCGTAAAATAATTTTACCTTTTCTCGTAGAATATCCGAATAAATTTGAGCATGGGAAGCTCTTTGTTGTAGGAACCACGTATACAGAGCTTTCTCTACTTCAGGGTTTTCAGCTTTCTTCATGACTTTCCTTTGCTCTGAAAAAAATGTTACCTATAGTTTTTGGATTTTAATTACATACGTATATAGATTTTTTTTACGTATCGTATGATATGATGAGCTAAAAAACGTTTTTCTTTGTGTCCCTTTTCTTTTTATGTCCGCTACTGTGGATTTTGCCATATTAAATTTTATAACCACAAATCGCACACTTTTTCCACTTTCTAGTTCTTTTAAAACCTCACAGGCAGTCACGTGCTTCCGTTTCGTTTACGGTGGCCTGGTTAAGCTTTACATTTGTGTACTTATTTCTTAATATACATATATTACGTACGTTGCCGCTAACGGAGGTAGCGCGACTAAACCTGCAAACAAGGTCGCACTCCCGTACTAAAACTGCATATATAGGGTTTACGCAGTTATACGAGCTCACTGCCTGTGAATCCCCGAATATATGCGTGTTGAAATTTCGGACTTCCCCGAACCGAGGATCGTTAGGCGTGTCCGCGTCCGGACTGAAGAGAGATTCAAACACAAAATGTCCGAATGGTGACGGTGTCCGTATTACTGGAGTATCCGATTGATCGCATGTCCGGACTGTAGAGGTTGCACTGTACACTAATTGAAGGCAATTTTTTTTTCTGCAAGTAAAATCGCTCCACCCACAATTTACCTAAAAATTACGATATTCATATAATTCTATTTTCTGTAGGAGGCCTCTCTAAGATTATATAAGTTAATTTGCTTGTATAAATTATACTGAAGGTTGCGTAGTCATAAATTTTTTTTTATATATCATAATTTTTAGGTAAATTTTGTATGGAATAGTTATGCTTGCAGAATCAAAATTGCTTCCAATTACTGTATTTGTATTTTACAACAACAATGCAGCCTTTGGACCAACAAAATTATATGTAGGAGCAAGACAATTAAGGCGGTTAACTTAACTAAAATATCTCATTGTATTAACAAAAGGGTTTGATTATTTTGAAGCAACACAGATCTTGGACCAACAATACAATTTTGTAAAGTTAAAACTATTATTTCTTTCCAATAACAGAACTGTTTTGCTGTTTCAGTTAGGTTAACAAGTGCTATATTGTTACATGAACCAAAATTTGTAAACAAAAGGCGTTTGGTTAATTTAACCCACAAATTTGTTTGACTGTATTTAACTAAAAATTTTGGTTAAAATAACCAAATTTTGGTTAGTTCAACACATCTTCTCTAAGTGCATAAAATGAAATATCGCTGTATCTGTGTATCGATTCTGACGAAAACCATATTGTTCGATGACTAATATATCATACTTTGAAAGCAAATCAATAGAGCCGATCACAGATATTCTTTCTGTGACTTTCTAAGGCAGTATTATAGTATTATTATTATTAAGTAAGTTTGGGATCATCAAACTCATCTTAAAATCGAAGAATATACTATATGAAGGACCAACATACTTTGACTTTCTATATGGCTGTCCATCAAATGCAACTGAGGTGATTTAATTAACATGTTCCCCATTAACTCCTTTACTTAACATTTGAGACCATAGATGGCGGTAGAATCGACACGGTCGCTCCGTTCCCTGTATTTACCTCTATATCTTTGGGCGTCATAAAAAATCCTTCGCAAACATTCTTTAATCACTCTAAGGGCATCCCAGGTCGACACACTTTTCGATTTTACAAGCAAGCCATTCGAAGATGATTCTAATAGCCGGTAAGACCCAATTAATATTTCAAGCCAAACACCTACCGTGAGGCCTAAATAATAAAAGTCAAATTGGAAGGAATCCCGCACCTGGGGTCTTAGTAGCGTCACAAATTTATTACCGAACGTAGAAGGGTAAAAAATTAGAATGAAGGGCTCGCCAGAGGTATAGTAGGTTGTTATAAAATGTCTAAAGGCCTATTTGCCCGAGATGAATGAACGATAATATCTCAGTGAAGGAGCCACGGAACCAGTAAAAAGGTTCCGTGCAATTAATCAGCGGTAATTAGGTACTCGTACCTCTATATAGATGGTGGCCCTCAAGATAACGGGAGGAAAAGGGGATTTTCACGTGTATCGTGTTGTTGCTCTCGAAAAATGATTCAGGCAGTATATCAACGTATTTTATAAAGGGGAGGAGTTAACAAAATAATTCGATATAAAATACGAGGACGGTGTAAAATTTTCCACGCACCAAAATAATTTGCAATCGTGATAAATTGGTCGATTACGCTCCCATTCTATATTTACATAAATCCATAAAATGTACAGTAATAACGACGATGTAGCCTATGTACAGTTCTATAATATTGTTGCTGTATGCAAAGTAATTATTCGCTTTGGCGTATTGTGTTCCGGTTTTTGACTCGCCCATCGTAATTCCATTGTTCCTCATCGGTGCCCCCAAAACAGGGTTAATACCGAAACAAAATTAAGGCATACAATTATCGCGAATATTAAGCGCTTTGTTTGTGTGTCCCGGAGGCACGACTGATGCATGGGATTGATTAAATATTGGCGCCCTGTTTCATCAACAAACTTTCACGTATGATTGGAATATATTATACTAAGGTATACAGGGTGTTAAAGTGAAACCTTTCCACCACCTCAAATATCTTTAGTGAATAATATCGAAATTAAAAGCTCTCAACTATTAAAATTATGTTTTTAGCATATACAGGCTGCAGCTGTATGCTAGGTAGCAATCTGAAGCTTTGGGAATGTAATATAATGTTAATTGTGCACCTTCAGAACATATATTCCGATATACTGGGTGTCTCATAAAAGAGGTGGCATAAAAAATCACAATTTTTTTAAATGGAACATCCTATATATTTTGTATATTATAACTAAAATCTATGTTAGGTTTTTCTATACATATTTTTAGTGGTTTCTGCAATAATCCCGAATAAGTAAAATTTCAAAGTTTCTCATAAAGTTAATGTACCTGAAAAATATCAAGTTGGCGGCTAATAAGAAATGAAACAAATGTCACGCTGTCAAAGTATGAGAGGCACGCTGAAGAGCGTTCGTTTTACCTAAAAATGAATTACTCTAATGATGGTGAATATGATTTTTATTCCGGACGAAACAGAAGAGAATCCTTTTTTATCAGTGAAAGATATCCAGATTGCCGACATTTAGGAAAGAGAGTTTTTGAAAAACAAATGACGGGATTTATTTAAACGGGATATGTCGTTTACAGGAAATTCGTAAGAACAGGAGGAGCAAGAAATGAAGAAAATAAGTTAAACGTTCTGTTGGTAGTTACTGATGATCCAAGTACAAGCCAAATATATATGTATAAGTGAGAACACAGGTGTAAGTGGAGAATCTGTTATTTACCATATTCAGTTACATTGCGAGCGTCCTCAACAGGATTTCGAAAAACGTTTTCAATTTTGTAACTGAGCTAATAATAAATTACAAGGAAATGCCTATTCTATTTTTAAGGTGTTGTTCTCTGACGAAGCAACTTTTCACAAAAATGGGTCGGTAAATAAGGATAACTTTCGTTATTACGTAGAGGAAAATTCTAGATTTTTGCGACAAGTGGATCAACAACATCGGTGGAGCGTTAACGTTTGGGGAGGCATAATCAGCTAGTACATATGTTGTAGAATCTTTTTTTTAATTTTATTTAAATGGGTCTATGTACTTGGAGACGAAGACGAAGTACATGCAAATAGGTGAAAGGGAAATTAAGGGAAAGGTAAAAATTGAAGAGGATATTTTTGAAACTGATAACAATATTAAATACTTGGGAGTAAACATAAGCAGGACAGGAGACAACCTTCAAGAGATAAAAGAAAAGGTACCTACAGCAAATAAATGGAACATTTTACGCGAACAAGCAACTTACGAAGAAAACAAAAAAATGCCTAAGGCCTTTTTTAATCTATGCGGCGGAGACAATGACGCTAACAAAGGAGGGAAAAAAAATTTTTCAAACGCAAGAAAGAAAAATAATAAGATGTATGATGGGGGGAATAATAGAAAATGGATTATATAGGAGACGAACGAACCGAGAAATATGGGAGAATTTGAATAGGGAAACGGTGATAGGATTTATAAAAATGCAAAGAATAAAATGGTTGGGACACATATACATGGAAAGGCCAGAAGAGCAAATGCCAGCAATAACGGAAAGGCAATTGGGAGGAAAGAGAGCACGAGGAAGACCAAATGGAATGACGAAGTAGAAGAAGACCTAAAAAAAGCGGGAATAAGAACAAGATGGAGGACGATTGTCGAAGTGGAAGGAGGTAGCAGTCAGAGTGAAGGAGAGCGTCTACGGAATGTAGAGGATTTGGCCCTGATCCAGCCGTAGAGGATCTGGGAAGCTCCCTTATGGACGCGGCGAATCTCCGTTAGGGGTGTGGAGCCATATACAGGCCGATTCATTTTCCACCATCATGGGGATCTCGCTTATTATTGGAGATAGAGGGTAGGTTAAAATTTGGCAAAGTTGCAAAATTTTGTGTTTGTTATGAATCCGCAGAAAAAATAAACCTGTGACAAATGACGTTCGAGATATTTTTTTAAAACAAAAAAAACCAGTTTCTTCTTTTACCTCTAGCACTTTTATTCGGTCTTGCAGAGAAAAACCGAAAACACATTCTCAGGGTCACTTTTTATCTTCTATCTAATGGTGTACTCCAGATTATTATATGACGTTTCGATTCCTTCAGGCCATCATTAACTTTCTTATTTCTTGCCGGCGCCATATTGGATTTTAACACCACCAAAAAGAGTATTTTTTTCCTGATTTTAACCATGTATAACATGTTGAAGACAGATTTTATTGACCAAGAATATATTTTAATATTAAATAAGGTACCCATGAAATTCAAAACTGTCAAACGTTTCAATTATCGTTCATTAGCAATAGAAAAATGTCGTACACCAACGAAAAAAAAAACGAGATATGTTAAGTATTCTTTATTCATCGAGCCGAAATAAAACAAGAGAGAGTACAAGATATTTACAATTGTATTCAGAACGACAACAGCCACATCGAACCATTCTTCTAGATCTTGATAGAAACTTCGAGAATGGATTGTTTAACACGTCGCGTAATGTTTATGTTAACAGGAATTTGAATTAAAATGAATGCGATATTTTATAAATGGTAAATTAGAGGAGTGCTTTGCAAAGTATGTGTAAGCTTCGCACCTGATTTGTTGCAAATATCCCTTCTGAAATCCCTGAAGAAGAAACGGGGCTCTAGAATGATGGAGCACCTCCACACTATTCTATTGCTGTACGAGATTATCTGAATAACACTTATCCCGAGATATAGTTGGGAAGAAATGGTCCTGTAAGATGACCGAGAAGGGCAGATAGAAGAGTTTGATCGTCAAATTGACATGTCTCGCAAAATTTCGATATTTACTAAAACAAAGATATTAGGCGTGGGAATATTCGAAATTGACACCGTGTACATATGTTGAGTTTATAAACTAATATATAGAAGGAAATATAAGCAATGTTAACCTCCCTTAACTTAGAAACTATGAACAAAATAACATATTAATCATAATCACATCAAGAAACAAAAACACCATTTATCCTTATGATCCCCATCCATTTCAACCCCTCGCATCTACAAGCTAGGTTTCTATAACATTTCCAAACCCCCACAGCCACCAATCAATTCCCATCTCAATCCACTCCCCTATAACGAGATTGGAAACCGAATCTTCTAATCAAAAATCAACCTTCGCAAACGCGTAGACATAAAAACGGTAAAAGAAAAAGATAGCCTCCACGGCACTCGTTAACAATTTGAAACCGAGCACCGGGAAAATTAACTGAGGCATATCTACCTAAGAAAAATAAACAAGCAAAAACTGCAACCGCAATTTACTAATTGGCAAAACGATTCGCTCCCGAACGGATATCGGCGCCCATATCGATTCCGAGAACTAAGGCCGATGGAGAGGTATCGGATTAATGACGGCACTACGCCACCTGTCGGTAGAATAAGGAAATACGGGAAGATAAGTCAGCGGGGCGATGCGAGGAGGAGATCTTGATGATTCCGTTTGTTTACGCAGCCGGATGTAATCGGGTGCTAACAGTGTTTGCGAAGTGAATTTGGCGGAGTAGGTACGGGGAAAACAATGATCTAGGGGTAAAAGAACGGATTATGAGTGATTGACGTAATTGGTCAATAGACAAATGGGATTCGGGCCGTCGATTCTGGATTTTCCCAAGATTGTTTGCGCCAGCTCAAATGAGAAGATCGTATTAAGCTCACTTAAATCAGGGCTTCCTATATACCGGTCCTATATACCGTTTTTTTTTATAACGTTGCACATAGGTATTACCCACAGGTAACGTTAAGCGACATAGTAGGCAACCAGTTATACGTTAGCGCGTCGTCAGTGTGAAAAAAAACTATTTTTTATCAAATATTTCATTATTAATTTTTTTTAACATTTTATTCATACATCAATCGCAAATTAAAACAGATTAAACAGATTAAATTATAAACAGATGAAACAAAGATGAAAATTGGTAATGATAACGTAGTAGTAGTAGTTTTCATATATTTTTTGGTGTGGAGTATTTTTAAGTCCTTTATTAAGTGTGAAGTGAAAGTTTTAAGAAAAATGAGTTCGCATCCGGAATTTATTTCGTGGACTACGCCACCCTCATTAATGCAATTGATTTTTTTAAAACTAATGTGCATAACTTAGTTGCTTCTCTAAGATTTTCTTCTAAGGTTGACCTTAACCAAGCTGAACTTGAACTTGAAGATTTGTCAAAAGATATTATTTGATATTTTACACCTTGGATCAATGCATACATTATTTCTGGCTTATGATAAAAAAACCCTTAAAAGATCTACCAGATAGGATTTTGTTATCATTCCATATTTAAATAAGGACATGCAATGTACCTATAGGCTACATCACACTTAGACGAGTGTTTGCTAAGATCTCGTGTTTGCAGCACACGATTACGCGGCATATGAGTGTATACAAGTTCCAAAACTTCCCGCCCGACTATACATGAAGTTATTTAAGTTAAAATTAACCCGGATATCGTGTCTTCCTAGCGTTAAGTCCCAACGTTTACTCGGAGATGAACTTTAATAAGTTACCGTCAAATATTTAAACGAAAGAGTACTGAGAAGCAATCCAACTTTCCGGTAATGGAAGATTTAAAATCCTAGCTGGAATGTTCGCTGTGGCCTTAACTAGTGACGATTTGGTCGACGTATTTTACCAACGGAAAATCTCCCAAGATTTGGATTTGGTCTCGCGCTAGAGAGATAAAGATGTTTGTCTGTTTGTTTAGTAGTATTTCGAACTGATGAAACAAAGTTTGGGAGCGAGAGAACCAGTTTTGAATTTAAAAGTTCTGACGGACGATGCGATGCATTATTTTAGATTTATGGCCGTACAGAAGAATAAATTAACGCTGCGACTTTCTGGGGTATCCGGAGACTTCTAAAGGCCGGCAAAAAAGGTAAAAAGTTTGGAGCATAGCAGCATCTGTCCAATGTTCGTCCTTATCTACTTAGGACACGTTTAAAAATGGAGATTTAAAATTCAACGTGGAACTATTGCAGTTTTCAGTCCGCAAAAACTTAAGTGAGAATTCTCGCACGCAAGGTACATCTTGAGGATTTTAAAATTGCATTTAGATCGTATTCTCTCGCGAGGAAGAAGAACCTACAATATTGTACTGCGCTAGAAGCCTGTACATTCGAAAGATTCGCAGGTGATGGATGGTTATCCAAAGTTTGATGTATTCTAATATACGTTACGTAGCAGTGAGTAGGTACTGTAGGGTGAGTGGATTGAAAATTCGTATGAAAAGATCGTTAAGAGCCGGCTCGACGTAGATATAGGGTTTTTGTGAAGTTTTGTTTTCTCCAAAAAAGGTTTCTCAATGATGCGAGATTATATAAGTTGAGTGTATGTATTAGTAGCTCTAATGATATGCTACCGACAAGTCTTAAAGTATAGGAGATTTGGTAATTTTATCTTTTGGAACATGCAGACTTCCCAGTTCTTTGAAACTTGTAAAAGTTACACCCGGCTACAAGAAACAAAAAACCCAATCGTTAAATAATGATAGACCAATAACGTTATGATTAGGTTTTGCTAAAATTTCTAAATATTGTTTCGTAGACCGACTGTACAAGTCTATAACTAAATATAATATATATTAACTCAATCTTAGCATGGTTTCCGAACGGGTACATCCACCAGCACTGCTCTTCTAAGTTGTTATGGGAAGCTTGTGGCCCACGTTGATGCCGGTATGTGTCCTGCTGGTGTCTTTTGTGATATTAGCACGACTTTTGATTGCGCTGATTACTCCAAATTATAGTTACAGCTGTGCTCTTACGGCAAAATGCACTTTCGGTAGCTGCACTATGGATATTGGAGTTCCACGGGATTCCATTTAGGGTCCTGTATTATTTTTACTGTATGTAAATGATCTTAGTCCGCTAATATCCTACGCAAGTCTGGTTATACCCTACCGATACTTGATAAAAGCAGTAGCACCCTTCATACTAGGTGTAAGGGGTCAGTGAACTCGCGGTGGGCTGGCAATTATTTCCCTTTTAATGCTATCAAAACTCAGCTGATTCGTTTCCACAATAGACAAAAGCTTTACTCTGATACTCATGTAACAATAAACAGTGCTACTTTAAGTAATGTCAAGAATTTAAAATTTACAGTCTGACTATCGATAAATATCTAAATTGGAAGCATCACTGTGACACGTTAATAAGTAAACTGGATTCTGTTTGTTATGTGCTTTTATTCGATCAATTAATTGTGGTCTACCATATTATTGTAGAATCTACACAGAGAAAAATACTTTTTGTACATAGAACAACATTTTGCAGTAAACATATTGTGGTAATATTTACTAGTATTGTAGATCAATCAACTTAAATTGTACTAGGTTAAAAAACACGAATACAAGAAATATCGACGGATATTTGAAACTATTTCCTGGGTTGCAACATCCATTGGTATGTCGACTTCTGGAACTGTAACAATTATTGTTTCTCATCTTCACTTTACTAAACGTTTTCGTTCAATATAGATTTTGAAGATAATGTATGTATGTAGAAAAATCTTTTTATGCGTTTTCTATATTTACATTGTATTTTTAAATATATGCCAATAAAATCTGTTTAAGGTTGTAGGAATTATTATTTAAAATTTCTTATATTTGTGAAAAAGGAATCATATGCAAAACACTTATTCACTTATCCATAATAAATATTTATTGTGTTATCCTGGTATTCTTAGGCAGGGATTAATACCCGTATATCGTTACAATACTACCGATATGTTATACCAATATACTACTTTGATACTATCGGCATTAATTTCTACTTCTAGGCGCTTATTAAATTCTTAATAATAATATATGTAATTGTAGTTATATTATTATAAAAAAAGTGTTAAGAATTAGAGGTATAGACTATGCATGAAAACAGAGGTTATAAATACGTGTATAGTACAAACCAGATGGTGTCTTTATTTTTTGATGAAGTGTAAGAATGTATGTATAAAGTATAACATTTATCTCTATTTTTAGTACCAATATCCTACATTTCGTAGAAATTAGAGTACTATACTGTTGTGTAACTTGTATTTAGGTGGTAGTTGGAGTGCCTAAAGTAAAAGTAAAATACCTTCACCATAATTCATGTGTGTGTTGTATTAGATGTGCGTATAGATAACAAAGATCTCCACAATACGAAGAATACTAGACAAAATCTTTGGCTAAGAAAGACTAAGAGGTCACTCTCTTACACTTTGTTAGCCAAAATATATTCGATAGTTTTGCGACTTGCAAAACGTGATGTGTTTGTTCCTTAAATACATATCTATTAATACTCCAGAGTTGTGATAAAGATATTTTAATTTTACTCTGTTTTTACAACTACCGCCTTCATAACGGTTACGACAATAGTTCGTCGACAGCTGTCACTATAGTCACTATCGTTTATAGTGCGCATACCACAACTATGGTAAACTTTACAATACCTTTTTCTCAGTGTAGATTGCGCTATGGAATATCATTGTGGGGCATGCCAAACAGTATAAACTGTTTTCATTGCTTAGAAGCGAATTATAAGAGTGATAGCCGGTGTTTCTGAATCTAATCCATGTCGGAAACTTTTCAGGAATTTTACAAATTTAACTTTAATTTCGCTTTTTATATGTGAACTTGTCATGTATATAGTAAAAAATCAAAAAATACGCATACCACCTTGATGATTCAGCAGAATCTACGAAGGAAAATAATGTTAGACGTAGCACGATACAGAACACCACTCAAATAACACCCATTTCCCGTTTGTAATCTATGTCTATATGTACTACTCAATGGTTCCTGTTCATTAAGCGTACTTCGTCACGCTTGCCGAACCGCAACAATCTACTTAATAATAGTATGTCTATTATCTAACAGAGCAGCCCAGTTTAATTACAATGAGGCCTTTTCAATTGTTGTCTATATTGGACCATATATGGGAAGCGATCAACATCCACAGAAGAGAAACCGTTAATGTATTTAAATTCCTTAATATTTTCTGAGATGTTCTATTGGAACTCTGTAGGCATCATATGTTTTGTTTCCTTTAATATCACCCTTTAAGACTCTAAAACTTACTTCAATCCCAGTAAAGTAAAACCGCACAAAAACGCGAAAAACAAGATGGGAACTGGAATTTCCCCATTTCCTCAAACCAGAAAAAAGTACCTAAATTAAAACAAATTTACCTAACGCGACTGGCCGGAAATACCACACTGTTCGTTTCAGCCGCAACTCCATTAAAACTTTTTGCTATCTTTCCCCTTACTACCCATACACTGCTAGTCTAGTCGCCGGATGTTCCATTTTTTCATTCCCCCCACGCCAGTCGACAAACTTTCCAAAACACTCTCGCGACGAAGTTATTCCGAATAAACCAAAAAGACAAGACGATGCTTTGGATACTACAACAAAAATAAAGTAAGGCAGGCACGGAAGAAAGCGCAAACACACGCGAATTGTCGAAATCTGTTTTAGTAAAAGAAAAAGTTTTATTAAAATGCTCTCTCCTAAGATTAAATAGGCATTTTAAGCATATTTACTTCACTAAGTAAGCTGGCGATTTGGGTAAACTAGCCTGGAATTTTCATGCATTTACATACACTACAACTACATTCATACTAGACCCTTGTCCGAGACCCCTGGTTGACCGCCTGATTAGCATATTTTCCGGACTCTGTCGAAAATAATCGTCAGTAATTGAACGTTCATTTGAATAATGTCTCCTGGAGCGTAGATTTCGGTCGTAGCAGAGGGCCGTCCTAGGCCACCAGTTTACGATAACATAGTTCAGTAGCGGTAAAGCTAAGTTAGATGGAAAGTTGGACAATTAAATTAAAACTTTGGTTAGATACTGGGAAACAGGAGACGACTGGTGGGATGGTACAACTGTCTATGTTTTTGCTGCTTGGGAGGATTTGATTAGATAATCTGACATTTAGAGTCAGGTCCCTCGTCAACGGGACGTCCTAAATACTAAATCTGGTTGTAACTCTGTCACGTACGAGGTGTGTAAATTAAGTAATGAGACTGATATTTTTATTTGAATATAATTACAATTGAACGTTGTCTCCCTCA